>BSQZ01000106.1:1105000-1656611 GCA_033239005.1 Lamellibrachia satsuma
TGTGTAATGTTGTCAGTAGATTACACCAACAGCTGCAGCCTACTACAAGAAATAATGGGTTTAATTAACAGCATCTTCATTTTTTTGCAGGGCCTAATGTTTACCAAATGCCTGTCTTTAAATGCTTAAGGAAAAGGGTGATGTCTCATACATTAAAATAACTACCACAGTATTTGTTATAATGAATTTGTATCAAGCCTGAGTGTGCAACATGACATGTTTTTAATTCTAAAGGAATGTTGGAACTTCTAGGGTTAATATAAATATTTCATCTAATGATATCATTATGGAGTCGCATGTTAGTTTAGCCTTTAACTTGGATACATGACAAATGCTATATTGCAATGCCATATATATATATAAACTGGTGATTAATTAAGGAGACATCAGGAAATAAGTAATCTAGATGCATACAATTACTGTGTTTGTTTAATCAAGTAAAGATGTAGGTGATCATATCTTTCTAAATGCACATTTGTGCACGTACACACACACACACACACACACACACACACACACACACACACACACACACACACTTACACCCCCCCACACACACACACTTAAACACACCCCACACACACACACACACACACACACACACACACACACACACACACACACACACACACACATTCTAATGAAATGATTATGTCATAAGATACCACAAAACAGCTTTTGTTAGTTGGTCTTTCTTTTTACATCAGCTATTTGCCAATTAGAGCAACGCTACCACACTGCAGACCAGTTTGGTATTCAGTTTTACAACGTTTGTGGAAATACAACCCACAACCCAGGAACAACACACAATTGTCCGATTCAAGACCAGATGGAACATTGAACAATGCCACAAAAAATAACATGTTCTGCAATAACTTCATGCATCAACAGATCTAATGCAGCTATCACCTATAATAAGAACTTCACCACATACCGCAGTAGCCAGGTGTTCCACACACCGTCTGCAGAAGGACATGGTTGTTCGCAATCGTTGCCAGCCCAAAGTCAGCTACAAAAGAACAGACACTTAGTAAGAAATGGGTACTGCATTCAGTTGCAGTATTATTATTAATGTGTTGAATGAAAGCAATTTGTTGCTAGCAAAAAATTGCACCACAATACCAGTTCATGTGCATTGCACCAGTGATGAAGGAACACATGCTAATACAATACAGCTTGTATACAGTAGGCCCTATTTCTCTTCTCCGTTATTTGTTCATGACATTGTTGCGTTTTCTTTTCCATTAGGCGGAACGTTCTTACATTCAAAACAAAATGGCGTGACTTGTAAACACTTCAGTATAATTTGCAATCATCTCAACCATCATGGTGTCAGTGAAGTGGTAATTGGAAAGTCAGTTATTGTCTCACCATGAAATGCCAATCAATTATTAACAGTTCAGTATCAATAAGAGTCTAGTAAATTAATTTGTGTCTGCCAAATAGGTATATGTTACCCGATAATTGAAATAAATCACTATACCTATTTTGAGCACTGCATTGTCACTTGCATCTTTGTAGAGCAAATTTTCTGGCTACAAAGAATTACAGTTATAATAAATAGTATGCAAGATATTGTTTGCAATACGGATTGGGAAAGATGAAACAGGGGCATCATTATAAGCACAATATTATGTGCACTTGGAATGTCTTTGTTCTCTGTCTTCATTAATGAGTTATCAGTAGAGAACTTTCTCTATGCTAATGCCAAAGAACAAACTACACCCATCTGGGATTTGCTTAGAAGAAACGCTTGTAAAAATGTGGTGTATTCAAAGTTGTACTTTGGCATAACTGTCAAAAAACACACAGTTTCATGCTGTGTCTGACGTATAAATAAATATTAACTTATGTGTTTATCAATTAACATCAATGAATTCACACATTCATTACATTTAACATTTGATATTGAATGTAGGCAAAACAGCTGTCCATATTTTTCCCACAAATATCTTATGTTGTTAGTAAGTTAATGAGAACTGTATTGCTAGTGTAACTGTAGTAATATATTACATTAGGATATGCAATGTTAAGTGTCTTCAGTTGTTCAACATTCCATTGGAGGAACAATAAACAAAAACAAACAATAGATGTGAGTCCCTGTGACTATAAATAGGCACCTACTGAGTTCTTAATGACTGATGAGGTGATTTATTAATAATCAATAATCCACTACAACTAAGTACCCAGTAGTGGTGGCAGATTAACAGGTGCACCAGTGGGTAAGTGATAATTAACTTGTCCAGTAGAATAATCTGTCAACCACAAGACACTTGTTAATGTGACAGCCTAAAAGGCAGACCAAGGAAAATGCCAACTAGGTGAACATTGGTGTTCAGAAAAACTAATTTCTTCAAACAACAATGCATATAGGCTAAAAAGGTGAGGTTTGATGAGAAAACACCTGGGCTCAAATTCTACAGCAATCCGTTAAGAGGAAGTGACCACTCACACAACACAAAGTTTACCATTATACATACAATTTAACCCAGACATTTCAATATCTATATATAGTCCAATACTTTGAAAACTACTGAACCAATTTTCATGAATTTGCAATTTCTTTAGCAAATTGTAGCCACACTGTACCTGAAACATGCACCCTACATAGACAGTTGTTTTTATTGTTAGCTGATTTGTGAAAAGAAACATAAATGTTGCATGTTAATTGTTCATGTTCCAATACTTACCTTTAAGTCACGGTGAACTATGTCATTGTCATGGAGATACTAAAAAGAACCAAAAAAATATGTTATGGTTATACAAGCATAATTTCATAAATAATAGTTCTGCAAATAAGAGGTATAGTCAATGCAAAATCAGTTTACACTTGTCATGTCATGTTTAATTTCTGCCATAGTTAAGAAAGTGATGACCAAAACCTTTCAAACATGACCACTGAAACAGCATATTACAATAACAACAACAACAACAACAACAACAACAACAACAACAACAACAACAACAACAGAAATATGATTCATCTTGGAATAATTCTTCGAACAAACTTTTAAAAGATCTTTCATTCATATGTCCTTTGTTAAAATATTATATATATATATATATATATCAACACACACACACACACACACACACACACACACACACACACACACACACACACACACACACACACACACACACACACACACACACACACACACACACACACACACACACACACACCACACACCACACACACACACACACCACACACAGACACACGCACACACACACTATGACAAAGACTAAACTAATCTATATTGTTTCTGCTTACTCATTATCAATATTATCAACTGTACCAGTGGTAGTTATAATGGTGACGGTATCAACATTGAACCTTGAAATGATTTAATGATGTTCTCAGATGCGCATTGAAATGATTTAACAACATTCTCAGATGTGCATTACAAACAGCCCATTTCAACAGCTAACATACAATTACAAATCAGGACGTTGCATTTGAAATTGCATGACAGGGTATAACTCCTATGTTCTTTTTCCAATAAATCTCACAATATACTCATTTTTGTTGATTTGAAATTATTGAATTGTGATGGATGCTACTATTTATGTCCACTTATAATATACCACAGTATCTAAAATTTAGATAAGTCTACGGGACTAATATAGCACAGATTGCCTTTAAGTCATTGGATTGTTGATATTAACAACTTGTTTAAAAAATTGAAACACAGATTTATATAAAATTTTTGAAGAAAGATTTTGAAGAAAAGTTTCTTATGATATCGATTTCCATCACTAAGTGTTCCAGTGAAGATATGAAAAACACTGTTTCATATTTGTTTTCATTTTTATTTGAAATCAAGCCAAAAAATTTCAAAAATAAAATGTTGATGCAAATAACACAATTACTTTCCCATTTCACTATGAAAATATTAACTTATGTGTTTATCAGTTAACATCAATGAATTCACACATTCATGAACATTTAATGTTGTGTTGTGTTGTTACTCAAAATTAACTCAATACCAAAGAGTGGCTTATACACCTATAGGAATCTCCACATTCACAAAGCATCCTAAACTGCACCTGCAACAGGTAGAGTTGTGAGACAGATTTATTTTGAATATTTTTATTTGGTGTAACCTACCTTGAGTCCTTCTAGTATCTGACGGACACAGGCTGCAGCTTCCTTCTCACTGTAGCTACCAATAGTGACAATTCTGTAACACAACCACTGTATGTTTGACATAAACCATACACATGTAGCAGTTAAGCTATACAAATATCTCAATTAGAAATGTGTAATTAATATGCATGTATACATCATTAAGACTAACATTTTAATACTGCAAATGTATCATTTGGAAGTTTTGACTATTGGTAATTGAACCCCCATAATATATATATACGATATAACATTACTGTTCTTACCTGAACCAAGTTAATAATTAAGATCACAAACCATGCCAACAGTTTATGCCAATTCCACTTTTATTGTCATTGTTATTATATTGGCTTGCGTCAATCTTTGGCATCATTTCAAACATCTTGTTTCTTGTACGTGCATGCTTGTTGTGCCATTGGTGTTTGTAACCATGACTGATTATCAAATTGAAATACATACTCAAGCACCTATTGCTAACATGGACCTCATCCAGGATCGAACCTTGCCTATTAATTTACCTTACCTATAAATTAATTCACTCACCTTTCAAATAGTTCTCCACCTGTTACCATTTCCAGTACGATATGTATGTGACTTTCTGTCTCAAATACCTCTTTCATCCGAATCTGTTTTCAGGAAGTTAAATGAAATGCTTGGTTAATAATTAGCATGTCATTACTTATATATGCAACCATATGTGTGACACCGTTGCAATATGAACCAGTGTACAAGCATGCATAATTCATAGCACAGCATTATCATTGATGAATGGCGTTCCAGTGGATGATGTGGTGTGTGTGTGTGTGTGTGTGTGTGTGTGTGTGTGTGTGCATGCGTGTGTGCATGCATGTGCCTATGCATGCGTGTGTATGTGTACACATGCACGTGTGGATGTAACAAATGATTATGAGGTAGTTTTCCAATGTGAAGAAGAAGCAATACATAATAGGGAGGAGACGGCAGTGCTAGTTGAGCCACTGGGCTAATGGAGCCACACGTTTCCCAGCAGGGACAGTTACAGTGATAGAACAAGTTATTAGAACACGATTGATATACGTGTACAATAGATGCCTTTCTGTCAGAATGGTCACAAAATGCGAGTTAAAAGTTGTTTTGATATCTTTCATAACTTTTGGTGATTGTGATTATGAGAAGTTAATTAAAAAAGCTTAATTATGAAAACATGGTTAGTTGACCCACACAAGACCCAAGAGAGGGTTAGTTGAGCAGTGGCTAAGAATGAAGAGTGTTGCTTTACTCCAAAATACATCGTGGAATTCATCTTTTCTAGCAAATTGGGATATCGGATAGCTGCAAGGTAACATATATAGCAGTTAGTTACACTTGTTGCGATGGGCCTATACGTCGTCTATATTAATTAAGTGTGTTGACTTATCAATTAAGCATGTTGACTTGTCAGTGATGTGTTGTACCCATTGTGTAGACAGATAATTGGCTTGAGTTGTTTTGAAATATTTGTAGGACACCTACATGTAGAGCAACTTACCCCACACCAAGTGTTAGTTGAGCTAGTATGCCAACCCTGTTTGAATTAGCCACATATAATTACCTGTGCATATTAACTATATTAGTTTTGTGTAAAATTATATACTAATAATCATAGTTTATGTAAATAAAACAATTTTGACTTAGGAATATGATTGTGTCTCAGATATCAAAAAGAATGAAAAATGGCTCAACTAACACTGCCTTCTACTAAATACAATATAACTTCATTAACAGGAAGTTTGAGGAACAAGAGAAACACATTGAGTTTACTTTGTTCGAGTTATATCATATTTACACAAGTTGGTGCATATTAGTTGCAGCTCAAGGCTTGAGTTATCTAAATTATAGGAGTTCAAGTAAACTGGGTGGGTTGATTTATTTTACATTGTTATTGTACAGGAAAGTACTATCAATGATCTATGTAATTTGTGCTAAGTAAATATTTTATGCCACATCTTTGTAGTCATATTTCATTTATTTTAAATGATAGAAAACTTACCACATTTGTGTGGTTGAGATTCAACAGCATCCCAATCTCTGCAAGTGCGAATGATGTGCTGCTTTGCTGCTGTAAACGACATGAAATGGTGAACTATTATATCAATAAAAGACAATCTATACAAACATGTTATGCAATATAGGCACATACTCATATACATAACTGTGTACACACAATGTTATGGTGAATTTATAAGTGAAAGCTAAGTCACTGCATTATTTATCAAAATATACACTGTGTGTGTGCGTGCGTGTGTGCGTGCGTGCGTGCGTGCGTGCGTGCATGTGTGTGCATGCGTGCATGCATGCACACATGCATGTGTTGAAAGTAATTGGTACAAAAACACAGAAACAAAGCAGATTAACTGCAGTGCCACTAGAGCATTTATCTCAGACATAGGCCAATGTAAATAAAACAATGACTTTGTAATTCTTGGTTTTTTCATTAATACAACATGTACATTAATAATACTTTCAATCGAGTACTTTATAAATGATTCTAAAATAATATTGGTGTATTTTCTTTATTAAGCTCTTCCAGTCTATTAAGCTATTTGTTAAATAATCACGTATAGTTTTATATCTATGTTTATTCTTATGTTTCTTCTCTGTTGTTTTTTTAAATTTAGTTCCTAGTTTTACTTTAATGTTAAATTTGATATGATTATGATTTATGATGGAAAGTTAATTGATTTTTTATCATTGCCATCATTATCATCATACACTGTGTGTGTGTGTGTGAGTTCGTGTGTGTGTGCATGTGCGTGTGCGTTTGAGAATAACTTCAATATGTTTGAGTACCGGGTAGTTATTTAAAACAAATTGAACATCTATGTATTTCTGATTGCTCTATCAGTCCCAAGGTTTAGCAGTTTGATGGAATATTTTATAATAATTATAGAAAATCAGATGTTGGTAGATATATTACTTTACTTGGGTGTATGTACACAACTGCAATCAAACAGTGTTACCACAGCTAAGTAATGTATATATATATATATATATATATATATATATTATAATTTTTAGAGATTTCAACAATAAACTAACAATCAGTTAGTTTTATAATATCTGGTTTCGTAAGAATTCAAATTCACATGCATGAAAACCACATCAATTTATATATATATATATATATACACACACATATATATATATATATATATATATATATATATATATATATATATATATATATATATATATATATATATATATATATATATATATATATATATACATATACATATACATATATACATATATATATATATATATATACATATATATATATATATATATATATATATATATATATATATATATATATATATATATATATATATATATATATATATATATATATATATATATATATATATATATATATATGGACTTGCCTTTTTCTCCATTATTTTGACAGCCCATCTTGTGTTCGAGCCCCGCTGCCTGCATTCGTAAACTCTGCAGGTGCTACCTCTGTCAACAAATCATCAAGACCATGTCAGCACAACATGCATATTGACAACTGGTAGCATATAATATTACAATTATACAAAAACACTATAAGGGAAATGTGTTTCGATACATGTCCAGGTATCTTGCATGGCATGTGTGGGGTCGTTCACAATTATAATTTGCATGGTAGCAATATGCGTTAAGCCATCTGACAGCTATTACCTGTTGTCATGCCTCTGGGGTTGTTTATTCTGGCGGCCTGTCGGTTATGGAATATGATATACTCACTCTCCAAGAAGACGACCGCGAATATATATTTCCTCAAACTGCTTCACTTTCTCGCTCTCGGCAATCCAGTAGGCATTGCCATTTGTAGGCAACGACATATTTTCGTAATTCGCTTCTTTAGAACATATGACGCCGTAAACAAGCCGCGCTGCCACACTATGCGTGTATTTGGCTGCTAGGCAATCGATACGCATGAACACGCGTCGCTGGCTCCAGCGTGTTCAAGAAGCGCATCGCCGACGAGGGAAATCCCCTAACTGCAAATAACGCGCCACGACACCTGGTGAATATGTTTGGAAATTTTGCATGGTGCGACATCTGGTGTAAGACCTAAACTTGTGACAAATTGTGATGCCCGATGTATTATTTTTGGTTTCAACAAATGTTTGGTATGCACACTAACATACGTTCCATTGTTCTATGTGTTCAGTCAAATAGTATCGTAAATGTGTGAACAGGCATTGTAGTTTTTGGACACATGCACTCTCTTTAAAGTAGTATGGATAACCGTCTTTTATTATCGCCCACACCCAATCGTATAAACTTGTTCTTGCCACCAACCAATGTGGGGCCAACATAAACGTGGATATGTGTTGGCATGTCCCACTCTCAGTCGGGTGTCAGATTAACTATCTTAAAGCCTTTGGCTTTGATGACATAAACATTTGCAACTATGTTTTCCCTTCCCAGATAAGTTGAATTGATGCTTCGATAGGTGTGTCAGAGCCAGAGCCTGGCAGAGGGTGAAGTGTAATACTGTTTGATACGGTGTACAGACGTTATGTCAAAAATCACATATGCCCTAGACATGTCCTTGAATTTTGCGTAGATAATCTGTTCCAATATGTCTACATATACAGCAAATTTCAGGCATGTAGCTTGTAAACTTCTTAAGTTAGAAACACTGGAAAACAGAAGAACAACGGGTGCGTTTTTGGGCGCTTACCCCCTGTTTACATTAAAGAGCATTACAGACGCAATTTTTTTGGTAGAAATGCGCAGGTATAGCTACTTATTCATTCGTTAAAATTTAAGTAAATTTTTAGATATAAACTTTTTGACCATTGGTTGATTTGACACGGAATGACTCGGGTGGTAATTTCAGGTTATGATCACAATGGATGCAAAGGAAATGAAGGCAGCATTGAAGATGGCAAGAGATGCCATCAGAGCAAAAGAATACAAGGAAACCTTGAAACACTGCAAGGTTTGTTTCTGTACATCTTGTGTAGTGGTGCAGTTGTTGAATTTGATCTTTATTTTAGTATGTTTGGCGTGGTATTCATGCACCACACGCCTGCAGCACTGAGGCCGACATCTGGAGCATGTCTCCAAGCATCAACGAATTCAAAGATGTTAAATATATCCATCAGAAACTTTCCATATTGATCATTCTTCGTGGTATTCCAAATACCGTTTCATTTGAAATAAAAAATTATATCGAGTTGTATAGGCAGAGATTTTGTTAAGCTTTCGCTTATGGTCCATCGCTTGAATTCTATGCTCCCAAACTTTATATGAAATTTTCTACAAATTTGACAAATCTGCAGTCCCACCCTAAAAATCTATTGTCCTACTTTGTGATTGTTTCTTGTGTGGTTGTGCAGTATACCAGTTTGTTTTTAGTTGCAGGAAATGCTAAATATTGATTTATTTCTTCCAATCTGACAGAGTATCCTGAAGAACGATAAGGGCAACTACAATGCATTGGTGTTTGTTGGTGTGGCGGCCGAAGGTCTGGAGCAACCGGAGCAGGCCATTGCAGCTTACAGGAAGGCCACAGATGTTGCTCCGGAACAAATCCTGGCTTGGCAGGTGGGTTTTATGCTAAATGGTAATTTACACATGAGGCATTCTTCAATTGTACAAAACTTTTTTATTCTCCTTTGGCTCTTGGCAAAAATTATCTTGCAAATTTCCTAAACAAAATTGTCCCCCCCACCAAGACTCGGATTACTTACAATTTGGCATCAAATTAATTTTTTTTAATAAACTCATAATTGAACATTCCCTACAACATTCTCCCCCATGAGGGTTAAAAAATTTTGTATTCAATTATCTCGAGCACCCTAGATATTCCAACGGATTACATATATTTTGGCACCAAATAAAACAATTGTGAATAAATTCTCATAATTGAAAATCCCACATGCAATCAATCAAGCGACAGCAATAAATTTGAAGATTCACTGACAACATGTCCATCTTACCATCGTTCACCATTTTGTTTGGCACAAAAATCTCGCATGTCATCTATCTGTCAGTCTTGGTCCATAGGTCCGCCCCTTGGTCCATGTCCGACATACAGGTAGTATATGCATGTTAATTATGTCTGAGCATCGCATATTTGTTGCCCTTCATGGCACAAACCCTACATTATAAGGAGCATGATTATACACATAGTACACCGTTTGGCTAATTCTGACTAGACAAATATGTTGACACTTGCCTGCAAAAATGTACAAAAACCATGGGGATTGTCAACGACATTAGGTTATGTAAACTCGTAGCCATAAACCACGGTCATTACGTGTCCACTTCTTGTTCATTTCCTAAAAGAATGAATTTTCACGCAAAACATTTTTTTTAGAGGCATAAAGGTTAAACAGCTACAAATGGCACAGAAAAATGGCAGTTATCGGGGGGAACATGGGAGAAAAAACTCTGCAAGCAATTTGAGACTGGACTGACTGAACAAGGAATGGATGTGTAATGCCCATGGTTTATGTCTGTGAGTTTCCATAACTGGATTCAGGCCTGGGGTCTGTTACATTGCAATGTCTATTACATTGCAATGTAATAGATTACTATTACTTAGTTTCCTTTCTATTATTATTACTATTACATGCAGAAGGCAAAGTAATATATTACTATTACATTACAAGCTATTACTATTACATTTTCCATCGGAACTATTTTCTTTCAATTAAACATTTTACATACTTAATCACTTACATAGATTCAAATTAACTGATGTATGTATCGATAGTAAGCGCACATTTTATGAAAAACTAACAACAAATACTTAGATGACAGTTTATACTTTATTTTCGAGGCAAAACAACTGTTTACTTTACTGTCAATTGATCGTTGTCAACACAAAATCTCTTGCATACAACGATACTGAGATGTGGCAAGATGTGCTGTCTGCAGTCTCTCTGTACTTGATCTCTAGGTGTTTTATATCATATCACATATCTAACATCAGAACAAGATCGCCTGACTTTAAAAGATGTTGCTGTTGCATTTAACTGACATGGTCTTCTGGAAAACTGCATTGCTTAAACAACATCAATATGGGCGATAGATCTTGCTGGCAATTAAAATTACAATTAAATCATAAATTTCCCAATTAAATTAACCTCACACAATTCCAGTCGGATGTAGACGTTTCATATATTCATTGGAATTAATGAAACAGAAAAGCAATGTCACTGTCACACAACACAGTCTGATTATCCCATAGTAGACCCATACTGCTCGGCTGCTGCTTGGTGGACAGTTAATTATTGTCTGAAGGATAGGATGTTTTTCACACTTGGTCAATAGTGTGCAAGCTAGCTACCAACTGAGAAAAACTCAGAAAAGTTGGTATAAGCCCCTGTTCAAACATTACCCAGCATGGCAGGCTGGCAGCTGGGGTTGGGAGGTGGCAATGATTGATTGGTTGGTTGGTTGGTTGGTTGGTTGGTTGGTTGATTGATTGATTATTGGTTGGTTGGTTGGTTGGTTGGTTGGTTGGTTGGTTGGTTGGTTGGTTGGTTGGTTGGTTGGTTGGTTGGTTGGTTGGTTGGTTGGTTGGTTGGTTGGTTGGTTGGTTGGTTGGTTGGTTGGTTGGTTGGTTGGTTGGTTGGTTGGTTGGTTGGTTGGTTGGTTGGTTCAAATGTTAAAGGCAGTCTGTTTAGTGCTGGAAGCCTGGAACCCTTATCCTGCTTCAATGAATGAATGAATAGACTTGTTTGAAAAGGACAGATGGCTGGTGGACCTGGCTTCAAATTACCAAATGTCTCCTGTTAATAGTGCTAAAGTGAAATGACTCTCATGATTCGGATACTAAACCATTTTATCACCACAAAAAAGATTCCAAATTGGAAATGTTAACAAGTCATGTTATGTCAAAATACATAATTTTTTGGTCTGATTATTTTAAACGAAATTTTATTTTAGCGTGATTGAAATGTTCAATTGTAATAGCAAAGTAATAGCTCAATTACTATTACTTTGCTTTCTATTACAATTACTATTACATTGCATTGTGTTCCATCTATTACTATTACTTGAACAATTGTAATTGTTACTATTACATATTACTATTACCTTGGACACCTTGGTATTTGATTGTGTTCAGCAATAATTAAGCTATATGAACTTGCAGTTTTGCTAAATTGACATCTTATGTCTTGTTTTAGGGACTGTGCAGTTTTTATGAGAAAGCTGATAAAGAGGATTATAGAACAGACCTGGCGCAAGTGTACAACAAACTGATGCAGCTGTGTGCCGAGTAGGTATCATGCCAACTTTTTGAGTAGTTAGTTGCATGACGTTGGTTAAAGGTATAAAAAATCTTGACCCCCAAATGTTTCTTAATAAACCACAATTTGTTTAATATAATTTGACCGTTATCTGTTTTATTTGAATGTATCAACTCAATTATCATGTTTGCATTGTATACTGAACGGCATGGTTGATATTCATTAACAGGCAATGGTCAAATTATATCTAAATATTGTTTTCAATAAAACATATTTGATTGGTCAAGATGTTAGAACTTAGCAGATTTTAATGTTTAAGAAACACTTACATTTGTCTTAATACACTGAATGTGTAATTGTTATACAGTATTACTGCATGTCATGGTTAGCATGAATGTACATCAAACAACTGAGTTTATACTGAATTACTGCATAGTAGCTGCACAATTTTTTTTTTAATTAGTATGCTTGAACAACGTGTTTTCTTATATAGATGAAAGTTTCAACTCAGTTATGTAAAGGACATATCTGTGACAGAGAGCTGAAGACAGATAGAACACTCCCTGTGTGTTATTATAATGATTGTTCGCCTGATCTGTGTCAATATACATAACACTACAGTTAACTACTACTAAATTAGTCAAATTACCTGAACTAATTGCCAGTATTCTTTCTTTCAGTGATAACAACAAGAAATTTGACATCGGCTTAAAGTTAGCACAACTGTATAGCATACTTGGAACAATAGAAAAGGTACAGTGATAATATGTCAATAATATATTCTTTAGCCAGTTTACGTGCCATGTTCTTATTCTATACCTTCGTATAGGTCATGTTATTGATTGCTTTGTATTAAACTTCAGTATTTTTGTTTGCCAGTAGTTATATATCTAGGTTCACATATGTCTTGTGATGCTCAAAATATTGGTTTTGTTTCTTGAAAGTCGGTGCATAAGAAAAGACATAATGACAATTTAAATTTTCTTTAATGTGTTTTTAATACTATCAGTTGTCATATATACATTGAAACCTCTGTTTAGCAAACATTGTTAGTGCTCGAAAATGTACCCATAATAGATGCCTGTTGTGGGAAGGAGCAGTAAACACAAGCATTATTGAGACCACTTACTGTGTTCATTATAGACAGGTGTCTGTTATATCAGGCTGTTCCTTGTATACATTGTTGTGCCAGGCTGTGGACATGTATTGTGAGCTGAGATGTATCACTGTTGACGACAAGCAAAAGCTGCTGCTAATTGAGAGACGATTAGTGAAGTTGCTGGAGCAACAGGTGGCAGCACAAGTCCATAAGCTGGTGAGTGTCCCATTGAGATGCACACAGTGACATGTGACATACACAGACACATGCACACACATGCGCACACATGCGCACACATGCACACACATGCACACACACACACTGACATAAACTAATGGTTTCTCCTGATAATACAATTCTTCTTCACCAGTCCAAAAGTTTTATATTTACATGTAGAGACCTTTGCCTATCTTATCTAGATAGCTTCCTCAGTATGAATGAGAACAACGTCCTGCTACGATGATGTCATCATATATGTGTGGAAGTTCATAGTTCCACTCATCTCAGTTGATCTGTCTGAACTTCCACACGTTTATGAAGACATCATCCGAAGACATTCCATCCATCATTCGTACTGGAAAAGCCATCTCGATGAGATAGGCAAAAGTCTCTACAGGTAAATAAAACTTTTGCATATGTAAAAAAGAATTGTTTTATCATGGAAATGAATAGGTGTGTAATGATACATCAAACTACCAATGCATCATGATAGTCGATAGTAAAGTTAACTATCGATACTCATTGTCAATAGTACAGTCAACTATCTATAGTAATGATAGTTGGCAAAACAAATCAGCAGGTTTACTTGTGTCACTGCAATACTGTTTGAAAACGTGCTTTTACAACTGTATTAGGTAATTTTATTTATTTACATCAACAAGTGATGATGACACCAGTTAATTCTGGTTTTGGACTACTTCCATGTCTGCTCGCTAGGTGAAACCATGCTCGATATTTAATATATCGGATGCTGAGGGTTTCGACATTGTTACTAATAAAGCTGCAAAGGCAGCTGTGTGGAAATGAATGAAGGGGATACCGACAAGAAGGCAGTTGTGTGGACGCAAATGAAGAGGATACTGACAAGAAAGCAGTTGTGTGGAAACAAATGAAGAGGATACTGACAAGAAGGCAGTTGTGTGGAAGCAAATGAAGAGGATACTGACAAGAAGGCAGTTGTGTGGAAACAAATGAAGAGGATACTGACAAGATGGCAGTTGTGTGGAAACAAATGAAGAGGATACTGACAAGAAGGCAGTTGTGTGGAAACAAATGAAGAGGATACTGACAAGAAGGCAGCTGTGTGGAAATGAATGAAGGGGATACCGACAAGAAGGCAGTTGTGTGGACGCAAATGAAGAGGATATTGACAAGAAGGCAGCTATGTGGAAACAAATGAAGAGGATACCGACAAGAAGGCAGTTGTGTGGACGCAAATGAAGAGGATACTGACAAGAAAGCAGTTGTGTGGAAACAAATGAAGAGGATACTGACAAGATGGCAGTTGTGTGGAAACAAATGAAGAGGATACTGACAAGAAGGCAGTTGTGTGGAAACAAATGAAGAGGATACTGACAAGAAGACAGTTGTGTGGAAACAAATGAAGAGGATACTGACAAGAAGCCAGTTGTGTGGAAACAAATGAAGAGGATACTGACAAGAAGGCAGTTGTGTGGAAACAAATGAAGAGGATACTGACAAGAAGCCAGTTGTGTGGAAACAAATGAAGAGGATACTGACAAGAAGGCAGCTGTGTGGAAGCAAATGAAGAGGATACTGACAAGAAGGCAGCTGTGTGGAAGCAAATGAAGGGGATACTGACAAGAAGGCAGCGGTGTGGAAGCAAATGAAGAGGATACTGACAAGAAGGCAGTTGTGTGGAAGCAAATGAAGAGGATACTGACAAGAAGGCAGCTGTGTGGAAACAAATGAAGAGGATACTGACAAGAAGGCAGCTATGTGGAAACAAATGAAGAGGATACTGACAAGAAGGCAGCTGTGTGGAAGCAAATGAAGAGGATACTGACAAGAAGGCAGTTGTGTGGAAGCAAATGAAGAGGATACTGACAAGAAGGCAGCTGTGTGGAAACAAATGAAGAGGATACTGACAAGAAGGCAGCTGTGTGGAAACGAATGAAGAGGATACCGACAAGTAGGCAGTTGTGTGGAAGCAAGTGAAGGGGATACCGACAAGAAGGCAGCTGTGTGGAAACAAATGAAGAGGATACTGACAAGAAGGCAGTTGTGTGGAAGCAAATGAAGGGGATACCGACAAGAAGGCAGTTGTGTGGAAGCAAGTGAAGGGGATACCGACAAGAAGGCAGCTGTGTGGAAGCAAATGAAGAGGATACTGACAAGAAGGCAGCTGTGTGGAAGCAAATGAAGAGGATACTGACAAGAAGGCAGCTGTGTGGAAGCAAATGAAGAGGATACTGACAAGAAGACAGCTGTGTGGAAGCAAATGAAGAGGATACTGACAAGAAGGCAGCTGTGTGGAAGCAAATGAAGAGGATACTGACAAGAAGACAGCTGTGTGGAAGCAAATGAAGAGGATACTGACAAGAAGGCAGATGTGTGGAAGCAAATGAAGAGGATACTGACAAGAAGGCAGCTGTGTGGAAGCAAATGAAGAGGATACTGACAAGAAGACAGATGTGTGGAAGCAAATGAAGAGGATACTGACAAGAAGGCAGCTGTGTGGAAGCAAATGAAGAAGATACTGACAAGAAGAAAGTTGTGTGGAAGCAAATGAAGAGGATACTGACAAGAAGACAGTTGTGTGGAAGCAAATGAAGAGGATACTGACAAGAAGGCAGCTGTGTGGAAGCAAATGAAGAGGATACTGACAAGAAGACAGCTGTGTGGAAGCAAATGAAGAGGATACTGACAAGAAGACAGCTGTGTGGAAGCAAATGAAGAGGATACTGACAAGAAGGCAGCTGTGTGGAAGCAAATGAAGAAGATACTGACAAGAAGAAAGTTGTGTGGAAGCAAATGAAGAGGATACTGACAAGAAGACAGTTGTGTGGAAGCAAATGAAGAGGATACTGACAAGAAGACAGTTGTGTGGAAGCAAATGAAGAGGATACTGACAAGAAGAAAGTTGTGTGGAAGCAAATGAAGAGGATACTGACAAGAAGACAGTTGTGTGGAAGCAAATGAAGAGGATACTGACAAGAAGACAGTTGTGTGGAAGCAAATGAAGAGGATACTGACAAGAAGACAGCTGTGTGGAAGCAAATGAAGAGGATACTGACAAGAAGGCAGCTGTGTGGAAACAAATGAAGATGATACTGACAAGAAGGCAGCTGTGTGGAAACAAATGAAGAGGATACTGACAAGAAGGCAGCTGTGTGGAAACAAATGAAGAGGATACTGACAAGAAGGCAGCTGTGTGGAAACAAATGAAGAGGATACTGACAAGAAGGCAGTTGTGTGGAAGCAAATGAAGAGGATACTGACAAGAAGGCAGTTGTGTGGAAGCAAATGAAGGGGATACTGACAAGAAGGCAGCTGTGTGGAAGCAAATGAAGAGGATACTGACAAGAAGGCAGCTGTGTGGAAGCAAATGAAGAGGATACTGACAAGAAGACATTTGTGTGGAAGCAAATGAAGAGGATACTGACAAGAAGGCAGTTGTGTGGAAGCAAATGAAGAGGATACTGACAAGAAGGCAGCTGTGTGGAAGCAAATGAAGAGGATACTGACAAGAAAGCAGCTGTGTGGAAGCAAATGAAGAGGATACTGACAAGAAGACAGTTGTGTGGAAGCAAATGAAGAAGATACTGACAAGAAGGCAGTTGTGTGGAAGCAAATGAAGAGGATACTGACAAGAAGACAGCTGTTTGGAAGCAAATGAAGGGGATACTGACAAGAAGACAGCTGTGTGGAAGCAAATGAAGGGGATACTGACAAGAAGGCAGCTGTGTGGAAGAAAATGAAGAGGATACTGACAAGAAGACAGTTGTGTGGAAGCAAATGAAGAAGATACTGACAAGAAGGCAGCTGTGTGGAAGCAAATGAAGAGGATACTGACAAGAAGGCAGCTGTGTGGAAGCAAATGAAGAGGATACTGACAAGAAGACAGCTGTGTGGAAGCAAATGAAGAGGATACTGACAAGAAGGCAGCTGTGTGGAAGCAAATGAAGAGGATACTGACAAGAAGACAGCTGTGTGGAAGCAAATGAAGAGGATACTGACAAGAAGGCAGCTGTGTGGAAGCAAATGAAGAGGATACTGACAAGAAGGCAGCTGTGTGGAAGCAAATGAAGAGGATACTGACAAGAAGACAGCTGTGTGGAAGCAAATGAAGAGGATACTGACAAGAAGGCAGCTGTGTGGAAGCAAATGAAGAAGATACTGACAAGAAGAAAGTTGTGTGGAAGCAAATGAAGAGGATACTGACAAGAAGACAGTTGTGTGGAAGCAAATGAAGAGGATACTGACAAGAAGGCAGCTGTGTGGAAGCAAATGAAGAGGATACTGACAAGAAGACAGCTGTGTGGAAGCAAATGAAGAGGATACTGACAAGAAGACAGCTGTGTGGAAGCAAATGAAGAGGATACTGACAAGAAGGCAGCTGTGTGGAAGCAAATGAAGAAGATACTGACAAGAAGAAAGTTGTGTGGAAGCAAATGAAGAGGATACTGACAAGAAGACAGTTGTGTGGAAGCAAATGAAGAGGATACTGACAAGAAGAAAGTTGTGTGGAAGCAAATGAAGAGGATACTGACAAGAAGACAGTTGTGTGGAAGCAAATGAAGAGGATACTGACAAGAAGACAGTTGTGTGGAAGCAAATGAAGAGGATACTGACAAGAAGACAGCTGTGTGGAAGCAAATGAAGAGGATACTGACAAGAAGGCAGCTGTGTGGAAACAAATGAAGATGATACTGACAAGAAGGCAGCTGTGTGGAAACAAATGAAGAGGATACTGACAAGAAGGCAGCTGTGTGGAAACAAATGAAGAGGATACTGACAAGAAGGCAGCTGTGTGGAAACAAATGAAGAGGATACTGACAAGAAGGCAGTTGTGTGGAAGCAAATGAAGAGGATACTGACAAGAAGGCAGTTGTGTGGAAGCAAATGAAGGGGATACTGACAAGAAGGCAGCTGTGTGGAAGCAAATGAAGAGGATACTGACAAGAAGGCAGCTGTGTGGAAGCAAATGAAGAGGATACTGACAAGAAGACATTTGTGTGGAAGCAAATGAAGAGGATACTGACAAGAAGGCATTTGTGTGGAAGCAAATGAAGAGGATACTGACAAGAAGGCAGTTGTGTGGAAGCAAATGAAGAGGATACTGACAAGAAGGCAGTTGTGTGGAAGCAAATGAAGAGGATACTGACAAGAAGACAGTTGTGTGGAAGCAAATGAAGAGGATACTGACAAGAAGGCAGTTGTGTGGAAGCAAATGAAGAGGATACTGACAAGAAGGCAGTTGTGTGGAAGCAAATGAAGAGGATACTGACAAGAAGGCAGCTGTGTGGAAGCAAATGAAGAGGATACTGACAAGAAGGCAGCTGTGTGGAAGCAAATGAAGAGGATACTGACAAGAAGGCAGCTGTGTGGAAGCAAATGAAGAGGATACTGACAAGAAGGCAGCTGTGTGGAAGCAAATGAAGAGGATACTGACAATAAGACAGCTGTGTGGAAGCAAATGAAGAGGATACTGACAAGAAGACAGCTGTGTGGAAGCAAATGAAGAGGATACTGACAAGAAGGCAGCTGTCTGGGAGCAAATGAAGAGGATACTGACAAGAAGGCTGGTGTGTGGAAGCAAATGAAGGGGATACTGACAAGAAGGCAGCTGTGTGGAAGCAAATGAAGATGATACTGACAAGAAGGCAGCTGTGTGGAAACAAATGAAGATGGTACTGACAAGAAGGCAGTTGTGTGGAAACAAATGAAGAGGATACTGACAAGAAGACAGCTGTGTGGAAGCAAATGAAGAGGATACTGACAAGAAGGCAGCTGTGTGGAAGCAAATGAAGAGGATACTGACAAGAAGGCAGCTGTGTGGAAGCAAATGAAGAGGATACTGACAAGAAGGCAGCTGTGTGGAAGCAAATGAAGAAGATACTGACAAGAAGGCAGTTGTGTGGAAGCAAATGAAGGGGATACTGACAAGAAGGCAGCTGTGTGGAAGCAAATGAAGAGGATACTGACAAGAAGGCAGCTGTGTGGAAGCAAATGAAGAGGATACTGACAAGAAGACAGCTGTGTGGAAGGAAATGAAGAGGATACTGACAAGAAGACAGTTGTGTGGAAGCAAATGAAGAGGATACTGACAAGAAGACAGTTGTGTGGAAGCAATTGAAGAGGATACTGACAAGAAGACAGTTGTGTGGAAGCAAATGAAGAGGATACTGACAAGAAGACAGCTGTGTGGAAGCAAATGAAGAGGATACTGACAAGAAGGCAGCTGTGTGGAAGCAAATGAAGAGGATACTGACAAGAAGGCAGCTGTGTGGAAGCAAATGAAGAAGATACTGACAAGAAGGCAGCTGTGTGGAAGCAAATGAAGAGGATACTGACAAGAAGACAGCTGTGTGGAAGCAAATGAAGAGGATACTGACAAGAAGACAGCTGTGTGGAAGCAAATGAAGAGGATACTGACAAGAAGACAGTTGTGTGGAAGCAAATGAAGAGGATACTGACAAGAAGGCAGCTGTGTGGAAGCAAATGAAGAGGATACTGACAAGAAGACAGCTGTGTGGAAGCAAATGAAGAGGATACTGACAAGAAGACAGTTGTGTGGAAGCAAATGAAGAGGATACTGACAAGAAGGCAGCTGTGTGGAAGCAAATGAAGAGGATACTGACAAGAAGACAACTGTGTGGAAGCAAATGAAGGGGATACTGACAAGAAGGCAGTTGTGTGGAAGCAAATGAAGAGGATACTGACAAGAAGGCAGTTGTGTGGAAGCAAATGAAGAGGATACTGACAAGAAGGCAGTTGTGTGGAAGCAAATGAAGAGGATACTGACAAGAAGGCAGTTGTGTGGAAACAAATGAAGAGGATACTGACAAGAAGGCAGTTGTGTGGAAGCAAATGAAGAGGATACTGACAAGAAGGCAGTTGTGTGGAAGCAAATGAAGAGGATACTGACAAGAAGGCAGCTGTGTGGAAGCAAATGAAGAGGATACTGACTAGAAGGCAGCTGTGTGGAAGCAAATGAAGAGGATACTGACAAGAAGGCAGTTGTGTGGAAGCAAATGAAGAGGATACTGACAAGAAGGCAGTTGTGTGGAAGCAAATGAAGAGGATACTGACAAGAAGGCAGTTGTGTGGAAGCAAATGAAGGGGATACTGAGAAGAAGGCAGTTGTGTGGAAGCAAATGAAGGGGATACTGAGAAGAAGGCAGTTGTGTGGAAGCAAATGAAGGGGATACTGACAAGAAGGCAGCTGTGTGGAAGCAAATGAAGGGGATACTGACAAGAAGGCAGTTGTGTGGAAGCAAATGAAGAGGATACTGACAAGAAGGCAGTTGTGTGGAAGCAAATGAAGGGGATACTGACAAGAAGGCAGCTGTGTGGAAGCAAATGAAGGGGATACTGACAAGAAGGCAGTTGTGTGGAAGCAAATGAAGAGGATACTGACAAGAAGGCAGTTGTGTGGAAGCAAATGAAGAGGATACTGACAAGAAGGCAGTTGTGTGGAAGCAAATGAAGGGGATACTGACAAGAAGGCAGTTGTGTGGAAGCAAATGAAGAGGATACTGACAAGAAGGCAGTTGTGTGGAAGCAAATGAAGAGGATACTGACAAGAAGGCAGTTGTGTGGAAGCAAATGAAGAGGATACTGACAAGAAGGCAGTTGTGTGGAAGCAAATGAAGAGGATACTGACAAGAAGGCAGTTGTGTGGAAGCAAATGAAGAGGATACTGACAAGAAGGCAGTTGTGTGGAAACAAATGAAGAGGATACTGACAAGAAGGCAGTTGTGTGGAAACAAATGAAGAGGATACTGACAAGAAGACAGTTGTGTGGAAGCAAATGAAGAGGATACTGACAAGAAGACAGTTGTGTGGAAGCAAATGAAGAGGATACTGACAAGAAGGCAGCTGTGTGGAAGCAAATGATGAGGATACTGACAAGAAGGCAGTTGTGTGGAAGCAAATGAAGAGGATACTGACAAGAAAGCAGCTGTGTGGAAGCAAATGAAGAGGATACTGACAAGAAGGCAGTTGTGTGGAAGCAAATGAAGAGGATACTGACAAGAAGGCAGTTGTGTGGAAGCAAATGAAGAGGATACTGACAAGAAGGCAGTTGTGTGGAAGCAAATGAAGGGGATACTGACAAGAAGGCAGCTGTGTGGAAGCAAATGAAGGGGATACTGACAAGAAGGCAGCTGTGTGGAAGCAAATGAAGGGGATACTGACAAGAAGGCAGTTGTGTGGAAGCAAATGAAGGGATACTGACAAGAAGGCAGTTGTGTGGAAGCAAATGAAGAGGATACTGACAAGAAGGCAGTTGTGTGGAAGCAAATGAAGAGGATACTGACAAGAAGGCAGTTGTGTGGAAGCAAATGAAGAGGATACCGACAAGAAGGCAGTTGTGTGGAAACAAATGAAGGGGATACCGACAAGAGGGCAGTTGTGTGGAAACAAATGAAGAGGATACCGACAAGAGGGCAGCTGTGTGGAAGCAAATGAAGAGGATACCGACAAGAAGGCAGCTGTGTGGAAGCAAATGAAGGGGATACTGACAAGAAGGCAGCTGTGTGGAAACAAATGAAGGGGATACTGACAAGAAGGCAGCTGTGTGGAAACAAATGAAGAGGATATTGACAAGAAGGCAGTTGTGTGGAAACAAATGAAGAGGATACTGACAAGAAGGCAGTTGTGTGGAAGCAAATGAAGAGGATACCAACAAGAAGGCAGTTGTGTGGAAACAAATGAAGGGGATACCGACAAGAAGGCAGTTGTGTGGAAGCAAATGAAGAGGATACCGACAAGAAGGCAGTTGTGTGGAAGCAAATGAAGAGGATACCGACAAGAAGGCAGCTGTGTGGAAGCAAATGAAGGGGATACTGACAAGAAGCGAGTCACATGCCAACATTGTCAATTTGTGCTACAATTCAGTGGAACACTACAAATATGATATATCACGCCCGTTGGTGACCCTATCAGAATGTGTGCCTGACTTATTATTTGAGATGTAGCTAGCTATATTAACTTAAGCTTCTATGATAATATCGCAATACTATTGCGATTGTCATGAAACTATAAAAAATTACCCCAATAGTCGTCCCTGAAAATTAACTATCTTGAAATGTTCAACAAAATGGTTGCTTCTGTTTCCAGCTTCTCTCGTCCTACGAGACGATCATTAAGATGTCAGATGACCGAACTGAGGTGGAAGCCTCCTACACTTGCCTCATCAAGTTACTTGCCAGGGTAAGCCATTGTTTCATCTTGCTAAGTAGTAGACGTACTTCTATTATGAGTGGTTTTCTTTCTCGGTGAAACCTAGCTAAATACCCCAGACATTGTTTGTATTTCGGATCACTATCCAACATACATCTAAGACACAGCTACTGAGGGAAACGTAAGGGGTGAATCATAAAATATACTACATTCTGCACGTATACACAAGTGTGTGCTTAAAGGGTGTAAAATTTTTCCCAAGCTTTCGTTGCTTTTGATTGGCTGATCCAATCATCATATTTTCCAAGTGTTTGTATGTATTTTAGTATTTTCCCACATCGCACCCACACACATCGCACCCACACATATTGCACCCTCACACATTGCACCCACACACATCACACCCACACACATTGCACCCTCACACATTGCACCCTCACACATCACACCCACACACATCACACCCACACACATTGCACCCTCACACATTGCACCCACACACATCACACCCACACACATTGCACCCTCACACATTGCACCCACACAAATTACAGTATCATTATCAACATTAATATTAAATGTCACTCACAATTATTATCATGTAACTGTTCACAGGACAATGATTCAGAGGCTGAGATCGGTGCATTGTGTGAAAAGATGACCAGCCAGTTTCCTTCAGTGACCTTCCCAATAGAGGTCATTTGCCAGATGTTCCTCGACCTCTCCATCACTGGTTTGTACCCAACTAGTCAGCTCTTCATGTAACTATGAAACATGGCCACTATAGGATGCAGTGCCCCACATACATTGTCCTAATTTAACAAACTTACAGTGAAACAATGAGGAGCGCGGTGGCTCTGTAGTTAGAGCATTGGACTGTCAGTCAAGAGAACCGGGCTTCACGTCCACGTGATGTTGTTTTGAAGCTCGGGCACCCCACATTGTCTGTGTCATTCAGAAGAGACACTACCCGCTGGTAAAAGCTGTTGGTCCCTTCTATCTGGTGTCTATGCCAGGGGAAGTAACGCTGCCTGTAGTTCTGTGTAGCCTGTCACTTTGAGGATCCAGAAAGACTCTGTTCCAGAGAGTACTCGATCCAAGGAAGTCATGGATGGTATCACAGAGAAACTGCAGAGGCTGGATCCTTGTTCCCCCTTCCCCAGTCTAGTTCAGGGCTACTGGGCCCTTAGAAGTAAGGACTACTTGCATGCGAAAAGCCTTCTCTCTCAAGGTAAGTTGTGTTTGATTTATTTGACTAAAGTTGCATTTAAAAGTAAAATTCTTTAAGTGCCTGTGACATAATTTTTTTTTATTCAAAGTAAATAACCTAAAACTCATTCGTGTGCTCATTTTTGTGTGAATTAGATATATAAATAGTTATATTTTAGGCAACTTTGGAATTTTTTGTAAGGAAATGAGAGTTTTCTTTTGAGTGAGAGAAAAACCACACATGACGTCAGCTGGGTCAGTACTTAGTTACGTACAATTGTTTGCACCATTATGCATATTTTCTATGAGTGTTCCAAGTTACATAATCTTCATCAAACATTCACGTAAGTTCCTTCTTTCACTACGAATGCTTCATGAAAACACTCCTCCTGAGAAACAAATCCCCACTGACCTCACAAAACAGCACGACTGGATTAAAAAAGCAGCTGCGAGATTGCTGCGAATTATCACATTTTGTAACAAATATAATGGCTGTGCATGTAAAGTCGTGGATTGTATTACCACGAAGGTATTTTATTTGGCTAAAACTGGCTTTTTCAAAAAGAATTAGAAAGTCAGAAGAAGTTATTACCCAATCCTTGAATTACGGCATGCAGCCTTGAAAAACCTTGAATTCACAATAAACCAGAATTCAAGTGGTATGGAGCCCATTTTCAGGTCATGCTATGGCTAGGGCCTTGTTAAGGTGCAGTCATCTGCTAGTGAGCGGGTGTCTCTTCTGCTTGTGTTATGTAACTGTTTCCCGTTGACATCCTGTTGTCATTTTCTGCCAGTATCAATTGTTTTGTGCGATTGTGTACCATAACAAATTATGAAATGCACCCTTGATTGTTCTTAGAAGCCTTGAAAAGTGGCCTTAAATGTTATACCTGCCTTAGTGTACGGACCCTGTTTTAATGTTGGATTATGTGCGTGTCTTCAGGTGCTGCATCCTGTGTTAGTGGGCTTGTCTACCTGGCCAAGACACACCTGTACATCCATCAATACTCCCAGGCTGCCTCCACAACCAACACAGGTACTAGTTCACCTGTACCAAGACTGTAAACACTTCACTTTGGTGCGTTGTGGTTGTGTGGTATGGTGTTGGATTGTCGGTCGGGGGTACCAGGTTCAAATCCACCTGCTGCCGTTTCGAAACTCGGATAATTTCATTTACCCCACTTTGCCTGTGTCTTTTGGAAGAGACTAAAAGCCACCATTGGTCTCTTCTATCTGGTGTCTATGCCAGGGCGAGTAGAAAACCCCACACAGGCAAATGAAAAAAAACTTTTTGTGAATTCAGTGCGTCTCACAGAGCTGGCGATCTCTAAACTCACTGTTACGTCCCAATTTGTGCTGTTTAACTGTCAGCAGCTATTTAGGGAGTATCTTGTCAAGCATCTGCTGTGTGTGTATATTGACATGTGAGGCCTGCCGATGAAACCAGTTGCTTGTCGCAGTTTCACTAATTTCGCATTACGAGTCGATTAATAATTGTAGGTCGATAGTGGTTGATTTTGAGATTTTATAAATAACTGAATTAGAAATACATTACATTTAGCAGTTTGAACTTACTTTGTCGGAATAACACTTGCAAATGGGTGTAAATAAAATGTTATGTGAAGCTATGAATTACATCTTGTTTGATTGAACAATCTAAATAATTTCCAAAATCTGACTTTTTCATGTGCCCATTTCTAAATTCTCCTTTGATCTAAAGCCATATTTTGCATACCATTGCAAAGCTTTAAATGTCCCCTTTCCATATATGGAACAAATTATGTGGGTCAGTACAAATTATGTGGGTCAGTACAAATTATGTGGGTCAGTACAAATTATGTGGGTCAGTACAAATTATGTGGGTCAGTACAAATTATGTAGGTCAGTACAAATTTCAGTTCAGAGCATCAACAACAAAACGTGCTGCTAGTAGATTGGTCTCAATATTGTTTGAGCTCGTGTTTATGTTTTATTGGGTACTAGTGACTGATGTTGTGGGAATGTGTCACATTTTGTAAGTAATACAGAAAATACTTGATGGATTACTTATAGTCCTGGCAACTTGAACAAACGTGTGTGTGACAAGTGTGCATGCCTTCACGTATACATGCATGCATGTACAGATGTTTTTATTGAATAAGTTAGACAAAAGAAACGTATTTTTCTTGGTCTTGCCTACCTGTGTGTGACATCAGGGTGCTCTGTGATAGGTCTGGCGCATCTGTCAAAGAAGGACCTGGTCTTCTATGGTGACAGACAGAATGTTAAACGACTCCTTGAGTACTACAAAGCTCACAGCTACACTGAGCTTGGTGGTCCCAGGCAACTGACAACAGCCATTGACATTTGTCTTAGTGTAAGTTTCCCACCTGTTGTAGTTTCCCATGTTCCCACCTATTGTTGTCTGTGTAATTTGCGATATTTTCATCTGTTGTAGTTTTTCCATCATCTCCCCTAGGAGCCCAGTGTTTGATATAATCACGATATTAAAATTTTTCACCAACTTTTTTAACCACCAACCCATGTTTAATCTGAAATGTATGTGAATCAAAATGTACGTGAACCAATATGTGTGAATCAAAATGTATGTGAACCAAAAAGTGTGTGAACCAAAATGTATGTGACCCAAAATGTATGTGAACCAATATGTGTGAATCAAAATGTATGTGAACCAATATGTGTGAATCAAAATGTATGTGAACCAAAATGTGTGTGAACCAAAAAGCATGTGAACCAAGATGTGTGTGAATCAAAATTTTAATTTGGTAGACACATATTCAGAACTTCTAATCAAGTGATTGTGAATCTTTGTTTTTATTTTTCTAACCGATATTCAGACAGGCTAGGCCAATCGAACTTGAGAGTTAGTAGGAGTCCTAATATCCTAGGCCAGTTGGACAGTAATTTTAACATGTACCAAATATTATGACCTAAATCAACTTGTCTTTACAGCTAATACAGTTATTTCATATATGTGATTAATTTATGCAAACAAAACCAGGATCTTTAGTGTATAATTTCTTACATGAATATTCACCATAATGCCAGAGAATGCTTATTTTGGTGTTATAAAAGATGTTATTAATTTGATTCTTTACTGGTATTTTAGTAGCATGACAAATACCCGTATTGGCTCATGCATTCGTTTTCTGCATTTTGTACAATTTCTCACTTCAGCTGCTGGAGTCTGACCAGGCAGACCTGGACACGTGGCTGTGTCTTGGCTTGACCTACTTGAAGGCAGGACAACCACTGCAAGCTAAGGAGGTGAGTGCGGAATAAGTTTTCTTTTACTTTTAAAATCGAGATGTTTAGTGCTTTTGTGAATGAACATTTATGCAACCAACGATGCAAGCCAGGTGTAAGGATATGAAAAGGCCAAATAAATGACGTTTATTAAGAGTATGCCTAATGGCATATATTCTTCCGATTAAAAGCATGAAGTGTTGACCATGTAACATGCGCCAAGCATGTGGCTGAGCCTCATACAAAGCCGCCTGGACACAATGCTCCCAGAGCCCACACTTCAACATAGCAATACAGTACATGTAGTAATATTCATACAACACAATACAATTCATGGCATCATCACCAGCACATTAAAACATTACCCAATACCGACAATACTCGACACAAACCTATTTGCATATACTGCATTACTGTACTACACTACTTGCTAAGATTCCTACTCTATATATTTTTGTAACCTAAAAGGTGGGGCCATAACGCCACCGTTCACCGAAAACTGTGAACACCCCCACCAAAATTATACACTGTGTATTTACAACGGGTGGAATATCACTCCAAACCAACAGTAAAATGTCATCTTCACTGGGCTAAAATAAAACTTCTCATTTACTAGTTAGGAGTTGGTGACTATTTGAACACTGGTGACCATTTGGCTATCTGTGACCAGTTGACCACTGAGAACCAATTGACCACTGGTGCCCATTTGGCCCGCTGGTGACTATTTGGCTGCCAGTGACTATTTGACCACTGCTCAGAAAGTGAACTTGTTTCTTGGCAGACGTTGGCGAAACTCGGTAGCCATGGAGAAAGCAGACAACTACACCTGTTGACTGGTCTGTTGAAGATGTCTGAACAGAACTATGAGTCGGCATGCACCAGGTTAGTTGGTTTGTGCACTGAGCCACAAGTCTATGCTGGTAGTGCCATCTTCTTGGAAAGAACACACCATGTCAAATTATTAGTATATTTGGAGAACTTTGGTTTTTTTCGACGAAGATCAATGTGCGGGTTATGGCTTGTTTAATAGGGGTATAGCAATCCAATTCTGATCAAGTGTCGCAGTCTGACAGGCTACAAAATGTACTTAGGTTTTGTTGGAAATCTGCCTAGCTATCTGCTTACTTCCAATGCACATGAGGTGCTGCTATCTATTATACATCAGACAAAATCTGCTAGGTGTCACAGGAATTCTGCCTAGCGATTTTTCCATCAATTTGAAACAAATCCGAATAAATATGGGATATGACCGTAATCCACCCAAAATCCATCTCCATGGCTTCTCTGCATTTGTTGTATTTCCGACCATACTGACATAGGGGATAAGAATACAGTGGTTGATGCCTGTCATCTTTAGCTTCCAGGCAGCCTTGGCACTTGACCCAAGTTGTGCTCTGTCCCACTTCTTCCTGGCCAAAGTTCTTTGGGAAATCTGCCGGGATAAGACGGAGGGCCAAGATACCTGCCTCCGTACCCTCCTCCAGGTGAGCCCCTTGTCAGAGTTTCTATCTCAGTTTTTGTCAGTTGTGTCAATTAGGACTGTAGCAATCCACCAATGAGTTGCGATACTTTTCTCATGATGCAGTTACTTGATGTATTTTACAAGTATCTCGATACACATATGATACACATATGATACATGCAGACATATTTCACGTTAGAGAGGTCTAGTTTTAGTTATTATAATTGTATCCTGGACATTGTGTTTTAGTAGACATACACAGCTGTGTACTGCAACACAAATAGATTGTTTCTTTACAGCTTTGTGTCATTATATATTGTGATGCGTATTGTATTGTGACACAAATATCGCTATGCATATCGTATCGTGGAATTCTCTTACCTGTGTTACAGGTGTGTACCCCTCAGGGTTGGCACGTATGTGCATTAACCTTCTAAAGTTCTTCCTCTTTCCATCTCCTCCAGCCTCTCTTTTCCTCTGTCGATCCCATCCCAGTACCTGTAGTTTGACGTTTGAGTGGGTATCCTCTAAAGATACATTTTTTCATGTACATTATTACATATTCTTTTAAGCTAACAATGTATGTACATGGAAACACCAGAGATCTCACATACAGTCAGATGGCGGCAGGCCCAATTTGCAGGTTACTGTTCCAGAAGTGGTGAGAGAGATCTGGTTACTTGGCTGCCAAAGCATGGACAGAGAAGACAAGTAGACCATGCCTAACATATCCAAAACAACTTGCATCTGAATTCAGGATAACACTTCCTGAACTTGAACAAGGACAGAAACCAGTGGAGATGTATGGCTAATAACTGTCATGGGAACTGATGAGATGAGAACACTGTATTTGTTGTTCTGTTGTAGGCTGCCCGGCTGGATCCATTCTACAGTCCAACGTTTCTCTATCTTGGTCGCTTCTACTCTCAAGTGGCACGTGATCTGACGTAAGCACCATTCAGTTGTTCTGCTAAACCCGAAAACCTGCTCTGTCCTACTGAACACATCAGTGGTGACATTTAATTTCTGACTTATCTGGGCATCTAAACGTTCCACATGCTGCTAATCTCATATGTTGATGTTCTCAAGCTCATTTACCATCTCATATGAACAACATTTAGGTTAATAAGGATGATCTGAAAACATTGAGATAGGACACTGCGTGAACCTGGTTTCATTTACTCTCAGACCCCTCTCCCCTCAGACCTCACTTGCCCTCAGACCCCCCTCCCCCTCAGACCTCACTTGCCCTCAGACCCCACTCCCCCTCAGACCCCTCTCTCCCTCAGACCTCACTCATCATCAGACCCCCTCAAGACCCCCCCTCCCCCTCAGACCTCACATGCCCTCAGACCCCCTCCCCCTCAGACCTCACTTGCCCTCAGACCTCACTCACCCTCAGACCCCATCCCCCTCAGACCTCACTCATCCACAGACCTCCCTAGGACCCTCCTCCCACTCTGACCTCACTTGCCCTCAGACCCTCCTCGCCCTCAGATCCCTCTCCCCCGCTACAACGACCTGTGGATTCCCTTGAAAATGTCCCCATCCTGCAGGCTGTAACTGTCACATACCGTTCCTGTTCAGCCGTCTTAACACAAAACTGCCTGCATACACTCCAGATCAGCACCGTCATGAACTGTGATACTCAGAAAATCAACCAAATCATTGTTTCTCCAAAACCGCTGTGAAATCTGTCAGGAAGCACAGTTCATCCAGAAGGCGACAGTTCAGTAGGTGCATGGTTCATGTCGGGAGCATTCACGTCGCAGCCCCTGTCAGATTCTTTGAATCTACAAATCCTGCTAAACACTTTCCAACCCTGAAAACATGCATCGATGCAGTCATCAACATCACAATGAAGAACCCTCATCAGGACAAATACTGAATAATGTCTGCAAATATTGAAGGACTTGCACATAAGCTACCCTGAAAATAAGTGTTTTATAAAAATACACCAGTGTAGCCGATGTTAGTGAAGCAGCTACTACACTTGGCATTAAACATCAGTGTTTTGAGATCAGTCCTATACGAGGTCTATAGTGCAGTTTGTCACCTTTCTTTAAGCCCTGCAACAAAAATGTCACTGCCGCTCACACACTGGGCATATGTTCAGTATGATATACTACTTGAAAAATAAGTTTGTTACCAGTGATACTATTTCTATTTGCTAAGCACTTTCAAGATCTTTGTGGTTCCTTCATCAGCATTGGAATGCACTATTGTTTGTAAATAGAAGTATTCTGACAGGTAACAAAGTTATTTTTTTAATATGAGTGTAGCAAAATATATACGGAATCAACTTGCACACTAATGTGCTACTTGTTCCAGTTGAAACATTATGACCAACTTCTGTAGTCAGACAACATCGATTAGAGAATGTTGATCTGTATTGGTTTAGCCAGGTGAGATACGCTGTATGTTGTTACGCCACTGTTTGTATTCACACGTTTCACTTTGCGATTCGACAGGAAGGCGAGGAAGTGTTTTGAGAAAGCTTTCCAGCTGAACCCGACAGACAGTGAGGCAGGCACGGCCCTCGTCGACATGTTGACAAACCTCGGCGATGAGGTGAGACAAATTCTGTCCAACACATTTTAGTGTGTATAATGTTTGTGTAGAGCAACAACCTGTGTCTAGTCTTTAGTGTTGTGTGTTGTTGTATGTGTAGAGCAACAACCTGTGTGTAGTCTTTAGTGTTGTGTGTTGTTGTGTGTGTAGAACAACACCCTGTGTATAGTCTTTAGTGTTGTGTGTTGTTGTGTGTGTAGAACAGCAACCTGTGTGTAGTCTTTAGTGTTGTGTGTTGTTGTGTGTGTAGAACAACAACCTGTGTATAGTCTTTAGTGTTGTTTGTTGTTGTGTGTGTAGAACAACAACCTGTGTATAGTCTTTAGTGTTGTTTGTTGTTGTGTGTGTAGAACAACAACCTGTGTGTAGTCTTTAGTGTTGTGTGTTGTTGTGTGTAGAGCAACAACCTGTGTGTAGTCTTTAGTGTTGTGTGTTGTTGTGTGTGTAGAGCAACAACCTGTGTGTAGTCTTTAGTGTTGTGTGTTGTATGTGTAGAGCAACAATCTATGTGTAGTCTTTAGTGTTGTGTGTTGTTGTGTGTGTAGAACAACAACCTGTGTGTAGTCTTTAGTGTTGTGTGTTGTTGTGTGTGTAGAACAACAACCTGTGTATAGTCTTTAGTGTTGTGTGTTGTGTGTGTAGAACAACAACCTGTGTATAGTCTTTAGTGTTGTTTGTTGTTGTGTGTGTAGAGCAACAACCTGTGTATAGTCTTTAGTGTTGTGTGTTGATGTGTGTGTAGAGCAACAACCTGTGTATAATCTTTAGTGTTGTGTGTTGTTGTGTGTGTAGAACAACAACCTGTGTATAGTCTTTAGTGTTGTTTGTTGTTGTGTGTGTAGAACAACAACCTGTGTGTAGTCTTTAGTGTTGTGTGTGTAGAACAACAACCTGTGTGTAGTCTTTAGTGTTGTGTGTTGTTGTGTGTGTAGAGCAACAGCCTGTGTGTAGTCTTTAGTGTTGTGTGTTGTTGTGTGTGTAGAGCAACAACCTGTGTGTAGTCTTTAGTGTTGTGTGTTGTTGTGTGTGTGTAGAACAACAACCTGTGTATAGTCTTTAGTGTTGTGTGTTGTTGTGTGTGTAGAACAACAACCTGTGTATAGTCTTTAGTGTTGTTTGTTGTTGTGTGTGTAGAACAACAACCTGTGTGTAGTCTTTAGTGTTGTGTGTTGTTGTGTGTGTAGAACAACAACCTGTGTATAGTCTTTAGTGTTGTGTGTTGTTGTGTGTAGAACAACAACCTGTGTATAGTCTTTAGTGTTGTGTGTTGTTGTGTGTGTAGAACAACAACCTGTGTATTGTCTGTAGTGTTGTTTGTTGTTGTGTGTGTAGAACAACAACCTGTGTGTAGTCTTTAGTGTTGTGTGTGTAGAACAACAACCTGTGTGTAGTCTTTAGTGTTGTGTGTTGTGTGTGTAGAACAACAACCTGTGTATAGTCTTTAGTGTTGTGTGTTGTTGTGTGTGTAGAACAACAACCTGTGTGTAGTCTTTAGTGTTGTGTGTTGTTGTGTGTGTAGAGCAACAACCTGTGTGTAGTCTTTAGTGTTGTGGCAGAGAAAATATATGCATGCGTGCGTGTCATGTAAAGTTTTTGATTTGTGTACACCGTATTTAGTGGAGACCTGTATGTAATTGAGAGGTATGTATTATGGAAAAGTATTCTTTGTGGAATTGTGTTGGCCGTGGAGGGGTACTCTTTACGCATCACAGAAAAGTGTGCATTGTGGAGAGGTGTGCACTAGGAAGATGTCTGTTATGGAGGTCATAACGACTAAGTTTTATATATTGTCTTCCGTAGCAACAGGCCGAGAACATCCTGAAGTCTGTGACAACCAAGGCAACAGCTGGAAGGTTTGTCACCTCATTCTCTTTGTTTCACTAATGAGAGACGACTCAGTTGTTTGTTGTTTAATATTATTTATTTATTATTATTATTATATTGCTATGTAATTGTTGTGCTACACCAAATATTTATTTTACCTTAATGCTTTATTAATAGTAGCATTTTAATATATTTATTTAGGTATTTGTTTATTTAGCAATCTTATTAATTTTCAATATGTTGTGAAGTGCCACGAAAAAATTTTTATCTGGTGCTATACCAAACAAAATATATTATTATTAGTATTAGTTAACACACTTAGTATATTCTTTGTAGAAAAACGCGTGGCTAACACAGACGCGCTACAGTAGTTTGTTGTGGTGGCTCAAATGGTTTGTTCACGTCATGGCCAGGAGGTATAATAAAAATAATAATTTTGGTTCTTTTACAGCGTATTCCTGTACTTGACGGGTCAGTGCACTTTACAATAAAATAATACATACATAAAAATGCACATAATTATGCTTATCATCCAAATATTTAAAATATTTATACAGTATTAGTGTATTATTAAATAAAACTCATTTAAATGTAAAAGTATATACTAATATAAAATAAATAAGTAATTTGAAATACAGTATACTTGAAGACGTAAATTAAAATAATATAATAGCTAAATTGAACAGTGTTCACATTAAGAAAAAGTTTTGAAATGAGAATTGTAAACCTATTGTAGCAACCTATTGCAGTGTCACTGGTCATGAAACAATTTGAACAGGTGGATTTGTAGTGTCTGTCTTTAGGTTCTTAGTGGGACGCACAGCATCACGCAACCAATTCCATAATGGCGGGAGGTATTGAGTTCAACCCGCTATTTTGTGCAAATTGGGTACAACTTGCCTAGCACCAGGCATATGGGATGGAACTATTTGTCGTTTGGATGAGACACAAAAAGTGCCATCCCTTCTACCTGGTGCCTCTGCCAGGGGAAGTAAGCATCCCACATGGGGAGTAAATGTGTCACCTGTCGTGGACTCATGGAATGGTGGTCTCTAACTCCAATCCATCAGTGGTACATATGCACCATACTAAGTAGTTCTCAACAAGATGATGATAATGACATGAGGTTACCGTAGTATTGGAAGGAGAAGAAATGTTTTTAATGTATGTTATGTTACTATATATGTTCTTCCTCGTCGCTCCCTTTACAAAGGGGTGAGGCTAGTTCATGTACTGCTGCACCGCCCCGACTTTTATCTCTTTCTACTTCTCCCTAACAGTAGCCTTCTCCCTGACAGTAGCCTTCTCCCTGACAGTAGCCTTCTCCCTGACAGTAGCCTTCTCCCTGACAGTAGCCTTCTCCCTGACAGTAGCCTTCTCCCTGACAGTAGCCTTCTCCCTGACAGTAGCCTTCTCCCTCCCCTTGTCAGTCTCCTCTGCCTTTCTTATATCCCTCTTTCCACAATCCTCCCATTGCTGTTGCGGTCTTTCCCTTCCCCTTCTGTAGGTAGTCGGTCCTCCTCCATCCGCACCTACCCGTCCACATCATCCGGCTTCTTACTATAGCCAACTTCTAAAGGCAAACACATTTTTTTATCAGAGATTTCAATTTTAATAACAGAACACATATATTTATGTGTAATAAAATATAAACTTTTCCATGCAGCTGACTGTTTTTAATATAACCAATATAATTGTGTAGTAGATATATAATATACATTGTCTGTTGCTTTGTGACAGTGCAAAATGGGCGTGGTTGCGCCTCGGCCTTCTTTACATGAAACGAGATGATCCCAGTGCTGCCATCATGTGCCTGCAGTCCGCACTAAGAGCCGACCCTACTGACAAGTATGTTGGCATTTTGTACAAGAGTTTGTGTATAAGATTTTTAGTAAAGAAGATTTATACTATTGTAAGATCCTTAGGAGTCATTTTAAGGCTACAAAGTCTGACTGTTTTTATTGTAAAATCGAACTACGTTGCCACGTTGGTATACATATTCTTCACTGTCCAAATGTGTTTTAATGAACCAAAATTGTTTTAGTATAATTCAATGTTATCTTTTTATGAATATTGACACTATTCTATTCATGAATATTGGCACTATTCATTAATATCGACACTATTCTATTTATGAATATCAACACTATTCTATTCATGAATTTGACACTATTCTATTCATGAATATCAACACTGTTCTATTCATGAATATCGACACTGTTCTATTCATGAATATCGACACTATTCTATTCATGAATATCGACACTATTCTATTTATGAATATCGACACTATTCTATTCATGCCATTCAGCTCATTCAGAAACAGCTGTCAACAATGTCCAATGATTATTAACAGTTTATGGGGGTCTGGAACTGAAAGATTCAGATTAAACAGATAAATGTGAAGTTATGCTTTTTAAATGTAGTTTATTAAAACGCTATATATAGTTCATACTATATGATATATATATATATATATATATATATATATATAAATATATACATATATACATATATATATATATATATATATATATATATATATATATATATATATATATATATATATATATATATATATATATATATATATGACATCGGATAACCAAACTTTGTACCATTCAATGCAATTAATGTCATTATTTGAGGAAAACTGTCAGACGCAACCTAGAGTTAGTTTGAACATGTTTGATGTTTGCAGTCTGCATTGGAACAATAGTTTGTTTTGGAGTCCACCAGGTGGCAGTGTGATCATTCTGCTTGTTATTCTCATCATTTTAAACTCATATTGGGTGCACCACAATTATATGCACCCCAGTTCAGACCTACAGATTACAAAGTATGTATGTGGATATTCTGCATTAAACCATACATCTAGACATGTGTACTTTATATTCCCACTCATATTTAACTGTTTTCACCCTCTTTAACCCTTTTCACCCTGCAGCCACATGTGGGAATGCCTGGGCGACGCGTACATGAATCGGGGTAGTTACAATGCCGCCCTGAAGGCATTCACCAAGGCGACACAGGTGTGTGAACTAGTTCTTATTGTCTTGGTCGATGTGGAATTTTATATTATTGCTTAGTGCTATGATCATTTTATGATTTGGCATGTGATTAATTTGAGAAATAGATACAAAATTCCAGATGTTTGCCATGAAAGTTGTCATACATTCTTGTTGCAGTTGGAGCCTACAGGACTGTACTGCTACCACCAGTAAGTGATTCCAAGCAACGTACACATCACACCCTCCATTGTTCTTGTTCCACAGGAACTCTTAAAATCTTTTTTTAAATAAAGAAACAACAAAATCACAGCTACAAATTAAAAAATCATGACACTGAATGCAGAAATGGCAACCACAGTGATTGGATAATCAATGCGTAGTGATATTATATAGAAAAGTAGTTTGGTAGCAGTTTCAGTTATTGTTGGAATAACCTCATGCACCCAGGCCTAGGAATTGATGTAGACTTGTGCAGCACATATCCTCGTATATTATGTTTGTAATATTGATGTTTCAATTAATTTCTGTTTGTCTGGTTTTCTACTAGTGCAGCTTTTTAAGTGAATCAATATTTTCAGGATGGCATCCATCAAACACACGCTGGGTCTGTATGTCGAAGCCCTGGAGGAATATGACGGGGTTCTACGCAGGTCGGAGGGCTACACACCCGCTCTCGCAGGTCAGAGTTCTGTATTCAAAACAAATATCTTCATGTACTTATTGTAGTCATGGTTCACGTTACAGTAACAAAAATTGGAATTACAGACTATTTTATTGCCCAGGTGGCCCCCAGAGAACCCAGGTTTGAATACTCTTGCTGCCCCTTTGAAGGTTGGGCAATTTTTTTCACTCCATGGCACTTCAGTTCAACCAGCATTATAAACAAGTACCTCGTTATAGACAATGATGGCTATGTGAATGAACAGTCTTCATATAATAATAGCAGCATGGCTGAATGCTTCCCTGAGAAGTCATGTAGGTGTTGGAATGAGCAGGTTTGCCGGGGGGTGTAGTGTAAAGCATTTTGAAACAGTCATATGGACTGGATACGGCGCTATATGAGAACGTACAATTTTCTATGCGCAAACATGTTTCCAAACAAGTGTTAACATGATACCTTTAGGTGCCATCATTTAACAATTTATATCTATCATAACGTAGAAAAACTGATGAAACTAAGGACCAATAAACATGTAAAATCCATGAAATAAATGTCTTCTTTAATGGGACATATGTAGGATTATTGTTAATTTTATTTTCAAACCCTTTTGTCCATCTAGTACCTAGTTCCCAGACCTGTCCAGATCACAGCTCACAAGCAGCTAGTCTTTTCATCACATTTCTGCTCTTAAAGGTACAATGTGATCATTTTTATTGTAAACTTGTGTTCTACAATATAAGCCATACTTATTCTATCATCGTGACTGCCCAAATATGTTTTAATGGGTCACAATTTTAAAATAAAAGTTGACCGTTATCTGTTTAGGAATATCGACCTTGTCATTCATCATGCAATATAAACATGATGTTGAAGTCGAAACATTCAAATTAGACAAATAATGGTCAAATTATATGAAAATATTGTGGGTCATTGAAAACACATTTGGGTTGTATATTTTTAGAATACATATTTTTTATACTATATAACATAATTTGATGACAAAAACAGACAATGAACCTCTAACACAAGCTAGGAACATTACTTGTGGTAATTGTGACATGCCTTCTTTGACGCTTTCTTGTGCATCATATTGTACATGTGTCAGTGGCCATGGAACATGTTTTTGTTTTAGCATTGTGATTATTTTTTGGTTATACACTGTAGTTATGTAGGTTTTTAGTCTGTGTGTTAGGCTCATGATAATTAATCATACAGTTTTCCACACTATGTTTCAGGGCTGTTATTTCTGTGATATCTTTGTAGGGCTTGTTGAGACACATCTGTCTCTTGCGCAGTCGGCACTGGGCAAGTTCTTCCACGGCCGGGCAGTTGACCATTGCCAGAAGGCTGTGGAACAAGCCACTAAGTACGTCCAAGTAGTTCATGACTACCGCCAAAGATTCACAGTGTCCAATATCTGGCAGTAGATACGCCGCCAGCATTGATAAATATTTTTTTATATGTCTTGGAAGCTAACATTGCAAATTGTCCTAAAAACATTATGATTCATGGAAATATTGTGTTATTTTTGCATTGTTATATTATTGTTTGAAGTGAAAAGTCCAGGTTTTCAGTCTATACCCCTAAAAGAGTTAATAAAAACTAACCATGTGCAACTGAAATCAAGAATATCATGCCAGTGGTTTACTCAGAATGTGTTCTAAAAGTGGAAGTGTATGCACAGTTCTATAAAATCGGGTAACCTAGACTACCGCTGTGAGGTATTGAGCGGAGCGGATATATACACAACCAACGCAAAGTCTCAAATGGGCTGTTAAGTCAGAAAGCGGACTAGTTTAGTAAACAATTGCCAAAATATGTTACATAAGTCGAGTTTGGACACAGACAGTATGGCCACATCCTATTAGCAAGTATAGGAATAGATGTTTACAAATAAATTTTCATAAGGCGAGAAATATTGCCAGATTACATTCACTCACTTTTTATGCACCTAGTTTGATGTCTGTGTCTCTGTACAAACCATAGTTAATAGTATTTATAATGATTTGCCTAACATCCGGTTGTACGGAATTCCAGTATGACACGCCACACAATTACAGGAATGTTGTACAGGCAGTTTATTTGAGTAAATTGTAGCCGTTTCAACAAAAGTTTGCTCAGTCTTTCAGTCACTTTCCTGTACCATGGGTGTTTGCTGTAACTGTTTTGTTCCCCCCACCCTAGGGCAGTGCAGGGTCGACCCGACCTCTCCTGTCTGTGGAAGCTCCTGGGAGATGCCTGCACAATCATCTACCCAGTCCCAGACGACATTTGCAGGTATCCTAATCATTATTTTCCATTACTCGCGTGTTTGTTATATTTTGTTAAGACTTTCAGACACACTGACTATGTTAAAAAATCTCATAAAAACTCATCCTTTTAAGATTACCTGTTTCCTCTGAGGAACACATCAACTGTGAGTGACGACGCGGTGCTGGAGGAACACGGCTCAGTGTAGTGTACTGAGTACTGCCAATAGAAATCTGGATTCTAGGACGTAATCCCCACGGACATTATCCCCCCAGACAATATCCCTCCTTGCACAAAATCACCCAGGACAATATCCCCCTAGGACAATATCCCCCTGGACATTATCCCCTGTTCATAAGCAACAATAAAACAGCTGTCAACAGGAAAATAACATATTTATTATAATATCTACTCTTTTCAATGTGTGATACACTGGGTCACAGGTAAATTCAGGAAATCAAAAAAGAAGCTATTGTGAGTTTGTGTCTCAAACCTGGGTTCAAATCAAAGGAGTAATTCTTGTTAAAGACATGGTTACTTGTTAGGTCTATGCAATTATCCAGACATTTTTTTAAAGCTAAGTGTATTATAAAACTATATTATGCAGTAACATTTATGTACACATCTTGGAGTTTTGAAAAGAGGGTTTGGGTGTACACAATCTCTCGGGGATTTCTGGGGTGATTCCTAAAAAATGTAACAGTTTAAACAAATTCTCTCAAATAGGGGGTGTTTGTTCAAACCCTTCCCTCCTCTCCCCAAGGGCGGGCATGTAGTTATATATTTATGTTATCAAAGAAAGAAAATAAATAGAGCTGAGTATATTGTAACATTATGCAATAACATTTATGTAGATAATTATATATTAATAACTATTCTATGCATTTGGATTGGGTATTTTTAGTATCAGAATTTTGTCCAGGGGATATAGTCCGGTGGGATTATGTCCTGATACTGAAATATGGGCAGTTTGGGTCAGTCCAAATTGCCTTAGTTCACTCAACTGTATAAATGGCTACATACTATCATGGTATTTATTGATTAAACATATCTGTGCAATAATATTTGCATGGCTGATTAAAAGAATGGATTTTGTTCTTATGTTTGATGCCTGTGGTAGTAACTGAAGCATTGTTGTGACTTCCAGGATGCAGGTTCCACAAAGGTTACTGACTGGCACAGAGAGGACTGGAGACACGTCTCTACTGTCAAAGTCCGAGATCCTGCAACTGGGCAGCAGGTGACCATCGCAGACATCACAACTCTTTACTGTCTCAGTCGTAATCATAATGATACAAAAACGTCTGTCATGCCTAAATCCTCCGAAAACCAAGCTCTGAGGCACATCAAAATGAATGGTTATGGTTAATCTTTAAATGTATATGCAATGTTAAAGTTGTCAATAGATGGATGAATATGCTAATAAGTTAAGGAGGAAAGCGTGGTTAAAAAGATTTTTCTACTGACCTAACACTAGCACGGAGTGAATTCCTAAGAGTTGGTGTAGCGTACTAGTCTCTTTCCATCTCAGTCTATATTACAGCATCCAGCAACATACAGCCCGTCTTCCATCACGTTGTATAGTTCAGTCACAGTCCACTTGGTGGGTGCTCAAAGTATCCAATCAGGAGCTGCTAATGGCTACTTATCTGCAGGCTGCTGCATGTAGCTTGTTATCCACCACAGCATGGTAGTTGTCTAGATGAAAGTGCAAGATAGGTAATTATACAGATCTTAAAAATAATACAACATTGGACGGGGGGAGATTTCAGAAGGGGGAGCGAGTGAGAGTTTATTGTTAGTCTCACAGGAGACCTAGCAAGTCAAGAGCTACGTGTGAGAAACCCCAAACAAAAGCCTCAAAGGGGGTATAGGCCCAGCAAACCATCACTGGATACTACAAATGCCACGTAAACTCATGAAAGAAATCAACAAGATTTATTTCATCATTCTTCTAAAAAATATCCAGTCGGTCTTATGCAACTGCTTTTGCTGCTAAGACATTTTTTGCTGGCAAGACTAATATTTAGTAATAAAATTATTATTTTATTTTATTACTAATATTTAGCTATATTGTACAGACCTGTCATATCGTACAGAGTTTCCATATGGATTTTGTACACAGAACGGCGACACTTGGTTGGAAATAGGAATGCAATAGGTCAGTTAACCAATGAAAACTGTGATATGGATTTACCAGGGTATGCAGAATTTCAAATAAAAAATATTGATTTCAATCCAAAAAAGTGGCAGGTGTGAATATATTGGAATGTGCTGTCCTCTTTAACAGGTGCTATGGGATGGCCCTGAAACTACAGCCTAAGGCTGCTGCACTCTGGCACGACCTTGGCATCAACTACTACCGTCAGACATGTCTTACAACTGGGGCAATGGTCAGTGTGATGGCCAGTAAGGCTGTCCAGGCCCTGCAGTGGGCGGTCACCCTGGACGCAGACAGTCCCAGGCACTGGACAGCTTTAGGGGTCATCGCAGCATCAAAAGGTAGCAATAATAAACTTTATTTAGACACTCGTATCCAGAGTGAGACCTTGTTCAGGCCTGTTTTGTGTGAGGTGTGGAGGCTGCGTGGTAGAGCACTGGACTCTCAGGGGACCAGGGTCGTGTCCATCTGCTGCCATGTCAAAACTTTGTCAATTTTGTTCACCCTACTTTGTGTCTTTCGGAAGAGACACTAAAAGCCGTTGGTCCTTTTTATCTGGTGTCTATGCCAGGGGAATTAAACGGTCTCACACTGGGGGTAAATGTGTAACCATAGTCATAGCCGGAGCCTCCGTGATGTGGTTTGGCTTAGCTGAACCAAAATTAATTTAATACTTTATCCGATGATTTCATCAAAACTAAATAACACTTTTGCACACACGAGCTAGCGTGTCATAGTCGATACTACAGTAGATAGATTTGGTTTTTGTTTACAAAATTAGTGTGAAGCGAGATGATAAGATCAAATTGCTGGTGTTGTAGGTGTGAACCATCCAGCGTTGGCCCAGCACTGCTACATACGTGCTGTACAAGTTGAACCATCGGTAAGATGATATATCAGCAGGCATGCATGCATGCACATATACTGAACAATAAAAGAAACATGAATATTTAAAAATAATTTTTATAACACTGAACTCGCTGGACTTTTGTAAATGTTTGGATTAGGCCTGCACCTATGAAATTATGTTCTCTCTGATATTTGGACCGAAACTTCCAATTAAGCAGATAAACACTCAAAGTATATTAAATAATTATGGTTCATTTAAATGCCTCTAGATGGTCAGTATGTTAGAATGGGTCTAGTTTGTTTTATTATAAAAAAATTACCAGAGTTTGTACCCTAAAGACTATATCACACTTGCTAATGGTAAAAACACTAGACTTTACTCTTTTATGAACGTAAGAAAATCAGAAAGTTTGTGTATCTGTTGTGTTTTACAGTATGTTGAGGCATGGACAAATCTTGCAACTCTCTACCTGTGCAGACAAAACATCAAGGTAAGACAGGGCAGACTGGAGGCTGTTGCTACAATGTAGTCCACTGGTTACATACACCAGTTTGACATGCATGCAGTTGCTCGGTGGTTAAAGGACCAGACTGTCAGTCTACAGGAACTGGGTTCGAGTCCAGTCCTAGTTGTTGTGATACTTGAGCAATTTCATTCAACCAACTTTGCCTGAATTCACTCACTCACTGAGTCCTTTTCATGTCTTGGGAGGCACATAGGACTTCCACAAGAGGTCGCCACAAGAGATCGCCATTGTCGGTCTGCAGCCTGCTTGGTGACTGAGTCCCATGTGTTTGCAGGCATATAAGGCTTTTATCTCTTCTCTGTTGTCCTTCTCCACATTTCCTTAGGACAACTAAGCATTGATCTTCCACTGGACTCTCACTCTGGTCATGTTTGGGAGTCCGCAGACAAATTTGGGAGCCGGTACTTTAACAAATGTTACGGTGCTCAGCTGGCTTTCAAATCATTCCGTAGAAGGCACTATGCACACTCTGTGCAGGAAAGGCTATAACAGTAAAAAGTAAAGTTACATTCTTTATTTTCTTGTTTTATTTTGTTTAACATATATATATAATATATATATATATATATATTATATATATATATATATATATATATATATTATATATATATATATATATATATATATATATATATATATATATATATATATATATATATATATATATATATATATATATATATATGTATATATATATATATATATGTATGTATATTTTAAGCATAATTGTATTTTTATGTACATGTATGCTTGTTTATGTATGAGTTTATTTACTTGAAATAAAAGTATTCATTATGTAGCACAGTATCCAGTCCTTGGGACTGTTCAAAGTACTTTACACTTCACCCCCTGGCAGAACTGTTCATTCCAACACCATCTCGACTTCTCTGAGAAGCATTCAGCCATGCTGCAATTACTGCGCAAAGACTATTTGTTCAAATATCCACCTATGTCAGTAGCCATGTACTCATTTATACAGCTGAGTAAACTGTGGCAACGTGGGGGAACTAAATTGCAAAAGCTTTGAAACGGCAGCAAGAGGATTCGAACCCAGGTTCTCTCAATTGAGAGCCCAACATTCTAACTACTTCACTACTACGCCCCGTCTAAATAACAGTGACACCTCACTATTGACTGGGCACCAGTCTATGTCACCAGTCTATGGCACCAGTCTATGACACCAGTCTATGGCACCGGTCTATGGCACCGGTCTATGGCACTAGTCTATGGCACTAATCTATGGCACTAGTCTATGGCACCGGTCTATGGCACCGGTCTATGACACCAGTCTATGGCACCAGTCTATGACACCAGTCTATGGCACCAGTCTATGGCACCGGTCTATGGCACCAGTCTATGGCACCAGTCTATGGCACCAGTCTATGGCACCGGTCTATGGCACCAGTCTATGGCACCGGTCTATGGCACCGGTCTATGGCACCGGTCTATGGCACCGGTCTATGGCACCGGTCTATGGCACCGGTCTATGGCACCGGTCTATGGCACCGGTCTATGGCACCGGTCTATGGCACCGGTCTATGGCACCGGTCTATGGCACCGGTCTATGGCACCGGTCTATGGCACCGGTCTATGGCACCGGTCTATGGCACCGGTCTATGGCACCAGTCTATGGCACCATTCTATGGCACCAGTCTATGGCACCGGTCTATGGCACCGGTCTATGGCACCCGTCTATGACACCAGTCTATGGCACCGGTCTATGGCACCGGTCTATGGCACCGGTCTATGGCACCGGTCTATGACACCGGTCTATGGCACCAGTCTATGGCACCATTCTATGACACCAGTCTATGGCACCAGTCTGCCAATCAGCAATGAACACCTCCGAACTTTACGCACTGAACCATGCATTAATTTCTTAGTGTTTTAGTTAGTACTGAAATATATTACTCAAAGAATGTTGGATCTGAGTTAAAAAGGAGATCAAAAGAAGATCAAAAGAAGCTAGTCGTGTAAACTGGGACACATTGATTGGATCTCGTGAAACTTTGGTGTAGCAGACTGCGCACAGATGAATTGTGAAAGTCGCTCTTCAGATGTGTTTTGACCATATGATCTGTTATCTGCTTGGAAATGTGGGCCATATCCTAATACAATACAAATATGGGCCATATCCTAATACAATGCAAATGTGACCGGATCCTAATACAATAAAACTTTATTCAAAACACACAAAAAACATACTGGTAAGATTAAACCATAAGAATTGTCTCCTGCGTGTAAGTGTTTGAATCCTCAACTAGTTCCCTTGTGTGGAATCTTTTACTTTCTGTAGCATAGACACTAGATGAGAGTCAATGGTCCACCAGTTTTAGTAAAGAATGCGGTACACTTATGACATTTAACTAGGCATATCAAATTACCTACAATCCCTGGAAGTTCAGATTTATATAATTACAAACTCGACTAAGTAATTAACTTATAATATAGTCGCTATCATTTTGATGATCAGACATGGTTTAATACTAGTCAGTAATTGCCATTAGCTGTGGTCAGTTACGTGAATATATTTCAGCTCGCCCATGAAGCTTTCAAGGTCGCTCAGGCCACACAACCGACCTTCGTCAATTCCTGGCTTGGACAGGTGAGAGCACTGCCATCAAATAGGAGCACTGCTCGACTACTAAATTTAAATTGTATGTGGAAGAGAATTTAATTTTATGGGTGTTAACGATATTACATAATCTCATTAACGCCCGACTCGGATAAACTTTGCCCACACGTATTGGAAATTGTTAACAGCTGGTTGCAGCTGCACTGAATGGCGAGGTTTATCTTCATCAGCAAATAACAGTTGTTTTATTGTGGTTCATTAAAAGAAATTTGAGCAGTGAAGGTGTAAGAATAGATATAGATTATACAACATAACATGATTTTGTGATAACAATTATCAGACTATGTGCCTTTAACAAGATTTAACAAGATTTGCCATCCAAGCCAAAGGCCCAGATGGCAAATGGACAAGGAAGCCATTGGTATATCAAGAGTCCAACAATGTTCATCTACTTATAACCCGCCCTCCTGAGATATGTGTCAACCTTGTTTTTAAACATATTCACGCTGCTTTAAAGCAAGTTGGCAATGTACATCCTGAACGGCATTTCTTTTTGACCTCCTGTTTGGGTAGATTATCAACATGAAGCCAAACAATTAATTTAGTAATGGTTATTGCTAATTTAATAACTACATGTAATTATTTTTGTCAGGCTTTGATAGCGGAGACAGTTGGTGACAATGAAGCCATGGACTTGTTCAGACATACAGCAGAGATGGACAATCATGTAAGTACATGCAAATAATATTCGCCCTATTAAGCGTACAGTAGGGGAAGGCAGTGTTAGTTGAGCCACTGGGTTAGTTGAGTATATACTGTATTTGATCTATTAAGCGTACAGTACACTTGAACAATTTTTGAGATACTGAAAAATGTCAACCATGTACTCTCTACAAAAATTTGGGGACATCACATCACATCTCAAGAGTGATGTAAGCTTATATAGGGCGTATACGCTTAATAGGTAGAATATGGTATTTGTACTAATTTATTTGTACATTTCTATTTAGTAAGTTTCTGTGTTTCTTGTATTGTCTTGTATTTTTCAACTGAACTGTTTAAAAAAATAATACCCGTCACTGAGTTACTTGTACCTGCAGACAGAGGGTGCTGTAGGCTATGCCAGCTGGGTATGTTCAGTGATGAACGATGAGTCGAAAATGAACACTGAGAGCTACAGGTACGCCATCTGCCAGATGTCAGCCATAACTGCAGCATCTGATGCGCTGGCAAAGTACACTGGTACGTGCTTCCCTCTTGTGGGCAACAGTTGCATTGTTTTAATGTTTTTGATAACAGTAGCATGTAGAGACCACACACAATGTGATCTAGCTAATTGCAAGTATCCCAGTGATTACATTAATGCAGTATTAAAGACTTGTGTATTTATGCACCACTTAAAGATGCAGTCTAATCGTTTTTATAATAAATCGTATTATATAGCATAAGCTATAATTTTATATATATTATGCAATAAGCAACACAAGTCCAGTGTAACATCAGGAAGAATTGAAATCTGCCTAATGATGATGTGCGTTATTGTAAAGTGGACTGTTTATCATGCAGGCACTTTGGGAATAACGATACTGAGAATAATGTTATCCTCCACATCCGGTGTAAACATGATATTGGTCCGGTGTATTTGAGATGGTCCTTCTGTGCACAGACCGTGTAAGAACCAACGCAACAGCATTCAACATGTACGGCCTCCTGGTGGAGAAACAGAAACTATACAGACTGGCAGTCAACGCGTTCGCTTGGTCAGTGTCAACGTCTTTATCTGTGTGCCTGCTTGTGTGTATGCGTGCGTCATAACTCCATTTTCTGTTTCCCACTTCCTCCCTCTATTTACTCCCACTGCACCCATCTCAGTCACTCCTTTTCTTCCCTCTTCCAGCATCCTGTATTGGTCATTTATGAAGAAGAAATAATAATTATATTAATTAATGACAGTTACGCTAATAATTTATAATAAAAACTGTTGTCTGTGGATACATTTTCTCTCACAATTTAAACTTGCCCACAAACTGCCATCAACCAAGACCAACTTTACTTGTTCAAAATATATAAATAATCATGGAAATTTACGGGCGAAATTATTTCAGCGCTACCAAACTGCTGGAAGAGAATCGTGGTCCAGAGGATCAGCTGAGAGCAGCTAGGATCAACTATGCAAGGGCCCTCTGGTGAGTTCTGATAGCTTGTCAAATGTCTTCTTCCGGGTATTTTGTGATGGAACAAACAAGGTGTGCCGGGGGTGGGAGTGTAAGGCACTTTGAGCAGTTCTAAACACTGGATTCTGTGCTATATAAGTTACCTTTTCTATTCATTTGTTTTGTAAATAACATACACTGTATAAAAATTCCCTGGCCTGGGTAATTTTAATTGTTTATAGTTTGTTTGTTTGTTTGTTCTGCTAATAGACTTTTACAACTCCTTGTATGCTTTCTTTTCTGTCATATTTTTACATTGTTCTGATACAATAGATCATTGTTGTTTGTTGATGCTGAGATGTCCTCTTATTTCCCATCTATGTCTTCCCCTGCAGTGGCCTGGGGAAGGCGGAGGAGGCAGTCATTCAATACCAGGCTGCAGGGAAGCTGGGATCAGTGTCAGAATACTGCGGACTGGGACTGGCGGCCTACAAGGGTGGGCAGCTGGACATCAGCCAGGAAGGTATCACTAGTGATGACTATGTCTTCTAGGCATACAGGGTGACCACTAGGGGTGACTATCGGGGATAGTTTTACTATTGTGATAGTATTGTGGTAGCTGTATAACTATTGCCGTACTATTGCGATAGTTTCATAACTATCGCAATAGTATTGCAATAGTATTGCAATAGTATCTCTGAATACTAAGTAGCCAGGAAAGCAGTCCCAAATCGTAATTGACGGGTGGCGCTATTGCGTAACCTTGGAGTTAGTTTACTAAAAATGCCGAATCTGTGAATGAAGCTGCTCTAATTGACAATTTTCAATGTTTGGTCGATAAATAAATAAAATGATCCAATATAGTTGAAAAACATGTTTATTTCTATTATTACAGTGACACAAGTAGTCCTGTTAAATTTTTTTGCCAACTGTCGATAGTTCAGTGTACTATCAATGATAACTCAATAGTTCAGTTTATTGTTGATAGTATTGCATCATCGCATCAACTATAGCAATGCAATGATAGTTAGTTGTATTGTTGCACCCTAGTGACTACAGAAAACCGCTACCTATACAACTTAATAGAACATCCTTATTTATACTTGAAATGACACATTCTTTGGGGGTACTTTTGCTTCTACATGATATATGATCACTGTGGAAAGTTTCAGATGGATATTTTTTCTATCCTTCATTTGGTTGAGATCTGAGCACATGCTGAAGATGTCGACCTTGATGCTGCAGATGTCGACCTTGATGCTGCAGATGTCGACCTTGATGCTGCAGACACACTTGAATTTGATAATGTTTTGGAGAAAAGTACATTGTATGTTATTAAACTAAATAGCTTCTAACCCCCCATGAAGCCCATCACATGTAGTGTCTTCAGATCATCCCTAAGTTATCAAGAATGTCTTTGTATACTTGTGGATGTTTATTCCTGTCAGCGTACACAGCGGCCGCCAGTCTGGCCGAGACTGCGACAGAACAATCTCACATCCTCGCATCTCTTGCTATGGTCTTGTATAAATCTGGCGATGTCGAGGCAACAAAAACAGCTCTATTCGAGTGGTATGTACAAAGTGTGGTAGTTTTTATCATAAAGTAATGTTTGCTTACTCACGTAATCCACTTAACGCGGTGATGTGAAGAGTTCCTTCCAGAGATCACAGTTTGTCATGGCGTTGACCAGATTAGCAACACTGAGCATGATGTCCATCTCAATGATCTCAGTTGTATTTGGGTGATCTCTCCTCCGAGTGCAACTCTGCTTGCTACTTCGTCACATGCCCAGCCACATGAAGACGACGTTGTCTCACCATGGTGGAGGTCCTTGGGAGGGAGCCCTACGGTTCCTCATTGGTGATGTGATCGTGCCAGAACACATTGAGGATTTTGTGCAGTATTAGTGTATATGTGCCATCAAGTGATTTCTCCGGAGTTTGTGTCTGGGTTCATAACCGCATGTGTAATATAGTATAAACTATATCTATTCTAGCATCCTGACTGCTCATATGTGTTTTAATGAACCACAATTTTGAAATATAATTTTGAGTAATGTGATGAACATTATTTTTCATTCTTTATTGAAACAATTGCACAGATGATATTGTGATTAATTTTATGTGGACACTAGTTCCCCAAATCTGTACATTTTGCAGCATTCATGCGAGCCGTGCAACACGGGAATGCAATATGAAACACTCATGATACAGACAGAACTGGTTATTTATGTCATGACATGGCCACTTCCTTCCACACTAATTTAGTGATCTGCAACCTTGCGCAGTTTCGTGTTTCCCCGTTGCCATTCCCCACAGCACACATTCGATGATGACGAAAGTATTTTATATGTCATCGCTTACAAAACAACACACGAAAATTTGATTGCTTAAAACTAGAATGACAACCGACTGCAACAAAATAGAACAACTTTTAAAACTCCAGCCTTAATTAATTTAGCCTATCCCGAATCTGGTTCGTTGATGTCATAATATGTAATGTGTGAATAGTTTAAGTAATATCCGCAGTCGGTTTAATAAAACTGCATATTTTTTTCAAATCATCGAAAGAATTGACTTTAGTTGTTAGATCTGGTAAAGCTCAAAATAGTGAATATCCAAAAGGTAAACACTTTATCGGGCCCAGTCTGATCATGGGTATGACTTCCGTCCTCTCGTCGATTACATGACAACGTTATGAAATTTCACCAAGAGTGAAATTCGTGAGTTTTCAGCGGCTCCATTTTCATTTCAATAAATGCTGGATCAAGCATTAAATAATTTAATAGTTTGTCTGATGATTTCACAAAAAACTACATACAAAAGTTGCACAAATGAGCTAGCATGTCGTAATGGAAACTAGGTAGGTTTGAATTTTTGCAAAATGAATTTGAAATAAGACGAAAAAAAATCGAATTGAGGAGGAACCTTTAATAAAATTGAAGGCTTGTGAAATTAATATTAAATGGCAACTTTGCAAATTGCATAACCTGTAATCATACTCAACGGCTGGTGGAGCAGTACAAATAATCGGAAATGGCCTATGGCACTGTGCAATTATTTGTGCTACACTGTCTCATATGATTTGTGGGTAATGCACTTCATAAAGGTACCTTTTAACATTAAATCTGTCATGGTAACTTGTTTATGTTTTTAGTTCCCAGCTGACGCCTCCTTCCTTGTGGGGTCTGAAGGCATTGTGCAGCCTGGGACTGCTTCAGCAAGACCTGCCCCTGGCTGCAGCTGCTCTACAGGAGCTGCAAAAGCTGCCGGACTCATCTGCAGACTTGTCCTATCTGACGGCATGCAAGTTCATCCTGCAGGTTTGCCATTGCCAGATCATTGTATCAAGTCTGGTGTGCAACTTATGGAATAGTACAGCTTTGCTAAGTTTGGGTATATTCACTGTTATCATGAAATGAACAATTTGATACCTAAAAAATTCCTAGAATTGTTTTGCCATATTCCAATACAATTGTGTATCTATGCCAACCTATGCTCAGTCGCATTAAAAATTATTTGTTAAATACCAGTAAGCGTTATTGTTGGTATGCCGTATTCTTTGAAACTTTTGAAACAGTAATTCATTAAATATTTGCGGACTAGGACTCGGCACATATTGCCTTGGACACATCATTGTTGTAACTGTAAATTAAAGTACATTATATGTCATAGATCCATCAGGTAGCCTCTGTTGCTATGTACTGCAGTTTTTGTATTATATATATATATATATATATATATATATATATATATATATATATATATATATATATATATATATATATATATATATATATATATATATATATATATATATATATATATATATATATATATATATATATATATATATATATATATATATATCAATTATGTATATCAATTCTTATTTAGTTTGTAGTACATGCTAGAAAAGGGGAAAAACAAAAGTCAAAACTTATATGAAGCTTCCACATATGAATGATCTAAACTAACTAATGATCTAAGCTGTCTAATACTAAAACATGCTACTAAATGCATAATTTTTTTATAGTTTACATAATATACCTACTTACTTTCCATATTGTTTCCATACTGCATAATGCAATTTATGTGACTGCAATACATTCTTAATTAACATGTCGATTTTTCAGTGCACTACAATGCAATATTGCACACAGCACAGATAAATAACTGTATGATTTCTAATAAATATACCTGATATCGTATCAGGTACAGGGCATAGTTGTCATCACAAACTGGTTGTCTTCCACTCCTAGGGTGACGTGAACGCAGCTCGCAGACACCTCGCTAAGTGTACTCATGTCAACCCTGACAATGCACGGTTGTGGCGCCATCTGGCTGCCATTCTCTTGAACAACAACCCTCGATATGAGGCGTCTGCATGTTGTGCTGCTGTAGCAAGACATCTGGATCCTACGTGTCAGGTACAGTCACGTCATCTCAAGTGTCCTCCTGTCTCCTCCCAGCAATGTATGATAACAGATTAAGAACATGGCTACACATATGTGACTGTTAAAACAATTTCAGGATACGCGACATGATCACACAGATATCCATCTATGCCTTGGTACTTGGTGCTGCCAGTCGATATCTTGATGACTTCTTGGAATCCAACTCTTGAAATTGTCACGTAATACTGGCAGTTAGAGTAATGTATAGCAAAATTTTAGGTAACTTGAAACAATTGTAGAATAGATGCATGATGTTGCAAGCAATTGTATGTAATTGTTCACATAGCATTGTATGTAATAACTACGAAGGATAATTCGATTGTTTGTAGAATTACGACTCTTGGTGTCATAGATGAACCCCTGAAAGTTTGGCGCCCGAGATGCAAACTGTCTAAGTTGTAGTGTAACACAGCGTAACGTACATTGTACATATATACATACATATGTATACAAACGTCTCCATCCCGTATGCGTATACATACATATGTATACAAACCTTCCCATCCTGTATGCGTATACATACATATATATACAAACCTCCCCATCCTGTATGCGTATACATACATATGTATACAAACCTCCCCATCCTGTATGCGTATACATACATATGTATACGAACCTCCCCATCCCGTATGCGTATACATACATATATATACAAACTTCCCCATCCTGTATGCGTATACATACATATATATACAAACCTCCCCATCCCGTATGCGTATACATACATATGTATACAAACCTCCCCATCCTGTATGCGTATACATACATATATATACAAACCTCCCCATCCTGTATGCGTATACATACATATGTATACAAACCTCCCCATCCTGTATGCGTATACATACATATATATACAAACCTCCCCATCCTGTATGCGTATACATACATATGTATACAAACCTCCCCATCCTGTATGCATATACATACATATGTATACAAACCTCCCCATCCTGTATGCGTATACATACATACGCTAGCTGGATTATAGTAAGATTATCATGAAATCTGTACTTACTTACATTGTCCAGATATTACAGCTGCTTACATAACAGTTAGAAATTATGCAGAACTGAAATAATTTCACTTTCAGGAGCTCACCGCCTGGCTGTCGTTATCCCCAGTGACTGCAGGATGGCACTCCCAAACGAGTTCCTACCACTCAGCCTTCCACACTGCCCAGAAAGTCTTCCACACCCACCCTGGTAAGTAAACATTTGAGCTCATAACTTACATTATTACTGGTTGGGCTCATATGTTCCTTGCGTAACTGTTCTTTAACCCAACTAAAAAATGCTGTTTAAAGCATAAAATTGCAAGAATCATGCAAATTTTCAAAGAAGTGGCATATGTTTTACAGACTGATGTTGTAAAATGTATATTGATTCTTGTGGCCTACAGTAGCAGAGTAACAGATGATAGTTGCAGTTTTCTTGAAGTATCAATATCCAGCTAACCATATTTCCTTTATTATGACGATTTATGAAATGAACATTGTGCATTAATCAGTAAATTGCATTGACACAAAAAGTCATGGTCTTGAGGCTATGCACCTATAAGAGTTAATAAAAAAAATCAAGAATATTATGCCAGTGGTTTACTTGGAATGTGTTCTAAAAGTGGGATATTCTGGTCAATTCTCCTTTTAACTGGGGGCTGACATGTTAGCCAGCGCAACCAATAAACACGTACACAGTTCCGCATGATGAATTAAGTGCAGCCGGTACATACACAACCAACGCTGTCTCAGTAAAATAGGATGTTATGTCAGAAAGGGGACTCGTTTAGTAAACAAAAGCCAAAATATGTTACATAAGTTGAGTTTGGATATAGCCAGCATGGCCATATCCAATTGGCAAGTATAGGAGTAGGTGTTTACAAATAGATTTCATTTGGTTGTTGTATTGTATTGTTAACTCGATCGTAGTTGTATTAGTAACTCGATCTTATAGGTGCATAGGCCAAAATATAGGCCAAAAATCATGACTTTTGTTTCCCTGGAGGTACTCTATATTAGACCTATGTATACTGTCAACAGACATATGTAAGCCAAGGTTTCGGATGCAGTGATATTTACTGTGGAGAATCTACAGTTTGATGTTTCTTCCACAGACAGTCTGCCCTCTGTCAGTAGCCTTGTCAGTGCATCTCTGGCTCAGCATCTCTTCAACTCGGCACTGGGCAATGGTGAAATACTTGGCAAGTTCTGTCAGTCAATCATCACGAAGCTCATGTCTACAGGTTGGTTGTCCCTCTTTGTTGTCAGTCTAACTCTGCTAGCTGCAACCATCTCTTTCCATCTTCCCTTTATGCAGATCTCTGTCGTTGCCATATGCAGGTTTGCTCTAGACATGAGGCAGTTAAAATTCAATGTTAATTAATTAAATTACCATTACCTTTATTTGAATTAACATTGTATTATGTGTTGGTAAATTTGCTAATTAGATTCACATGTAAAGGTATGTTGTTATATAAGGCGGGGTCCAGTCCTTGGGTCTGTTCAAAGCACACATGTAGGTGCTCTTTGGTAAGTAGCTCTTTGGTAAATAGCTCTTTGGTTTGGTTGGTTGTGCTAGAGAATAGAGCAGTGTTGTCAGCAAAAGTCAGCAAAGTCAGCGTCAGTTAGAACCTTTGCAGGTTTCCTTCTGCTCTGTGGAGGAGTGATTATAAATCAGTGCTGTATCATCTACACCTTTGCCAGTGTGGCAGCACCATTACAAACAGGTACGGTGCAAGTGTATCATCTTGTAGGACACCAGTCGATATGTCAGATGTCTCAGTCTCACCATCTGCAGACTGACTCCGTTTCTTATAGAGCCGTTGAATAATAAGGTGCGTGTGTTTCAGTGGAGGAACAGTTGACATACATGGTTGGTGACAAGTCCCATCTACAGAGTCTCCATCTATGGTGTGTCAAACAGTTTGTCATCATACAGCTATCTGTCGGCGAGACGGAACATGCAAGGCAATTTCTACAAAATGTAGGTCAATAACAACGCCTCAATTATTCTGTAGTTAATACACATCAAAGTGAAAGCGTTACCTAAAGATTAGCACAAACTAAGATAAGGGACATTACAGATATGGTGAATAATTTTGCAAATTATGTTTATTTGTTGATGCAAATGTGGTGAGTGTGTTATGTGGTGTTGTCATGACTACACAAATGTTAATGCAAAATTCATTCATTTAGTTGTGTCCTCATGCAAGGGATTCAGCAGAATTGACTGAGATGCATCGTTTCTACCATGTTTCATTTCTGCCACATCTACCATGTTTCAAGTAGTTGAGACATACAAGTCCAAAACAGGTTACACATTTACCCAAAGTGTGGGGTGTTTTACTTCCCCTGGCATAAACACCAGCAGGTAGAAGGGACAAACAGCTTTTCATTTTTCATAAGACACGGGCAGTGTATGGTAAAAAAAATTGCCCAAGTTTAGAAATGAAGTTCCTGGGTTTGTTTTTGATCTCGACAAAAATTAAGCCATGGAAAAATGGAAGAATCAGTGTATACCAAAATTTTTTCTTTAGATATAAAGTAACTGTTTAAAACTAGTGGTGTCATTTGGTGACTGGCGTAGAACAACTGAAAAGTTGTGCCAACTGTTTAACACTAGATGGCGACACTTTTCAGTTGTTCCACACTAGTCAAATTACAATGATTATGGATTCTGCTAATTAAAAAAGGGGTGTATGCTAATTACAGCATGTACGCTTAATAGGTCGAATACGGTAGTTTTTATTCTACATTTACCTGATTTAAGAGCTTGCCCTCGAAAGCAACAGACCCCAAGTGATGTGTGGAGAAGAAGATTTAGTAATGTTAATAGTAAGACTCCCTCCTCAGTTCAATTAAACCATCACGAATAGGGTTCTTTGATATTCAGATATGTAGTACATGAATAGTTTAAGTAATATCTCCAGCGGGTTTGATAAAGAAGGAGTACTTTTGTTAAAATCAACGAAATAATGGGCTTTGATCTTTAGATCGGGTAACTTTTGAAAGTGTGAATATATAGCCTTATGTCTTATGTTATAACATATAGAGCTTTTGGACCACTTTTGTCTTGTTTGCATCAGTTTGATCAGATCTTTTCAGATCCTCAACTGACTTAGCCTATCACAAATCCAGTTCATTGATGTCTAAATATGTAGTGAGTGAATAGTTTATGTAACATCTGCCGAAAAGTGCCTATTTGTGTTCTAATCATCTAAATAAATGAGTTTAGTCGTCAGATCTGGTAAGGTTTCACATAATGGATATCCAAAATTGTAAACACTGCACGTCAATGCTCATTATGTGCATAACATCTTCTTGCCAATCACATGACATAGTTACGAAATGTTATCAAGGTGAAATTTGTGAGTTTTCAGCGTTTCCATTTTCACTTCACTTAATGTTTGACCAAACATTAATTTAATAGTTTGTTTCATGATTTCACAAAAAATGCATACAAAAGTTGCACAAATGAGCTAGTCTGTTGCAGTGGATACTAGGTAGGTTTGATTTTTCGTAAAATTAATTTGAAATGAGACTAGCGAACAAATGTAATTGAGGAGGAACCTTTAATTGAGGAGGGACCTTTAATAGATGAAGGACCTTTAATTGAGGAGGAACCTTTAATTGAGGAGGAACTTTTAATTGAGGAGGAACGTTTAATTGAGGAGGAACTTTTAATTGAGGAGGAACTTTTAATTGAGGAGGAACTTTTAATTGAAGAGGGACCTTTAATTGAGGAGGAACCTTTTATTGAGGATGGACCTTTAATTGAGGAGGGACCTTTACTTGAGGAGGGACCTTTAATTGAGGAGGAACCTTTTATTGAGGATGGACCTTTAATTGAGGAGGAATCTTTTAATTGAGGAGGAACTTTTAATTGAGGAGGAACTTTTAATTGAAGAGGGACCTTTAATTGAGGAGGAATCTTTTATTGTGGATGGACCTTTAATTTAGGAGGGACCTTTACTTGAGGAGGGACCTTTAATTGAAGAGGGACCTTTAATTGAGGAGGAATCTTTAAGTCATGCAATGTTATTCAACATTCACTCATTTGTTCACATGCAAGCATGTGCACTAACAACCATGTGCGCACTCCAAACTACCTTTGTCTGTTGTGTGTGTTCAAGGACATTTGTTACTTGTACCTGCAGGCCGTCTGGTTGTATGAAGGAGATGCATTCTTGCAGTGTCTACTTGCTTTTTCTGACAAAAATATGCCAGAACTAAAAACTGCTGCTGCAAAAGATGGGACAGGTTACACTTTGCAGGTATGTGCACCTGTATACATTTTTGACTAAAGGCAATTTTAATTGAAACGACTTTCAGCCAAAAACACTGTGGGCCAAACCAGTAAAATAACAAAGCTAGAATTCATACTTGCCAACTCTTATGGTTTACCTGTGACTCTTATGGATTGTTTGAAATTTTACAGTTTTACGGATGTAGGAGACATTCTTTGTGGTTTTTTGCTTTGATCATGGTTTTTGTTTTGTATTATGGGATGTGGCCCGTGTTTGCCCAATGGCATGCAAAAAACAGATCATCAGTTCAAAGCACCCAGTTTGCATGGCGAGCTCCTTTTGAACATGTGTGGCAAACCACCTGATGTAGATAATGATATGGGTTTGTCTGTGGGTCTTACGGATTTCTGTTACCAGTGTGCACCACTCAAGGTTGGCACGTATGAGCATTTGAATGTTATACAAATGCATGTGCATTTGTCTTAGTGTATTTACATTCATTAAGCATCGATATTATGTTTGCATGCATAAACAATCAAGTTAAGTCATAGTGTTTATATATGAGGGAGATGTACCTTAGCACACGCTGCTGCTCTTGATATTTCCTCTCAGTAACATGAGATTAGGTTTAATTATTTAATTTAATTATATTGTTTAACTGACATGTTGCTGTCTCTCTCCATAGTTGCTAGCCCTGCTCTACCTCTCCTGTGGACTGCAGAAGGACATGGAGAATTCCTACAGATCATGCATACAACAAGCAAGGTATCGTGTTGTCGTTTAATAACTTTGTTAGACATCAGAGAAATGGTTAATTAAGTTTTACAGGGACCATGCGGATAGAGTATAGTCTGGACTTTAAAAGATAAGTAAAATTTACCTTGTAGAGTCTAACTTCATAGCTAAACATAGCTATCATGTTGGTTACTTGTGTTTTCAACATAACTGACTTCCCCTGAAGGGTAGCATGTGATTATTCTTCTCTTGAAATGTTCTCTCTGCATTTACGTAATACATCACTCATTGCACATGTTTCTTCACTCTACGTAATCTTTCACTTTCGTGTTCAGTTCATTCCACCCTAACTTCATCTACTGTATGTCATCTACTCATCCCTCCATCTTCTATGTAGTCTTCCTCTTTGTTTACTTTTTATCACGCCTTCGGTTACTTTTACAGACGTCCATAAGTGATGTTAGACCAGTGGTTTGTTGATGGGTAGTTCATCACGTAGTATGTGATTTGACATCTATCTTATATTGTCATTTTGGAAAACATCCATCTTCTTCTGGAAAGGTTTGGTGAGTCTTCCGTTTACTTGTCATAGAAAGTTGTCTACTGGTGAGGGTGGATTTCTTCTTCAGAAAGGTTCACTAGGGTTTTCCTACTTGGCTTTCAACCATCTTCATGTTGGCAGCATTCTCTGAGTGTTCTTCCTACATATTCAAAGTGGTTGATGATTTTGACAGTGTGTGCCTTGATGATGGGGTTGTTCAGTGTGATCATGCTCTCCGATCAGCATTATCTTTGAGATGTTGATGCTGAGGCCAAATTTTCATGCAATATCTATCGAGCAACTTGTTCACATTTGTGGCAGTCATGATCAATATTCCTATGTCGTCTGCATTTGCTTAAATGTATATAATACTTGTATCATTATAGAGCATAACCGTGTCTGGAAGCAGTCTATGTGCTGTTATTTTGTTACTACAGGGCATAGACTTACAAATAGGCATACACATGTTTTTACACAGATCTATGGTAAATTATTAGGATATATTTTGAACTACCAGGTACCCGGTACCTGCGTTATGGACGGTCACTTATGGTGAATATTGTTTTAGTCGATACATGGTCATTCTCAGTATATTTAAGAAACATTTAAAGATACATCTTAAATTGGCATATGAGGAATAAAGTGAATTCACTGTGTTTTAATGGCTTATGATATATTAATAATTGTAATGTTTATATTAACCTTTTGTATAGATTTATTATGCATTTTAATCAGCTCTTCTGTCATTTTGTGTTTTGTTAACTAAATATATAAATAAATTATGCAGTTATTACGTAAATTGCCCGAGAGCATTTTATTTAAGTAGATTCAGGTGCTGTATAAATTCCTATTATTATTGTTAACTAAATTAGACATCGCTGATGGAGCGTAACAGTATGTCTGGTTCCAGGACTCGAGAAGAAAACATGATTTTGTTGGTGAAACTGACACACATGGCTTACGAGCAACTTCTGGTATGTGCTGTTTTGCTTAGTATTACTTTACCTAACAGAAAACACAGCAACACATGTTCTATCATAAAGTAAAGTAAAAGGACATCCTTGGAGAAGAACAGTGATAATAGAACATGCCCTATTACATCGTTCTCTGTTAGAAAAACCTGCCTCAATAAAATATGAAGCTGTCCTAGTAGAAAACCTATTTTAAAAAACATATTTTTCATGTGAAAAAAATTACCATTTATTTTGTATGCTTTACGGGTGAAAAAAGCAGCTTAATGCCAAAACCTCTCATAAAAGGTGTGTTATGACTAAAGTGATTCTTTGTCCCTTTAATTAGTATTACATACTGTGTCTCATGTCTCTATATCATGTGTCTGTGAGGACTGTATGGAGGTTTTGTAACTGTCCATTCTAAATATTATATCACATGTCATGTTCTCTTCCACAAGGACGAGTCTTGTGACAAGTTGACGAAGACCTTCAAGGACTTGTGTGACATGGCGTTGAAACTTGACAGCACCTGTTGCGCCATCTACCTGATGCAGGCAGTTCTTCACCTGCGAAACGACAACCAAAGGTCACAAACAAATCTAACACAAACATTTCTGACACAACAGGTTTTGCATTTAGCAGACATTTTCTGATTTACACTTTGTTTTCATTTGATACATGGTAAAACTGTGTGCGTAAATTTGTCATGTACATCATAAAACTTCTGCACAAATGATTTGGTCCTTTACGAGTCAAGTTTGTTGATGTTCACACCTGTTGTGTGTAAATAGTTGAAATAACACGTGCAGTCTGTTTAATGAAAGAGAGCGCACTTTATTAAAATCATCAACACAATTCACTTTGATAGTTAGATCTGGTAACCTGTGTTAGTGTGAACAGCCTATTTTTACCATATATATATAGCTGGACCACTTTTGCCATTTTTTCCACAAGATTTTGACTGGATCCAGTCAAAAATTATTTAATGGCTTGTCTGATGATGTCATCAAAGCAACTAAATAGGTTTGCAAAATGAGGAAGTAATTCCATTCCATGTGACATAGGCACTTGGGAGAATTTTTACAGCACTCTTTCCCCTAGTTCCCTTTCTTATTGTTATCTCCCTCGTTGACTCTCTCCCCCTAGCTCCCTCTCTTTCTCCCTCACTTTCACCCTCTCTCTCCCCAATTGTCCAAACTTTGAAACAGCTGCAGGTGGACTCTAACCCTGACCCTTTCAATTGGCAGTCCAGTTTTCTTTACCACCGAGCCACTGTTCCCCACGATGGTCAGTAGTAAGTTAATGTCAGTAGCCTCTGACTCTCTATGAATTAACTAGTGCCAAAGATGTGTCTTCTTAGATAAATATACATTCTTATATAGCGCGGAATACTCAAAGCACGTTACACTTCACCCCCTGGCAGACCTGTTCATTCCAAAGCCATCTCAACTTCTATTCATTCAGCCATGCTTCAATTACTGTACTTCATTTGTTCAATATCCACCTCTGTCTGTAGCCAAGGACTCATACAGCTGAATGAATTGTGGCAGCATAGGGTGAAAGAAAGTTTTTAAATGGCAACAAGAGAATTCCAACCCAGGTTCTCTCGATTGAGAGTCCGACATTCTAACTGCTACACTGCCGCGCCCCATGTGTAGTTAAATATAATCAGTTGGTTTTGTTATGTATTTCTTGCAGGACGGCCAGGCACTGTTTTGAGCAGGTGTTGTACTTCCGTCACAGTCGTCATTCTCTGGGCTTTGCGACACGTATGGCAAGCCGTCACCTACTCAAGATTCACTTGGACAGACAGGACGACGCCCGTGTCCAGGTGGGCATCTCTGAGAACTGCCATCAAGTATCTTCAAATTTATTGAAAATTAAAATAGAGTCATCAAAAATCAATTCTGTGTTTCAACAATGTGGACCTTCTATGTGAGTGACTGTAAAAGTTCAGTTAATCTTCTTGCTACGTAATCCACATTTAAAATACCGGGGTACAATCATATATCATGCCTAAATCATCAGAAAATTGCTAGAGTTCTCTTTGCTGTAAGGTTTAATGTGGGTTAGTGCAAAACTTGTTCTCTAAATGTATCCATTACATATGAAAATAACACAACAAAAAGAACAAACTCTACTCATGATCGTTAGTCACTTTATTGACGTTATTTGCAATAAGCGTTATTTACAGTTTACAAAGGCAGGCATAGCCTAACATTTCCTTATGCTCTTTGAAAGTATATTGACAAAAGGTGATATCTGCCATATTAGAAAAATAGCTAAATATAACATTGGATTGCTTTAAAAACTTTCTATTATATTGTCAAATGATCTTAGCTATTGCTTGTATATTTACCACTAAATATTAATGTCACTGTTAAACTTAAAAGCCATGTGGTATGTAATAAAACTCACATAATAAAATTCAAGTAAGCTATGTTGCTATTGGTGAAGATACTACCACTGTGGTCCATTTCTTTTTATGAGATACTATTATTCCTGTCTCATTATGAAACCGTAAGACCGTAAGTCCATGTGCACAGTGACGTTTTCTGGTGGATTAAACAAATTAATCTGCGTTTAAATTGCTGAACAACCTCTCTACCTTTTTGGCAATTTCGTCGCTTTGACTGAATCCACATGAATTAAACTTTGTAATAACACACTGGTTGTAATAATGAATGTGTACACATTACAGAGGTTGTTGGCTGACGTCAGTGATGACAAAGACCTCTTGGACCTGCACTGTCAACTGAAAAAGACACAACCAACTCCAGAGAAAATTGATCACTGGGACGCAGTGGACATCTGAGGTTGACAAAATTAATTCAACCGACAACACATATTTAATCTCTTCCATGCTTGGCATTGATAATAATAAGAACTCTTCTTTTGCACTAAAATCGTCAGAAACAAAATTGAGCCATCCTCCATATGTAAAAACAAAAGGGTTAGTCAAACTCAAAATCGGTAAGCAATATTAAAGTTGTCAACAGATGTGTGGATACACATCTGTTACTATCCTTTGGACAACTCCAGACTAACACTAATGTGAAAGATGGTCAACAACGTTGTATGTATGAATCTAAATCAATACCTCTCCCTGGTGAATCGCTGACATACACGCTCCTTAGCTTCATACAATGTGATGTGATTCTTTCCAGAACTGTTGTAAACTAGAATACTTTTCCCACAAAGGTAGTTCACGCACCCACAACGGAGACCTACAACTGATGCAAGTCTCGACTGGCAGGTCTCCAACTCCTAAAGTGGAACACATGCATCTTTTTATTTACATTTTGACACATTTAATATGTTTATTTCCATTTTGTATTATGCTGTGCACTAATGTCCTTCATAATAGTCCTCAACCAGATGAGATTCATGTAGTATTGGAAGAAGACGGCTCTTTCTGTCTAATCTAATCTTCCATATGTTACTTTTGTGCTATAAAAGATACAATTATAATCGTCATTGAACATTAATCACCGATGATCTGCCATTGACATGCAAGTGAAGGCAACCAATATTACCTCCAGAATTATTTTAGACGAAGAATGGACTTTTTTAATAATCAAACAGGAAAACACTGTTATTCCTGCCGAGGCCAGTTCTACACATGTGTGCTACATAATTAAACAGTCTTACACACTCATTTTCCTTGCAAAGACAACAAAGAGCATTCCTCCTGCTATCGACGAACAAGTATGACACAACTGAGGAAAACCTCAGAAAACACCAAGCTTTAACTTAGCCAGACTTTTGAAATGGCACATAATTTTACCCAAGAATGATTTTATACCTGTTCGGCTAATGACAGAGTGGACATTGTTGACCACGAGTCATCGTTGTTGTGAGTGACATTTACCAATGGCAATCGGAAAGGTAACAGGAGCTTTATAGAATATAAGACATTGGCACATGTCGTTCACAGCCTTGCTTGTGTTGGGAGGGTTCCTTAAATCACAATGGCCCTCCATATACTGAGAACCAAAAGAAATATGTTGCTATGAAGAACAAGGCTTGTGAGATATCATTATAGTTGTTTACTACTTCACTAACTTGGAATGAATAATTCTACACTGCATGGCTTAAGGTGTGTCCTTACAGTGATGGAAGGACTTAATGGTGTATTGCTTGGCTTCAGATGTGTCCTTACAGTGATGGGAGGACTTAATGGTGTATTGCTTGGCTTCAGATGTGTCCTTACAGTGATGGGAGGACTTAATGGTGTATTGCTTGGCTTCAGATGTGTCCTTACAGTGATGGGAGGACTTAATGGTGGATTGCTTGGCTTCAGATGTGTCCTTACAGTGATGGGAGGACTTAATGATGGATTGCTTGGTTTCAGATGTGCCCTTACAGCGATGGGAGGACTTAATGGTGTATTTCTTGGCTTCAGATGTGTCCTTACAATGATGGAAGGACTTAATGGTGGATTGTATGGCTTAAGGTGTGTCCTTACAATGATGGAAGGACCTAATTGTGCATTGCTTGGTTTACTGCCCATGCATTGGTGGAAGGATTTAATAGTGTATTGCTTGGCTTACGGTGTGTCCTTGCCATGACGGAAAGACTTAATGGTGTATTGCTAGACTTACCGTCCATGCAATGGTGGAAGGAGTTAATGGTGTATTGTTTGGCTGACAGTGTTTTGTGGAGGGATGTAGTGGTCTACCGATATAAGTAAGTGCAGTGTAACTTTAGTGACATGTTGTTGTGATATGTTTAAACAAATTTACTGTTATTCAAGAATTAATTCTTCTTGGAGTCTGTCTTCATGTGGTATGCGATGCAAATATATTTGAATTACGAAAGTGTTGTTATTATTAATTCACTCAGACCAACGTTGTGTTGGAATGGCGTGACATCACTGAACTGTTACTGTTGTGAGTTTGCTGTGTGGACGTTTTACCTATGTCGTAATCGTTAATTCGTCTTTCTTAGCTGGAAAACCGACGTTGAGTTTGATTGATCAAGTTCGGTGATGTTGAACAAAATTGTGATGAATATTTGAATCTTTGCAGTATTTACCGCGATGTCTTTGGAACGCCGCATTGTGTTATATACCCCCAGCATGTTGAGGCTAGGCAGAATTTTGGAAGAAGACGAAATTCCAGGTTTGTCTTGACTACTGCACCGCTCAGTGGTCGGTGTGTAACGAAATTAGTGTAATTATCAGCCACTGCGTCTCACAACATTCTTATTGCAAAGGGGTCGTGCATAAAGTACGTAACGCTCAGGGGGAGTGTTCGGGTAAACGTTACGGAGCGTTACGTGAGGTTGGGTGTGTTGGCGATCGTTACGTTCGATGTTTAAGCAGTTCTTTGCTCGTCTAGCTGTCGATATCAGCCTGATAACATTGATTGCGATGCCAGTTTTGGGGTATGTTTGAACTGGATTCCGACGGAATAGGAACGCGGACCCGACCATGCGTCAGTGAAGTATGTGGTGACGCGCGAAAAAGTCTGCAAACTTGATGTTCCGGAAAAACACTTTTCAAAATACCAGCGTGTGGCCTCGCAACCCCTGGAAAAACGTCACCAAGAACTCAAGTACATGGAATTGAATCAGAATAGCCAAAACCACACTAATCCCCTTGGGCAGCACTGTATCACTGAGAAGATGTCGTGTTCGTGCGTGCGTGCGTGCGTGCGTGCATGCGTGGGTGGGCGAGTGCGGGCGGGCGGGCGGGCGTTCATGCGTGTCTGTAGGACAATTACAAGAACAAGTGTAACCGACTCATCAGTGTATCAGTACACTCCCAATGGCTTCACTCCAAACATCATTACACAAATTAAAGCACACGTACGGCGTTACGAAACGTCACAATTGGTGGGGGGACTCTCAGAAAAGTAAAAAATAGCGTGACGTACTTTATGGATAGCCCAAAAGTTTTACGACAAGAAAGAGCGACATGGAGCATATACCCACCACAATGAATGGTTTATGTTCCGAAGTGTGTAAGATAGTACCTCACTTGGTCAAAGCGTATAGCGGAAGTGGCCAAGACAGGTAAAACAAACTAGTTCTATATGTAGAAATCTCCGAAGCAGCCCCCCTCAAATATAAAAGAACTGCGTATTTTACACTAGTAAATGCGGAATGGAGTATTCCTGAAGAAGGACATATTAACTATTTAGACGCCATCCAAAAGTCCCAGTATTCCTACGATGCAAGTGCAACTAAACTACTGCCAAATTTTAAATGGCTTACTGTATTTGGCGCGTTGGCGCGCTGAATACAGTAGAGTAGGTGCGCTGGCAGTTGGGGCAAGTAAGTGTGAAGTGATCGATTAGTTTGGAAAATATGCAAGAAAACTGTACCTACACAATTCTCGAGGCGTTCGCCATGATTGTTGTGCGTCTAGGAACTTACATATACTTATGTTTATATATATATATATATATATATATATATATATTACCAACACATATATTACCAAACACAAGTCACAGACACATTAGTACTAGTGGGACACATCGGTGACTATAAACATACAACACATTTTAACTTTATCGGATGAAAATGAACGCAACTATTTTTTATAATAATCAATCACCACAGGAAGCAATATAACGGCTCCGTGGTGTCTATACATTTGATGTGTTGCGTTTTGCAATACAGTGAGGCTTCCGAACACGCCGTAGCAATGTTGTGAAGTGGCGTCTTTTCGCGAAAGCATACGTATTTTCCAAATTAATCGATCACTTAATTCACACTTACTTGGCCCCAACTGCCAGCGCACATACTTTATTATTATTATATCGGAATTTATATAGCGCCCGAATCCAATTAAGATCAAATGCTCTCAGGCGTTTTACATGAAACTGCATAAATTAAATTAAACTATAAAATACATACTTTACATAAAACTGCATAAATTAAATAAAACTATAAAATATAGATTATTTTAAAAGTAGATAAATGTAAAGGAGCTGATTTAAACATTACAACAATAACTAAGCACAGATATTACACTTATAGTACACACATGAATAAAATTACGAATAAGTCATTGGTATATAGCAATGTCATTAAAACTAGAGCGTGACTCAGTCACGTCAGTCGTATGCCAGTTTAAAGAGATGTGTTTAACTGTCTCTTGAAAGAGCTGAGAGTGTTCAGTTGTTTAATGTTCTCAGGCAAGTCGTTCCACAGTATGGCCGCGTGTCGGCTGAAACAACGTTCACCATAAGTTGCAGTCCGTAGCACAGGTACGACGAGAAGTGAATTCTCCGTTGATCACAGCAGAGGACAAATGCTGGCGAGGGCTGTGTGAATGGCACCCGTCCCGGTCACGGGATGGAGGAAGGATCGAAGGAAGGATAGAAGCGGTCCAGAGAACCTAATTCTAGTTGTTTCCAGCACTCGGCAACGTTCTATTAACTGACTAGTCAGTATGTTGTGGTTACTACAATTGAGGGCGGTCACTGCCAGGGTGCATGTCGTCGTCAATGGTTCTTTTACGTCCCCAGTTAAGTGAGACGTGACCGACATTAATTAACGTGATTATCCGAGTGACGATCGACGGAAACAGTCCCCAACGTTGAAAGCCAGGTTTTGTACCAAACATACCCAAGCCCGGTCCGGGTCTTGGACTCAGAACTCTGTCATGTAAAGCGGCTGTGCTAACCAATTCTTTACCGCGTTTAATTCTCAACTAAAGGAGTTGGATCGTGCACAGGACAATAAAAGACGGGTATATTATGTAACCATACATTGTCCTGAGTAGACGTAGATCTAAAAAAAATCGCTTTCCAAATCTTTCCCATTCAGGACAATCCCAGAGTGGAACAAATTACCAGGAAATATAATATTATGTACGACCTGCTCCAGTACGACCTTTCCAAGTAGGCTAGTGTGCTGTCTCAAAAGCTTAGCTGCTGGCTTCCTCCACAGGCGTGTTAATTGTCCCTGTTGGGAATTAGATTGCATATCAAAATTAAAGTGATCCCAAGTTATGTACCATGTAATAACTTGAAGGACTGCGTTAGCGTGAATTCTGATCATGGTTCGACGTCACATTGGCGCGTTTTGTGAGTCGGCAAAGTCACCGGACCAGTACTTTTCCCGAATAGCCGTCTCCGTGGGTGTTTACGACCCGGAACGACGTCAGATTGGTTGACGCGCTTGCGTGACGTCACAGATCAACGTCCATTGCGTAACACGTTTGTTACTACGTAAATATTTCATTTTCTTCTTCACATTACAATTCCTTCGAATTTGAAGATGATATGCTCGCGCATGAACAGTCAGAGAAAGCAAATAAATGACAGTATATGTAGACAGACATCATATATTATTATTTATAAAGTTACACCCAATGAACCACATTAACATATATTTGACAATTATGTAACGTTTATCCATGTATTCCTATTGGAACGTGTTGACAGTTGTTCGTAAATGTACTTACTGAACGGCAGTGTTGACATTCATAACTAAGAGATAACGGTCAAATTTGTGTGGTCACAATATGCGACACACACTGCATGCACTGCAGTTGTTTGGATTCGTCCCAACTGAATATGTCACGTTACGCCGATTGCGCATGTACAGTCACACATGACTCACAGAGTCGTGCTGTTGACGACAGTTTAATAGAATGCGAAAAAAAATGGTATGAGGAGGTAATCGCGTGTGTTATGAATTAATTAAGGTCATAGCCTGACATCTATGCATATTATTTGGTTAATGTCGTAGGTCTGTCTTCGTGCGGCTTGTTTGGAGATTATCATGTAGAATTTGGGGCGGCCGGCCGGGCTGACTATAATTAAGTATTCCACGCACGCACGCACGCACGCACGCACGCACGCACGCACGCACACACGTATGTTGTCGCCGTAAAAATATGACTATATAAACATTAATTAACTTCACCAATTAATCATGCATAGGCCTACAATAATCGTTTCTAATTGTTTCACGAGAACAATTGTTAAAAACTCAATGTGTTCATGGCTGTTTAACAATCATGCACAAGGACAGTGACGAAATGTGAAATTGTATATTATCCGTGCAACAATGTGCGCGTGACAGTAGCCAATAATTAAATCGTGCCTATATGTATGCATATACATTATTATAGACAGCTATACATATTGAAAAGAGGGCTCGAGCATACATAATCAGCCGGGGATTTCTGGGATAATTTCTTTAAAATATTATATTTAAGCCCCCCCCCCTTCGAGGATGGGCATGACAGACGTTATATCGAGTGTCGATTGAGTTACATATAAGCGCAGTAACATATGCCAGGGGTATAATTATCGCCATGATCTTGTGAAAGTCGGGTAATAGAAACAGGTTCGTTTTGTAAGGTTTGGTCAGCCTAAAATTGTAAGAACAGAGATAGTGGTCACTGCAGACATATTTAATCAATGATTTAACGCTAGCATAAAGAAAACCCAGGTTGATACAACTTATGTAAGGCAAGCTAGTTTCTGGCCAGTCTGCAGCTTTGCTTATTATTTAGTATACACAGTAGGGAGGGGTAGAATCGCCCCGACTGTAATAATAACTGGACTGTCAAACGGGAGAAATGTTTACCCGATTTAGAATGCAGGCCATAAGAAACTAGTTTAGTTGGCAACTGACCGTCCCCAATGACACAAGAAGGTCTCCCAGTCCTGGGGGTTCAGAAGGTGACCCGATACCTTGCATACGACGGTCATTTCCAGCATATACGGGGATGACGGTTGTATATGGACATCGGCCAATAACGGCTTTCTCGATTTCCTAAAATGGTTAACCGCGCCTCCACTGAGGCGGGGTTCTTCTGAAAGCTCTGGTATAAATAGGCCAGAAATAGACTCATTAAACAATGGGTACACGCGATCTACATTACCACGCACCTCGTTCAATTTGGACTCAAAATTATCGGCAAGGATGGGCCACGCCGGCCCATACCTACCTTACCATTAGAAAGCTAAATTTATTGAAGACTTTTAAATGTTAAATGGGAGACACAAGAACAATGGCAGAGAACCAGTCTATGTTGTACGATCAACACTTCTGCATTAATAAAATCTTGCGAACCTGGAAGATGCGTTCACGGCTTATTATACCGATCTGATCGTCTGCGGTATTATCAGTAAGCAGCTAGACGATCTGGCGAGCGACAAAGACAATTACTACACAAAAGTGAGTATTCTCAACGAATGCACGCGCCCTTAAGAGAAGCTCTTACAGTTTGCGTACGCGGACATGCGCACTGGCACGACGCCTGGATCCCACCAGCATGTGCATTTGTTTACGACATTAGCATATTATAATTCGGCTAAAAATAACTCATAACAGCGAACGCGTGACCCAGATTAACATTAGTCATTACGACGAAGTGGCGTCGTCTGCGAACTGAACCACGATTTGGGCAGATAAACTTGGCTTTCCTAAAATCACTTCGTTGGTACGTCAGGAGTTTTGTACAGAGCGAAACTGGACGGCATGTCGAGCAGATACAAGGAAATGGATACGCTTAGTTGCGACGAAGGTAAGGCTGTTGTATGTTTAGCTGGGGCTGGGAGATGCATTCTCGGCTGGAGTGGTCGATGTAAACAAAGACGGCGTGATAGAGTCGTTCACTTCGGTGGCTTGTGTCCAAAGTGTGACGTTGTCACATCCACTGTGCAGTGACTGCGCAGTTCGTGTGTTGTAGTAAAACGGCTACATTCGCTCTTATTTACTTCGCTAGTTTATTTATGCGCGTTGATGCCCGTGTTTAGTAATGACTAATGACGTGATTACATCATGAATGTGTCCACGAACCCGGACCTTGAACTCAGTGAGTCAATGTTTAATGCTGGGCGAATGTTGCTGGTTCCCAGACTACATTGAGTTGGTTCGTTCTTTTGTTTGCGTGGGTGGGGCGTAGCCCGCAGATCACACCTCTTGATATTGTGGGCAGAGTGTAAATTGTGTGTTTCACTCAATTATCCTTGTTATGTTTTGGAAGCGTTCCTTTAATATGGATTCACCATTAATGTGTGAATTACTTAAATACATGTTTTCAATCGCTACCAATTTGCAATAATATTTTTAATTTATAAAAAATGTCTCATTAGTTTGGCACCACTATATACTTTCATCTTGCCTTATAAGTTACTTATAATCAGCACAAATCATGGTAGACCATCACCAAGCTTCGGCTATGACATTCTTACCTGACAGTAATTATAACAGCTGCATGGGGCAGATAAATCTAGGATTTCATATTGGAGGGAGCCGTGCATGATCCTCTTTGATGAGATTAATTTAAGTCACTGACATATGGTCACCTGAACATTAAGCTTTGCAATCCTTCTGAAGATTTTAATACTTTTATCTGATTAATGACTTTCAATGCTTTCCATCTGCATGTTGGATCCAGTTTGCTACATGATTTTCTATAATTACACATGCACTGCACATTGTTTGTTGTGCGATCCCAGTTTTAGGGGAATGCAAGCTGTGTAAATCGCCCAGGTGTCTGATTAAATGGTTTTGTAAATAAAATAATAATTTTTTATAGGAGTGACCCTACCGACATCACAATCCCCCCAAAAAAGTTGCAGTGAATGGAAATTAAGCCAATTGTTAAAAAAAATCAACCGGGGAAAACACTATAAAAATATACCTTTCCAATTTTTGTATGATGCAAAACCTGATAACTCATGTGGACCCTTAACCCACCCACCCACGTGCACTTTTTTATTATTTGAATTGTTTTACATTTATAACGCCCCTAAGTACCCCAGTGTTACTGTTGTAGGCATGGAGGGTTGCTACCCGGATTTCACCGTGGTGGACGAGATGGCCAGTGTCACACTGGTCATAGAGGGTCATAAACTGTATGTACACAGGGAGGTGCTGGCTGCGTGGTCCCCCGTCTTTAGGGCCATGTTCGTTCAGGACTTCAAGGAAAAGTCAATGGCTGAAATTGAACTTCCAGGGAAGAAAGTGGAAGACTTTGTTCAGCTGCTGCATTGTATATACCCCCCAATTCAGGAGATCACGGGTAAGGAGAAAGGGTGATAGGGAGACAGACCTTGGGTCATATAATTTTCATCAATCCCACTTCATGTTTTACCCATGAGCTATACATACCCAGGACAATAACGACATGATTGATATAAAAAAATAACATAGTGAGTATTATATACTAAGTATAAGATATACTGTATATCAACTTATCAAGTTAGTATCTCAAGAGCAAACAAACAATCTAGATGCTCACTGGATAATGTTTATTGGAGCTATTCTATGGTTATTTTGAATTGAATGGTTTTAATAAAAGGTTTCAAGATAAACTAGCATTTTTTCTCCTACCTGTGACATTACTAAATATAAAATATTCCACAATTTATTTTAACTTTTTGGTCATGTTTCATGCTTCTCTTCGACAATAAAAATATAGTCAGAAAAATTCAGGAAAGTGAAATTTATAGTGGTGTTTCTCTGCTTCAGACACCAACGTCTTCCATCTGCTGCCTCTGACGGAGGAGTACCAGATCTGTGAGGTGAAGAAACGCTGTGAGGAGTATCTGCTCACGCGGCCGGGCAGCATGGAGCTTCTTATTACTGCCCAGACATACGGTCTACCAAGTGTTCTCAATAAATGCATTGAGTTCGCACGAAAGAAGTCGCTTGTAGATCTTCAGAAAGATGCGTTCTTCAAGAGCATCCACTCGGAGAATGTCATCCGGATTATGACGATGCGATGTGAAGATCTCGAGGATAAACTGGAGCAGAGCAGGAAGACGGTGACAGAGCGTGACGTCCGGCTCTATGGGTGCATTAATGAGTTCGCGTCAGGGTATGGGAGTTTCTGTACGGAGTGCAAGTCTCGCCGAATCAACGACGCATGCTTTAACTGTCTCAAGATGTTCCGAGAGAAGGTGAAAACAAAGTGTGATGAGGTGCGACAGATTCGCAATCAGATGCCATTGGTGTTGTGATGACCGCACAAAGACAGTTATGGTTGATGGGGAGACTTGAGTGTTTCATCTGTTGCCGTAGATGAATGGTTGTATATCTATAAGGTTTTATAAGGTGAATTGGTTATGGGTCAGTGCACACTGTATTACCCCGGCACACAATATATTTATGTTCGTATATATCAGGTAACGCTGTTGGCAGTGTTCATGAGCACATGCTTCCTGCGAGATGTCAAAGCACAATATGGAAATAGAATCATCTGATGCCAACCAATAAATGTCAAGATTATACTCAAGGCATTCCCTTAAAACTTCAATATGATTTTTCACTCTTCCTGTTTCAGGAAGAGTGGAAGATTAATTTTGCACAAAAACAAACCTAACTAGTGTTGACTATGATATGCTAGCTTGTTTGTACAAATGTTCTATTTAGATTTGATGACAAATTATGTTCAATTCAGCTAAACTGACATTTGGCAAAAACGGACAAAAATGGCTTATGTGTAGCCAGCTCGCCAGTGTATTATGACATACGGCTATTCACATTTTCACAAATTATCTGATGTAATGATCTAAGACAACATCAGTGAACCTGATTTGGGACAGGCTAAATGAACGACAGGAAAGCTGATTGAATCATTACATGCGTAATGTTAAAAAACACTTGCACATCTGAAAAAGCCTGCCAGTGGAAACAGTTAGCAAGTTTAAACACTAAAACACGTTCATGCCATGGATGGCAAGTTTAAACACTAAAACACGTTCATGCTATGGCTGCAACGGGTTGTATGCTGCACATTAAAAATTATGTAGGTTGAAAGTGTGACATATTGTAGAACAGAGTGACGCTGCTGTATTATAGAGTTTTGCCAATTTACAGCAAGATTTTATTGCATTTGTATAGATGAGAAAAGTAGGACTGTAAACGCTTGTTCCAGTGGGCATTCATAGGTGTGCTTTGGTAATGGATCAACTAAACTGTAGTAGCTGGACTACTATTCAACAAATGTCATGCATACAATCTTTCAGTGTTAAAATGGCTGCTGACACAGTCTGGGTTATAATATTTGCCTGTAAATGATACTATAATTATGTTTGCATATGAAGCGTTTATCAAGTTGATAGTGGTCATTATTGACTGATGAAATAATGTTTTTCCGATTTATCACTTAACAATATGCAGTATATTATATATAATTATATAAACTCTTCATTAAGACTGTTAAATACTACTAAGTACTAATACCATATATCTAGCAAAACAACTGTGTACTGCTGAACAAAGTCTTGCTACGTTGTTCTTAACGCAAGACAAAGGAGTGTCTGGTTTTCTTAAAAAGCTTTTCTTATGCTCTAAATGTCTGTTGTGAAATACTGGAATAACGGGTTAATAATTTAGATTTGGTAACACGGGTGCTGTTTCCAAGGAGAAGTTGAGACTTTGTGATCACCTGTTTTTACCTAAGAATTTAAGTAATAGGTATAATTTTAGTACGTAACAAAGCATGATGTACGTTATAGGTGCATATAATAGTTTTTATATTTATTTATGTAGTTCTGGTGGGATGTGAAAATATTGTGCATACTTGTGTGTTCAGCGTACCTTTGTTTATTTTATTAAGTTGAAGTATCAACTTTTATATTTGCATATACTAAGCTACATGTTACCATCAAATATAGGGTAATTATCCGAGGGTAATTATTGTGTGCAATCTATGGAAATGATATAAACCAGAGGTTTACTTCTTAATACAGGTCAACGCAGTATAAATATATATAAACCAGAGGTTTACTTCTTAATACAGGTCAACGCAGTATAAATATATATAAACCAGAGGTTTACTTCTTAATACAGGTCAACGCAGTATAAATATATATATAAACCAGGTTTACTTATTAATACAGGTCAACGCAGTATAAATATATATAAACCAGAGGTTTACTTCTTAATACAGGTCAACGCAGTATAAATATATATAAACCAGAGGTTTACTTCTTAATACAGGTCAACGCAGTATAAATATATATATAAACCAGGTTTACTTATTAATACAGGTCAACGCAGTATAAATTTTCACACAGCAGGTTCACATTTTCCATTACTTCATAAGAATTTTTTTTTTAATATAAACAATTTCATTTCAGTAAATATATCCTTTAATAAGTACCTCAAAAAAGTGTGTGCACCAAATTGTTGGTGCACCTTCATGATATCAGCAGGAAATACAATAGACATGGAATGGTCAATGTTTTCAAGTGTGACTGGTTTGGAAACCTTAGAGGATATTTAGCAAGAGAAGTGTGAATTTCTTTTATAAAACATTGTCTTGTGACATTATCAGAATACTTTATTATAAAAAATATGTACTCGCTCTGCTTTGTTGATAGTGCTGCTACTTGCTCATGAAACTGCATGAAACACAAAAGAATAGTTTAACATTGTTTTTATGACTAGCATGAATCAATAAACAAGAAATTATTCCCCTCATCTCATAGCCCTTTTTGACCCAAAAACCTTTACATCTGCAAACACTTGTGCCTGCTTTGTAACCAATTACTTAACAACAACAACATTTCAGCATATTTAAAAATTGTGGATTTCAAAAGTTAAAGACATTTAAGATATTCTGTTATTATTCACACTTGTAGAATTTATTCTGTCAACAGCATACAAAATGTAACTGGCAAAGAACACTATTAATTAAAGACTCTCAATTAATTTTTGAGACCATGTCAAAAACTACTGCATCTTTATACATATGTACATAGCACAAGCAACACCATTTTAAAAGAATGTTTTCCAGCTAACAGCTGACAACAATTTCACACTGAAGAAACAACACTCTTCCCAAATCAAAGGATCGCCCACCCCCTCAAGACGTCATATCTGCTCTGGTGCTAAGCAGCTACAATAAGACAGGCTAAAACAGATTCAAGGCTGATCTGAAATCACTGATGTGCAACACTATACAAAATTGGTTTCCTGGGTAGGGGAGTTGGCACCTGGGTCGATGTAATTCAAAGTTTCATGTAGTGGGGAGGGGGGTCTGAGGGTAAATGTCATTGGTTTTGAGATCACCCCTAAATGACATAGCAAGCAACTCGCCAAATGTCCAACACCAAAAAACCTTGGTACCAACGTGTGTAGTGCCCACACAATGGAGACAGAGCAGCTTTCAACAGAAGAAACACTTCAGTTTCACGTTGAACATGGACATGAACCAACAATGCTGGAATGACAATGTGGAGATTTCTAACTCCAAGTCAGTTCAAGTGATAAGTTCAAGAAATGCCTATGCCAAAAACAGCCCCGTAGAAATCGAACAGTTGACATGTCTCGTAACACGACAGCATGTTTTTTCATTCATTCATTAATTCTACTTCTCTGTCTATGCACAGTACAGAGCTCATATGGAAATATAAATCATGCATTTGTAAACAATTCAGTGACCACCGACTTCATGCAATACTGTATTCAGACATCTTTAGTAACCACTTCAGCAGGGCAGGCTCTAATTACACAATTTTAATTGCAACTGATTACAACCAAAGTAATATTTGTGTAACAGTATTTCTAATTAATTCTGATTTTAAAATTATGCTGTAACTGTAATTAAATTCTTTCATGTTGTTGCAACAATTGCGTCCATTACTGTATGTTTTCATATTATTACACTTACACCTGAAAAGGACCTATCAAAACTGTTGTCTCCCACATTTTCTAAAAAAAAATTCACCACCACACATGCCATATAACTAAAAAAAATTAGTAAACGTTTTGAATAAAAAGTTGGTCCCGCATAACAAATTTTTAACTGAAATGGTGCAACTGACTTGAGATCATCGAAATGAAAAGTAACTAATTGATTTGATTTTGTGTAATTGGACCTATCCGTGCTTGTGAGTGTGTAACTTGTGTATGAATCTCTTCTAGAAGTCTGCCTGTTTAAATATTTCATTGGAATGGATGGTGGTCTCTGTGGTTCTGGATTAGGGACATTCTACAAATAATAGAAGTTATCCGGAATAACCCATGGCGTCTGTGGTGCATAATATAGCACTAACATTAAGGTGACATCGCGTGAGATTTTCGACAGAAGTACAACATGTAATTTGCACAAATATTTTCCCATGCGATGAAACAACTGTGTATCTACGCCAATCAGGCCAACAGCAGTTGTATGTAAATTACTCGAAACATTAATTAGAGACCACATGGTAGAATTCCATGTAAAACATAATTTAATAAATAATACATCTCAACATGGGTTCCTAAAAGCTAGGTCATGTCTAACCAATCTCATGTTTTTTTGAAGAAATTACAAAGTGGGTAGATGACGGATCACCAGTGGATGTTGTCTACTTAAATTTTCAGAACGCTTTCGATAAAGTGCCACACCATAGATTGTTACTTAAGCTAAAAGCCCATATATATATATATAGGTAATGATGTAATCAACTGGATAGAAAAGTGGCTTACACACAGAAGACAGAGAGTAATAGTAGATGGTGAGATTTCAAACTGGAAATCGGTTTTGAGTGGGGTACCACAGGGATCAGTATTAGGCCCAAAGTGTTTTTAATATATATATATAAATGATTTAGAAGATGACATATCTAGCAAAGTACTGAAATTTGCAGATAACACAAAAGTATTCAGAAAGGTTACAAATGATACAGATAAACAAAGTTTACAGGATGATCTAGATAAATTAGTTAAATGGTCAGAAAAATGGCAAATGTTATTAAATTTTGGGAAGTGTAAACGTAATCACATAGGACATGGAAACATGGACGAAGAATATAAAATGAGGGATGCTGTACTAGGTAGAACCACACAAGAAAAGGACTTAGGAGTAACATTTAGTGCTGACATGAAAGTTTCACAGCAATGTGGGATTGCTGCTTCAAAAGGAAATAAAATTCTCAGGCTAATTAGGAGAACTATCATGTATAAAGAGAAACAGCTATTCGTACCCTTGTACAGAGCAATAGTTAGACCACATTTGGAATATTGTATTCAAGCATGGAGGCCGTATCGTAAAAAGGACATAGACAAGCTAGAAAGAATACAACAAAGAGCAACCAAAATGATTCCAGAATTGAGAGACCTTAGTTACGAAAGTTGCTTATTACAATGTGGTTAGACAACAGGAGACCAGGAGACTAAGAGGAGACCAAATAGAAGTGTTTAAAATAGTGAACGGTTATGAGGATGTTGATAGGAATATGTTCTTCAAACTTAAAGAAGGCAGTAGAACCAGAGGACACAAAGCAGCATTAGTTAAAGAGCAGTGTAGGTTAGACATAAGAAAGTACTCTTTTTTACAGAGGGTGATAAATGAATGGAACAAACTGCCAAATGACTGTGTTAATGCTAGTAGTGTGAATATGTTTAAAAATAGAATTGACAGATATTTGATAAGGGCGGGCTACACATAGATGAAAAAATTGTTGGACTCTTGATAAGCCAATGTCTTCCTTGTCCACTTGCCATCTGGAACTTGTTGTTTGGGATGGCAATCTTGTTAAATCTTGTTAAATCAATGCATGATCAATCGCATTCAAAGTTATTCAAATGTCAGATCAGCCGATTTTTGTATTGGGCCTAATGATTTCTGTTTAATATCAGTAAGCATTATTGTTGGTATGTTGTATTCTTTGCTGAAACAGTAATTCTTTTCGACTCTATAATTTGAAGTACATGGTGCACTTCCATCGACAATCAATCCCACGATGCATTGAATTTATACACGCCCGCCAGCAAGGTTGATATTCATAAACAGATACAAGTGAAATTATATTAAAACAAACTGTAGTTAATTAAAAACTCATTTGGACGGTCAAGCTAATAGAACAGATACAGTTTATACTATATCACATGACTGCATGATAAAAAGATCAGACTTTGTACTCCTGGAAAAGGAATGTTTTTGCAGTACTATGAGACAAGGTATGGACAACTCTATGGCTTGACACAATATCACCCATTTCTCAGAGAAGTTACACATATTCCAATACTGTGTTAACAGGACTGACCAACATTTATATCACTATTACACGCACACACACAACATTTTATTTTATAACAAGAACATAAATGTAATTTCTCAGAGGATTGCTCTTTGGTAACCCTAAACTCGCACCCCATATTTATTACATACATTATGGCATACCTACATTTCATACAAATCTGAGAGGGTATTATACAGAATGTCTTGACTTAAGACATCATACGCCGGCTGCAATCTGACGATGTACTTTCTCCATGAGGATGTGATCCAGTCTACGACGGCGGATGTGAACCACGCTGTAGAAGATAAGGCCAAAGAGCAGGGACACGCTCTCAAATGTCCAGAAGTTCTTCTCTTCCACCCAGTGACCCTTTGGACAGCTACAAGACAGCGAATTCAGAACAGGTAAAATCTTTACATTTCAAGAAAAAATTCATGAAAGTCCATTTGTATCCATAGGTAAGAGACCATTCACAATTGTCAACATTTATCTACTTTAACCATATGTTTTACATTACATATAACGTACACACATCCACACACACATTTGCACTAAATTAATTAAATGGCCAATCACGTTAACATTTAACAATGTAAATTCTTAGCAATGCTCCACCAGCTAGGTACATTAAATTATCATAAATCCCACTTTAATCAGATCTGTTTTCATTTAGTTCATAAAATATTCTAGGCATGTTGCGCTGTGTCACTGTGAAAACATGGCTCATTGTATTATGTGCTGTGCAGCCATATGTAAACACAGTTCTAGTTTAAAAACACTTATCTGCCTGTAAACACTATTTACTAATTAGTAACACTTACTCATGTTCAATAATTTAGAGAAAGTGTGACCAAGTGACGATATCCTGATTTACTGCATTCAGTAGTGAGTGAAAATGTTCATCAGACTGGATGGTTCAAATACATTCAGTGGTATTTAACATCTAATAAATTGATTTATAACAAAACTAAACCTAAACAAATAAAGTCAATATTTAATACCTTCTGTAGACCTTTTTCTTGGCACCATTTTTATATATGCATTCAATGTGTTCTTTATAGCCTGTTTTCGTGCAGTATTCGTGTTTTACCTTCTGTAAAGTAAACAAATAACACAACTGTTAGAGAACAGCTCTTCAATTAAAACGAAATATTCTCGGGAAGAAAAATATCTTCCATTTCACATCTCTGCTGGGTCTAGGATGCTTATCCAAATCATAAAATCAGACATTTTTAAATGCACACTATTACAATTATTGAAAAATTTGTCAAAATGTAAGTGCAAAAAACCGCTTAATACAAAAACTGCCATAGACATCAGAACCTGGGGTCTGGGGTCCCGAAATATATTGGGTGAGGGGTTCAAATATACATAATTTGTCACCCCCCAAAATTTGCTAGAATCCAGGCCTTTTTACAAGGACAAAAATGTTAGCATCCGAACCTTCAGCTGCAATGCATGCTGTGCTCAGTTGTCAGCCTGTCCACTCCACTCCAGTCTATGATTATCAAAGATCTTACCATGTCAAACGGTGCACATTTGGCACAGGGTTCAACCACTGCTACTTCACTCGTCTCCCAACATGGCCCTGATGTATTTCCTGAAAAATTTAGAACCATTGACATTACAATGGGTAGATAAAAAATTATCTAATGCGCAGGATGTGTTTAGCTACGTGTTGAGAAGACCTAATTTTTAAGGTAGCTGGGGCGGCTAGCATGTCAGTTGATTTTTTATTTTTTCCCTCATAACATGCTAAGAAATATTGAACTGAATGTCGACACCCCAGCACTGATGTCGTATTCTGCCAATCCATCCTTTAAAAAAACAGTCCTTTTGGAAATCCCCTTGACTTTTTAGAAACGCTGACCTTTTAGAAACGCTGACAATGTTTCCAGCTTTATTCGTTCGCCGTGAACACGGAATATATCGTCTGGTTACTGTGATTCCAGTACACATGAATACTATATCTACCTAACTAAATCATGTCCTTAAACTAGCAAATATCAGTGCTAACATAGTTTATTGTGCCTTTGAAGCTATATTGGAAACTATCAAGTATTTTGACAAAAATAAAAACAAGCATTTGTTGAGAATGTGTTTTCATTAATAACCAGGAAAGGATGCTTAACTTAAAAAAACTACTATATTTAATAAGCTGCAATTTGGTGTATGGACATGTCTTAAAAGTTGGCAAAATTATATGAATTTGAATTACAATTGGTGAAGAGTTTGTGTCAAAAATAAACTACCACTTTAGGCTGTCATTCAACTTTTTGGTGGTGTTGTAATTCGTTTATATTAACCAAAATGTTTTATAAAGTTATCAATCATATTTACAAAAATGTCTTTAAAATCTTGTAACATAACCAAATAAATGAAAAACTAAACATTTTATTAATCTGGAATATTATATAGTATTTCAACTACAATCTGTGAAGAAATGGTTAATTTATATTAAAAACTTCTACTGAAACTACTCAATTCAAGACAATCATATAACAGCCACCCCAGCTACATTAAACACACAAATAAGAGGATGCTAAACATGACTATAGAGTAGCAATTTTTTATTTTACCCCCAAATGTTTGTAACTTTTCAAATGGCTGCTTAAACTACATACAGTCAAAAACCACAAGTATCTGTAGCCAGCTTTACAGGTCCTTATGAGGCAACATAAAGGCTACTTCTGGTACAGCAACATCAGTGTGGGAACACACATACTTTATTGACCATGACGGTCATGTTTCAATTTTGTTACATAATATGTTTAGGATGAATTAGTTCTGGCATCATTGATACTTCAATCAATCAACAAGTGCTTTATTTTAATAATATCTGAATAAATACTGTCTGTATGTATTTCACCATGGAACGATTTAGCTATCTCAAATTTAAATTTGAGACAAATAATTAAGTTATCACTTAAATTCAAGTATGCAGAATGAAGGAATTTTGTGCAACATGATCACTACCAACTTAAAGGAATACTCCTGACAGAGCTAATACTTGTACCCAGTATTTCATCAATAGTTTATGGGCAACATCATTAGCTTCAATGTCAATTAACTTACCTCTGGCTAAGCTGATATAATACTTTTACAATACCATATTCTAATATCAGTGAACTCAACCGACACAAATAAATGAACTAAATTGTGTAAACATGTATTTTAATACATGTTATTTTTCTTCACTTTATATCTGCAGTTGACCTTTTTACACGTATCTGGATTTAGTTAAAACAAAATATTTTATTGCATTTATATAACAACTATCCCATTTTACATATACAAAGTAGTAGCATTTGTTTATAGTATTTACATAATAACTATCCCATTGGCATTGCACACCTTCTAATAATAATAATTAATAATAATAATAAGTAAATTTGTAAAGCGGTGTAAATCTAGACAAAAATCCATCTAGAGGCACTGTGAGACACATAAAATACATAAGTGCTAAGATTGATTAGTTAAACAGATGATAATAAAATAAAATGTTGTTAAAGCATGGCACATCTATAACCAGAGTAGTTGTATTGTATGTATATAAATGGATATGTAAACTAGCTTAAGAAATAGTGCTAAAATTAGTTAAAACATGACATAATATGTGCATCATATGAAATGTATGAGTTAGTTATTTAGATAAAGAAAAAAATTAGCTCTTGGCTAGGGTTATATGCCACACGAAAGAGATGAGTTTGTAAAAGTCGCTTGAATGTGGCTGTCTTTAACTCAAACAGAAGATTGTTCCACACCCATGCCCATGGGGCTGAAACGGAAAATGTTCGGTCGCCGAATCTGCTGGTAGATGGCAGCAAACGAAGGTCGTTGTTGTAGGCGGAACGTAATGCAACTGTAATGAATAAGCTATGCTGGATAAACAGTAAACAATGAATAAGCTCTAATTTAGTTACCTGGCAACAGTGTTTGGTTTCTTGCACTGTGACGACCAGGAGACATTCGATTCTCGAGGACAATCACAAGAATCGACACCCTGCAAATACGTACCAATAACATTTTAGTGCTACTACAAATAGTCAAAGCTTCAGACATTAAGATGGTATAGAACATCTTTGTGACAATGGGCAATCATGAGTCCTTTCATGACAATGAGGATTGATAGTTTGCAAAATATTCTATTCTAAATTTTTTATTATTAAGTGTTTCTTCAATTTCTTGCCATCTGAATATCAGCATTTACAGCATTTGTGTAGGACAGTGTCATCCTTGCGAAATATGCTTTGTAGCTTGACTATGGCCATACAAAGTACCAAGTTTTATCCTGTGACACTGAATTCAAATAAATAGCTTACAGACACAGAACACATTTAGCGAGAGAAAAAATAGTTGTTAAGGCAAGTTAGGCAACAGTCGATAAACCAATACTCTCTCGGATGATAAGTACAACGCAGCACAAATAACTATACAACCAGTGGCAGTGGTAATTCTGAAAATATTATGAAAAGAGCTTCTTCCTTTTAAAGGCATGGCATGTGAGTGTATCTAGAACCAATTACTTCTGCTTTTACTAAGGTAAAGGTAGAAGTAAACCTAGAACTTACCCCATCAACATTGCAATGGCAATAACCATACGTCTTTTTGTGCAGAATTCTATCATATTTGTTGTTTTGTTATTCTCAACCCGAGTAGACTTTTGTTTTTCAGTGTTACAACATATATTTATACACGTTCAGTGTAGGTCTACATCCTGTCATCAGTATGACATGGTGTCTCAAAAGGCAATGTCCTGCGCTGCAGCCGTGACGTTGAAGACGCTGTCATCTAGACTAGAACGGAGGGTGTATGACAAACGGTGCCAGGCGATAATACGAGATAAATACGACGCAATCGACGATTGCTACTACGACATCAACTCATTTCGCAACATAAAGGGATATATATTATTTGACGCTATTTTGAAAATTTACTAAATTCACGCTTAAAGGTGACACATAAAGCGGCTATAAAAAAGTATTGTCTTTTGTAGATATTTACTGATTTAGTGTTCGTAAACCGTAAAGTTCCACGTCCAGCGCCGATACCGGAAGTTTCCTGGAGTGGGGGCACCCTAAAACGCGGGCAAGGCAGGCAAGAATTACCAAGGTTGCGTAATAATGCCGTCTTCCCGCTTTACATGCCCTGTAGTTATTGTCGCTTTTATTGTTGTTGCTTTTTGTGCATGCGTGTGTACATTGCGATTTCTGTTATCAACAATTTAACAAATATAAAATAAAATTTAAATAACTGTGGCATTTTAATGTGACATAATAATAGTGGCATTTTGTTTAGCTCTTGCATGGTCAGAGCTATGCATTTCAGTATACTCAGTACAATCATCGTGGACGCTTTCGCACTTTACTTGGTTTTCATAGATTTTTTTATTCGAAAGTCACCTGATTTTTTTCTACAATGCTTTGTGGAGACAGAATGTTGCCCATGCAAACAACAGCAATAACTACAGCGCATGTAAAGCAGAAACGCGGCACTATTACGCATCCTTGTTAATTCTTGCCCGCCTTGTCCTCCTTGCCCGCCTTTTAGGGTGCCCCCTGGAGTGTATCCTCAATGTTCGCCGATAGAAATTCCTCCCAATAAAAATAAATAATTAATAGTGCACTTACCCTTACAAATGATGGGCACTCGCGAGACTACTAATTACATTTTATAGTTAGCCCATAACTTTTATTAGTTTTCATGTTTCCTAAATGTTAGTAGAGCTTGCAGATATAAAATAGTTATTAAAAAATTCCAAACATATACTAATATCTGACTGAAGAATCGCCGTCTACATAATGAATTGTTATTGATTTATTTTTTTACTATGCCTATGGCCTCTGAGATTGTTTACATTAATGATTAATGATCTGTGTTTTCATTCTACTTCCCAGTTAACAACTTGAATATCTCAATTAAATCTCCTCGTAATTTCCATTCTTCAAGTCCATATATATTATAGTTTTAATCTTTTTTATCTTTCCTCATATGAACAATTTTTGAATCATATAACCAGTTTGGTTGTTCTACGCTGTTTTTTATAAACATTAAAATAATTTTTATCATAATAAGGTGAACATGTTTGTATACAATATTGTAGATGTGGTCTAATATATGATGTCTAGACAATGTTAAATGTTTATCTGTCTGCCTGGACGTAGCTTCTCACAATGCAGATTATTAGAAATCCAAACACGTAGATCATTCTCTTGAACATATTCAATTAAATCATATTATTATTTTAGGATATCATTTACATATATTAAAAAGAGAATAGGTCCCAACACTGACCATTGCAGAACCCTACTGATGACATCAAACCATTTAGAATATGCACCTTTTACCATCATTCGAATTTGTCTATTTGAAAGAATGACTATATAGCTTGACATGTATATAATTGCTTATATTCCAATGGCCCACCCTCGTTTGTTCTCAATATTGACACCATTTGCATTTGGGGAATCATTATTATCACAATTATTATCATTAGGAAAATATATGGTAGAAGGAAGATTACATTAAAATTATATGTGAAATGTGAATAATTCTAAGTTAATCATAAACTTTTCTTGCGCTTGCAGCACAGGAAATATTAACTCGGACGAATGTTTGCTGGGTTTTTGATATTATTCCCATCGACCCATGCCTTATTTCACCCACCCACTGAAGTCGTGGCATGTTCCCAAACTATCCGAAAGAGTATTTTGCAAGGGACTTCTAAATGATTCAATATTCAAATGTAATTTTAATCAGAACGCTACCTACGTCGAATCCTTTGTTGAGATTTTAATTTGTGAAGGTTATTTTGCCACCTTGTGGTGGTATGTTGCACTACACAAGGTGGACATTATAAGTTTGCGACACTTCGCGAAATGGCTTGTGGGATTGTCCTAATTTCGTTCGTCAGTGACCGATACGTGACTCGAGAAGGCAGTTGAGCAAGAATTTGCAAAATGCTGAGATCCGTAGCTTCCAGACTCGGCTCTGCTGTATGTAGCGCAGCCAGAACCAGTGTACAAAGGACGTGTGGTACGTATATGCAGTACACTTGCATTTATTTGAAATCATTTATTTTCGTCACAAATTTTGACGTGCTTCACGGTCGGACGTTGGCTCAAGTGAAGGTCGACTCTACTCTCTAGTCAAGTGGCTACGCGACCGCACCGTGACCGATCGTCAAATTTAGACGACAGTTTTAGTTTTCTTAACAATCAGTGTAAAAGCATAACTCTTTAATAACGAAGTTGGGTACTAAGGGTGAATACTAAAGGTATAGCTTTTAGAAGAATTATGTTTCGAGTAAAAACGTGAAATGTAAAATATTGTGTTTGGTATGAGTCCAAGACTCGAGTTGAAACCAAAACGGCAACAGTGATTTATTATTGGTGCCCCAAATTCACCTGTAGAATCGGTGTTCCCTAGGCTACACTCTCTGTCAGTTTTATCACAACCTAACACATTGCAGTGCACATTGCAGCCATAGCAATGAAACAAATATATGTTTACTGCAAGACTCTATCTGTAAATGTCAAATCCATATAAAATCAATGACAATGCAAACATATCAAACTAATTTCTTACCACATCTGTGGGTTATATGTGAAACATTGATGATTTTAATTAAGTAAAATGTATTCGAATAATGGACATATGTGTTGGGGCATTCCTATTTACATGGAAACATCATGCATTGTCACGTCCTTCCTAACTGATTAAGTTACTAATACATGCAAATCACATCCGTGTGTAAAATTTCAACACTAAATACATTATATATAATTTGTGAATGCTTCTGCAAAGTAGCAGATAAGGACACATGGGCCCCTAGGCTTGGAGAGTTCAACTTTGTGCTGTTTAGAGACTATGTAATTCAACTTTTATGTGAATAAACCAGTGGGTTTTTAAGGTGTTTATACACATTAGAATTCCGGGATTCTGCCCTTTTTCTGTGATTGCTGAATTTCCATTCCAAAAAAAAAATTTGAATTCCATTTCAAATGACCAATTCCGTCTGTTTTCAGTCCCTACATTGCTGATGTTTGTTTTCCCTTTGCAGCCGTCACTCAGGTGAGGTATAGACACGATGTTGAGGAGTCGGCAGAGGAGTTCGACAACAGGTACGAGGCTTTCTTCAACCGACAGGACGTTGATGGCTGGGACATCCGCAAGGCAATGAACGATCTGCAGGTCTGTGAATAATTGTTGGCTCTCAATGCAACGATGCAATAAATTTTCTGTACCTTTTTATCCACTGAACTTAGGTTATTAAGTATGATACATTTAGTATTTGTGGCTTTGTGGATGTACCGAAATGTTTGTGTTGAATTCAATCTGTAAGTGAAACTTTCACCTATGATTGGGATATTTCATTTAAATGTGCATATATATATACACACATACATACATACATACATACATACATACATACATACATACATACATACATACAGTAGTACCTGCCTCTGATGAGCGGACACCATTCTATGGTGGGACACTTTCTCAATGTACGGACTGTTTTACCATGTTAACGTCCCTCTGATGAGGGGACACCTGGTGAACGCGGACAGGGTATTTTGGTTTTCTGTCCCTGCTACGGCGGACAGTAATAGTTATTTTTGAAATTTTTTTCTCAGAATATTTTAATTCCAAAATGGCGATGGACAAACAGAATGGGGTGTAGTGGGAAAAACGTTATATCACAAATTCGGATAGAAGGCTGTTGGTCGTGGACCCCGAATTTTTGCTGCTGGGGGAAATGCCAAATGGGCCTGCTTAAACCTACTTAGAATTGCTTTGACAATTCTCAAGAAACAGATGAACAATGTCAACGACAATGAACGATTGTCAACCTGTTGTTTGTTTGACGCTGCCGCCGACATCAATAGCTGATGTTGGCTTCGTCTAGGCGATTTGAAATTGCAATCGAGATTCACAAATATGCCTCGTATAAGAATAAGATAAACAGTCTTAAATGCAATTTAGTATGCAGTACTAATAAGTCGTGCATCGTAAATTTATGCTTCGGTCGAGATCAGTTGAAAATCGAGGTGAAATGATTATTAATTCTGCCTATTGTCATTTTCTATGTTTAATCAGCTTACATACTGCGGGTGTCAACTCATATATGTTTTTCGGCTGCTCAAATCCAGGTTATTATTTTCGATTCGCATGCCTATTAGTTCAGTACATCGTCATCATAGTTCCATAACGGTATACGTACATGTATTCAGTTAACGATGACATTTAAAAATAATACGGGTTGATGGTAGTTGACTCGTTTAATAAGCTCTATAAACTGGTTATTGCCATATAAGACAGTGCTGCAAGCACACCGTGACTTCGACAGCGTTCTTGGACATGGAGCTGCGGGCGGCGATCGTTGTTGGTTAGTAGCACCCTGGTGGCAGGCATGGGAACAGCTTTACAGTACTACTGTGTGTGTGTATATATATATATATATATATATATATATATATATATATATATATATATATATATATGAATCATTGGTATAGCTGACTGTTTTCATAGATTTGATAGATATATGCTGCCACCCTGGTGGCAGACATGGGAACACCTAACATGCTTTACAGTACTACTGTATATATATATATATATATATATATATATATATATATATATATATATATATATATATATATGAATAGAATCATTGGTATAACTGACTGTTTTCATAGATTTGATAGATATGTGCTGCATAATCACCATGAGTGAAACTAAAGCGTAAAACATCTGTTATTGTGTTATTTTTTGCCAGGGTCTTGACTTGGTACCAGAACCCCGCATCGTCATTGCAGCATTGAAGGCGTGCCGCAGAGTCAACGACTATGCACTGGCTGTGCGTTACATGGAGGCTGTTCAGGTATGCCATCATCTCATCAATGATATATAAGTATTGACTTTTTCAATTCTTAAATTTCCATTTTTATATTTGCTGGAGAATAAATTTGTGCAAGAAAGCTATTTGGGATCTTCCAGGTGAAATGTTTTTCAACAGTTCGTATTGACATTTCTACTAAGAAATATCCTGCACAGAGTTAATTATGTTTACCAGTATATATAAAAACTGTAAACTGATCCAATGTAATTGGGATTGTCTCCTTTTGGTTGACCAACACAGTATAGAATGAACTAATAAATAATGCAATGAAATCCTTGAATCTTACATATTAAAATGTTGTGTTTGCAATCAAAGCATTCTGTGTGTAAAGAATGAAATGATTTATCCAATGTGATGCTTGGTTTGCAGAACAAATGCGGAGACAAGGTTGGAGAAATCTGGCCGTACCTGAGACAGGAGATCAAACCGACCCTTGACGAGTTAGGCATCCTAACGCCCGAGGAGATGGGATATGACAAGCCCGAGTTGGCAGTCGAGGACGTCATGGACATGTAACAAGTTGTCCTGTTGTTGGTGAGTCAACTAATTCCTGTACTCGTGTATTGTATTATTTCTGTATTTGGCTGTTTTCCTTCCATACTAATTTGTTCCGCTCATCTTGTTTTTGAATAATTTTTAGGGAAATCAAACTTATCTAGTATCCAGTACAACATGCTGGCTCATTTGTGCAAATGTGTTATTTAATTTTGATAAAATCATTGGATAAACCATTTAATTATTTAAGACCAGATCTGGTCAAAATTCTGCGACAGAAGGTGATCTAGCTTAATTTACTAAGATGTAAGGTTGTTCACACTTTCGCAGCTTACCCAATCTAAAGATCAAAGTCAGTTCTTTTGATGGTTTCAACAAAAGTGTGCACTCTTTTTAAAACCATAAACAATTCACACACTACCGTTACATATTTGAATATCAACAAACCCGATTCATAATAGGCTAGATGAATTGAGGGGGATTTAAGGGTTAAATAATTACTTGTAAAATGCTATTCTAATGCAAGCATTCTGCGTTCTGTTTCAGATTTTGGAGGTATTTGTTTTTAGAAGTGGGAACATTTGGACGTCTGTGTCATTGAGGACAACATCGACAGTGCAGTGTGCGGAGTCACCTCCTACAGGGAAACATTAACACTGACATTCTTGCTCTGCTGCAAGGCTGCCGTTCTGCTACGGACACTGTATAAATAGTCTTGTCATTGCTTGTTAATTTGTTACAAGTAAAAAGTCTAACAAAACATCCGGTCGTCTGTTGTTTGTATTCACCAGGAGACAAGAGTGGCTTTCGTTCTCGACAAGTCACTCCACATATTAGGATTAAATGCCGGCATGTCTTGTCTGTGGATGCCACAGCTGCCCAGATCAACGTGCAACTTGCACTATCTGAGGACATTTATGGCTTGTCGGTCCTAAAAGCAAACTCCACCAGTGGTGTCACTCGCAATTTCACCTCTGCCACAACTTGCATTAATTTTAATAGAAATTTTTTTCCAAGAGATCTCGGTTTCAATTACACACTACTGTGGATAGTGTGTGTATTGACAATAACGTTAATTTTTTATGAAACTTATTAGTTACTCAAGCGCACATTTGCAATAACATAACTAATCGTAGACAACAATGACGTAGCCCAGCCAATCGATCTTATTTATATCACTATGCAGCTTTCCGTTTTGAATTTATAATAAAGTTGTGGCAGTAACGATATGCTGCGTGGCACCACTGCTGGGGAGGATAACATAAAAAGGTCCTCTTATAAAATGGTGAATTTGTTTGTCTAGTGTTAGGTTACTACAGCTATGAACAACTAGACTAATAAAATTTAATCGGTCAGAACCGATGGACTAGTCTGTATTTAGGTGATAAACATTGTCCATGAGTGTTGCTGAATGATGTGATTTTTATAACACTACTTCACCAGGTGGCAGCACAATCTATTTTATGCCAGTCATTCTTGCATGGTGGAAGGATTGGCAATGTTAATTAATATTTTTCAGACAAATGGAAACATTTGCCATAAATTTTTAATTTTGTAACAAGCACTTAGTTTATAACAAAACTGCCATCCATGGCAAGTGGACAAGGAAACCATTGGCTTATCGAGAGTAAAAGATCCTTAATGCTGCATCAATAAAACTTCTTAGATAGATATTGTATTTATTTTCTTTCATCAGCGTGTACATTTGTCAACATTTTTTAATCTCATTGGTGGTTTCGAGCTACAGTTTGTTGTGATAACGAGTCATAACGAGAATTTACAGGTGTATGCAATATCGTACTGCAATGCAAAACAAGCAAATCTGCAATGTTAAGATGGTACAAAGTCTGATCATTTTTTAATCACAAAATTGTGGTGTATAGTATAAATTTACTAAAAATATCCAAATTTGTTTTAATGAATGTTTTGACTTGAATAAAAAAATTTGCATTATAAGTTGAACGGCAAGGTTGATATTCGTAGCCAAATGACGGTCAAATCTTAAACTCTCACAAAACACATTTGGCTGTCAAGATGTTAAAATAGATACAGTTTATACTATATAAATTGATGTTACGAAAAAAAAATGGTCAGGCTTTGTTTAAAAAACGACTGAGAAACAATTATGAGTGTACAGGATTTTGAACAAAAGGTGAAATCTATGGCTAGAATGAGGTGGCCTAATTCAATTCCCTAACAAATATAAATACATCGATTTATTTTTATTACATGTACATAATAGTATATATTACCTGCGATTTCAGTCATAATTAGGCTGTGTTCACACTGGCGTTTATATCTGGGGTCAAATTGTTTAACCTAGTTTGCCTGTTTACATGCATATAATCTGAATTCAAGTGGGACTAACACACCTGCTTGAAGCTTCGCAAACATGGTTCACTATGGGTTTGTAACTTTGAATCAACATTGCTTCAGTGTGAATGCCTCGATCTGAATCAACTGTACTCAGTCAAACCTTACTACTACGAGCATGCGCATTGGTTAATATTTACGCTAGGATGACCTCATTAATATAATTTGCTTATTTCGCTAGTGCCTTTACTTCAAGTCTTTGACCATTTGTCAATTTGATGGCCAAGCCAGTGACAGTAACAGACTTGGAAGGCATGTGACGACGACTCCCATTCTATGAGGGGATGGTCGAACAAATGTTATTTCAGATCTGAACGCACCAAATGGTGTAACAGGAGTCAATCCCATATTCAATGTGAGCGTTCACAGTGGATTCGGATTAAATTCTGATTCCAAATTCCTGGTTTCTTAATCCGAATTTTGTCCGAAAACAGTATGAACACAGTGTTAGAGACCTGACTGACTACAAGAGGCAATATCATTACAGCTTCACTGTTCTGTGTAAGCTGTACGTCACTCGAAATAGAACTCATGCTATTTTGAAGCGACATCGCCTGCGATATGAAACGGTCTTGACCTACTCAAATGACGTTGTCGTCGACAACATCGCCTCATGTAAACCTGGTTTAATCGTCCAGTTGACCTTCTGCTTTTAGGTGCAGAAAATTATTTCGGGGATCTGGCCGTCTTCGACTGATGTGCCGTTGTTGTTGCCCGCCGCGTAAGTGAACTGAAACGTCACCTTGCCACTTGTCACTGACTCGTGCGTCACTTTGCGGAGGCCTTTAGTGCCATAGTACGAGTCTGGCCCCTGTAACAAACAGTATTATTTTGTCATAAAAGATATTTTTATAATGAATGATTGTGCTGTTAACGCCACTATAACCAACAAGCACACGTTTTGTTTTAACCCCTAGCATGGCAAACTAGATCAGGCAAAATGTCAGCTAAATGGAGGCACCCCAGGTGAAATAGCATTCTTTTTAAACAATTACTCAAAATGTGTTTCCATTATAATCTGATAGCTTTGTATATTTACGATCCATAAAGTTCACTTTTATAACAATTCCTTCTAAATCACTTTTATTCATGGATAAATGTAATAAACCATATTTTTCACATTTGGAAGATGGATAACTCCATAATAATGTAGTAATTATGCCAGCCAAATAACATTTTGAGTGTTGTATTCCGTTTATTCTTCTCTACACAACTAGCAGAACACATTATCAAAAGTTTAAAAGCTACATAAGTATTTATTGCCAAACAAGTTTTGTTCAGAATTTTTTATGTTTTCTGCCAGTTGCGCAATAGAGTGTATACTGAAAATGGTTATGCAATGGTTATGCAATAAAGAATGGCATTGATTCTCAATTTGCCAATATTTGTTCAGCATGACAGCCATTTGGTTTGTTACCATGGAAACGGCAGAAAAAGTTCAATATATTTTTTTACTCAGTCAGACCCACTGTACAGATCAATCCACAAAGATGACTTACAGCCAACTCTCAGTGTTTTTTATTGGGGAACTCTAGACATGCTATCAGTATGCACACACCTTCAGCGTGGAGCATGCAGTGTAGCTGGTGTTTGGTTGGATTTCCACTGGCTCCTTGAAGATCACACGAAATGTTGAACTTGATCCGTCACACTGGAAGCTAGTTTCATTTTGTCCACACACGTTGCCTGTCTCGGTGTGGATGATCTGATGGACAAGGACATCAATGGGTTATGCAATGATAACAAGTACCGACATCAGTGTCAAGTATTAGGAGTATGACTGCACCAACGGGATCAACATCTCACATTTTATGTCTGATGCAGTCAATAAAAATTATATGTAGGGATGAGTAATCATATACTTTTTGGGGTTATAGAATTAGTTGTTTATTTCGCTATGCAACGTCCAAGAACATTCCAAGTAGAAAACTTGTAGAACACAGTACAGATTTATGTTCCATTCATACTAAAGAATGTGCATTTTTATCAGGTTGTTAACTACAAGAAAAATATGCATACATGTAGCAGTTCTCAATGAGATTGTGGGAAATTGTTTAAAGGTCATCGTAATCTTGAGATACTGATAAAATACACACTTGCTCTGGAGACCTGGATAATTAAATACCTGTCTACAGATACTAAAAAAGCTGTCTTACAAGACTACCAACAACAGAAATGTGTTACCTGGATGGTGACAGCGTACTCAGTCGCGCCGTGGATGCTTCCGTAGAGTCCAAATCCAACAACAAAGATTTTCCGATTCACCATGAACCTAAAAAATATGTCAATGTTTCAGCAACTATTTGTTTTTCCAACATCATTATGTTGCAATTCTTCTTTTAATATAACAAATGAACAATTTAATTCAAACCTTTGCAAATATAAAATTTATAACTCTCAGGAAACAATATTTCTTAATAAACACGTCCAAAGGTATTACGTTTTCCACAGTAGGCCTTAAAGATTAGGTTAGGAAACAATAACATGTAAATAAACATGGTATCTAAATGTTAACATTACAATAAAATTCCTCCCACTGTACCATGGCAATGCATCTGGCTGCCCAAGCGTAATATCAGAATTGATTGCATTTCAATGGCTAAGTTGGTGAAAATCTCAAACACTAAACCGTCAGGCGTATCAACATAAATTTCATTACTACTATAATTTAGGTCAATAAAACTTATAATTATATTTATGTATATATTTGATGTTTTACATTTTCAACAGATTTAATTTGGTTTAATCTGCAACTAGTAAGACTTAAATAAACAACTGACCTGATCCTGTCACTGGTGCCACTGTATCCCCAGCGACTCTCGATCTGACAGAAACGTGAGACTACCTGCTCACGACCCGTCAAGCAGCAGCGTGGTACGTCAAGGAAGTTCACGGCTGGTTTCGGGTTGACAGTGAAATGCAGGAACAGTTCGACGACCTCGCGATCATTCAACATGCATGACTGCGCAGCGCCCTGTGCGAACTCCTCGACTGTCATCAACGGAAAGCGGATGAGATGAAGAGCGTGACCAAGAACAAGTCGTTGGTTCTCGGGATTCACCGGGTAGTTCTGTCGGATGCATTCCGCCTCAGCCCAGCGACACACAGCATTGAAAAGTTTGCACTCACGGATGCCAAGGGTGTCGCGCTCAAGAACAACGGCCAGGGTATCGATGTCAATGTCAGTGAAACCCTCAGCATTCACTGCTTCTGATGTATTCTTGTCGATCATCTCGAGACACAATGCTGCCAATTGTGGCTCATCGAAAAGTCTTGCCTAAAACAGAGACACCCATTTAAAAAATACATAACTGGCCAGAGTATTTACACACACATATATATATATATATCTGCCTGAGCAGTACCTATTTTGCAGCACTACCTATTTTAGAGCCTGGGTGTAAATTTGGCATCAGTTCAAGATATGCATTGCCATGGTTTCTATGCCAGAGGGAGTGAAACATCTCACACCGAGCAGAATGGAAAAATCCTGTTGTGGATTCAGTGCAGCTCAGAGCTGGTGACGTTGATCTCAAAACGCACTACTACCTCCCAGTTTAGCTGTGATCAGCTGCTTAGGGAGTATCTCATCAAGCATCATGCAAGCCATATATCAATAACCAATCACAAAGTTCTTACCACCAATTTAATATTCTGCACAACTGTAATATTTTCATTCCAATTTGAAGATACATGAACTTGACAGACATAATTTATAATATTTTGAACAGCATTTGTGATCAATATTTTATCAATTAAACAGTTATTTTTTTTATCAATTTGTAATCAATATTTTAACACTTCAGAAGTGTGCATGAAATCATTTTTAATATCACAATTTTGCAACTTCATATCACTGACTATGGAATGAAATGGCACCCACTGTGAGTAAATAACTAAATGTGACTGAAAATATGGTGCCAATAATTGTTTTCTTTTGTGTAATTTAACTATGTCATGGCAGAAATTATATCAAGTGAGAATGGGTGTCTGTCTAATTAATAATTTTAGCATTTAAATAATTACATAAAATATTGATCAATGTCATAAATTACAAAGGTAAATTATACTACTTATTACAGAATATGATTATGACTACAGTACCTCACAACAGTTGAATTATGATTACAACTGCAGTTTAACTAAAGCATAATCAATTACAAACCCCAGTTGCTTCAATACCTGTGTTAGCAACATCAGTGCATTGTCACTGCTCAGGTTGCGCTTGAGGAAGTCGACACATGCTTTCTCCAGTGCTGGCACGGCATACTTCTTTGCTGTATACAGCGTTGTCATGACAGTTTCCGGGCCAATGTGTACTTCATCGGAGTAGAGGAATCTCAGCAATGCAAGGAACGCAGATGCTTCAACATCAGGAAGTTCAACATCATCCGACTTTGTTGCCATGCCACCATTGAACATGGCATCAAATACGGCACTGCCTATAGAGAGCACAAACTTGTGTGCGGGAATACGCTGTGTGCTGCTGCCTCGCCCCACAACAAAGTGCACATCAGCCATGATCTCATTGTTGAACATGAAAAGAATGCGTTCCTTCAACGTTGGTTTGCTGCTCTGCCAGTTGTACTGCATAGCGATGGCCTGCGCACCAGAAGCTTGGCTTGGAGGTGCACCTGGTGCATTAGATGCTTCCGACAAATCGCCAGCAGAACTTCCAGCTTGCACACGGTCGCCATGGTCATCCTGTTTCTCTGTGACATTGTTTCTTGACTGATTGCGATTGTTCTGGCTGACCGAGGATAAATATCCTGTAGGACCGTTTCCGCCACTGTTGCTGCTACGATTACTGTGTGCATTGTGCAGGCGATTACGGTTATGATCTCGTGCAGGGTTGCGTCTGTCCTTTGATCTGTCCCTCTGTTGGTGGTTAGCAGAACGAGTGGTAAGGTGTTGGTGTTGCGCTGTACTGGCGTTATTTTGTTTACCCTGGGTCGAACATGCACCATTAGCTACCGCCATCACAGCAGCATTAGAGGGGCTGTGTTGATTGCATGCCGCGTCACCGCCTCCGTTGGCAGTTTCCCCGTTGCGAGGCTGCGCTACCGTCACGGTTGGTGTCGGGGCTGTAACTGCGTTGTTTTGACTAGGCTGCGACTCAGCCTCTGGTTTCGATGCGTCCCCATCAGGTTCACAGTTCTCCATAATTCTGAATTATTCGATAAGCCTTTGTCGGACAGCGTGTGATAAATAGCACTAAACGTTTACCTTCGACTTTCTGAAAGGAAATGTACGGACATGTGTCCGCATACCGATGTTCTAAACGGTGGAAATCGTTGCTTCCCTGTCGCCATTGATTTATTCAACATCAACAGGGTTTCATGGTAAGGTCAAGGACGATGTTTAGCAAAATACTTGTTTATCATCAATTACACAAATACTCGCTATATTTTTTAAGTATATTGTTAATCCACGTGCATGTCATGCATGCATATGCATATATTTGGTATTTGGAGCGATTTTGCCAAATTTCGTTTTAGGTGTTTTCTCCATGTAGCACGAACTTATATGTTGTGAAATGTGAATGGCGTCGACAAGTCTATGGAAATCAAAGCACCATGAGGTTAATTAAGAGTAAGTATGAGGAATTAAATGCTACTACATGTTAACTAATTAAGCAATACAGTCTTTTTTATTATTTGCTGGCGCACAAATAATTGGTATTTGCTAGGCTACTCGTTAGTCATTTACAATTAATTATTATATTAGGCACATTCAAGAACAATTTACTATTCTCCGTATATACCCTTCTGGAGCTAACAAAGGAGTTTGCATCTTGCAACATCTAAGAAACTAATTAAGCCGACTAAACCACCAAATGCGCATTTGCGTGCTGTGTCCAAATTACATTGCTTTGGTTATTTGACATCACACTTATAATTACTCAATTTAAAAAGCCTATACATTTAATAACTTATTTAACTTTTAATGCCTTGGTATATGGATTGTTTTATGCAATGGATTTCTGTACAATGGTGATTTTACATCCCATTTATATAATTATTATACTCGACGTTTGTTTATGTTATGACTTATTTATTTATTTTAAATGCATATATATTATGTTTATGGATATGTTTTATGTAAAATGGGGACTTTACATCCCTTTTATATATACTCAATTATCATTATTTTATTACTTTTAACTATTTCTATTCTTAATGGAAATTTTTTTTGCGCGAAATAAACATTCTTTATAATGATAGCGTGAGCAATGAAGATAACTCCACCAAAAATTAAGTCGCCCTCTGGCGGAATTATTAATGTCAGATCAATGCCATCCGCCAGAGGGCGAGAGCGTTACTGAAGCAAAACTCGGACGCACTGAAAACGAAAGTACAAACAAACGTACACAAACCACGGGCATGACATGTCGTTCGTTAGATGTAACATTCCTTAGTATAGTACAACTGTAATGGATATGAACAATGTCGAGACGTGGTAAAATGCGAGCAGACATACAGGCGATAATCAGTGCTTGTGACATCGACCCAGACTGCCCGTTTAAAGGTGCACATTTTACTAGTAGTTTTCACTTGTCAAATATCGTTATTAAAAAATATTTCCAGAATATTTCAGAATTTATGTTCTCTCTCTCATAATTTTTGATTTGTTTTTCTTATTTACTATGCTCCTTGCATATAAACACTGACTCATCCAGATACAGAGTATGGCTTAGTCTAAAAGAGTGTAACTATTCTGGTAGATTGAATTATTGGTCATCCTATGAACCACGTATAAGAAACCTGTAAGATCATGTACCCTGTTACATTGATTATTATATTTACAAATTTGTACAGATGCTGATCCCATTAGCGTGGCTGGGTGTTTTAGCCCATGAGCGTGGCTGGGTGTTTTAGCCCATGAGCATGGCTAGGTGTTTTAGCCCACGATGGGCTCAGCCCATGGGCCAAACGAACCATTTTTGCACGCAATCAGTGAACCACTTCATGGGCCGAAGCGACTGTACATAATATGTTATATATATTTGACCCACTTTCAACTTGCTTAGTATACCTTAATTCTGCGGAATTCTGGGACATACAGAGAAATGCTGCATGCGTACATGGATAACATATTATTAAAAAATAAAATAGAAAGATTTGCTATTTAGATAATTTGATCAACTTCGATTTGTGTATTCTAACAGTTGTTCATAGTTCTCGAAATGTTGGATGCAGAAACAAATTTAACCTGAGATGACATCAGCCAGTCGTTACAATTCTGCTGCTGATGCAAACGGTGTTTGTATGGGCCGAAACGACCATAGTCGAATCTACCACTGCTGCAGATTTCTGGGAAGTGGACTGAACCATCCGTTTACATGTGCTGAAACAACTGGGCTGAACCCGTCATAGGCTGAGTCCAACATGGGCACCATCATTGCCCAACCACAACGGACTCAACCCATCAATCTGATGGGGGAGACAACAGGTCTCTGCGTTAGTCCTTGCTCCCTACCCAATAAAGTAAGGTACCTCCCCATCTGATCTGTCTATGTTGTAAGGTACCTCCCCCTGTTCCAACACCTATGCATCTAGCACAGCAAATGGATACAAATAAATGTTTTGTTTTATTATGTATATTGCAATTGAACTTTACTTTTTACAGACTTTGAATTCAAAGATGATTCCTTCTCATTCAATTTCTATGAAGCCAACACACTGTTGAAATATGTTACCTTTAATCTCTCTGACGACTATCCAGGTAAGTAGATTATATCACTCTTGTATCGCAGGACAAAATATATGCATCATAACCTCGTACACACTAAAATTACATCCAGTATTATAGCTGTTTGGATTAACATTCACATAATGACCAGAATCAGATCTGAATCAGTTTGCACTGATTTACGAATCACATACTTTTGTTAGTAAACACATCTATTAAACGTGATCACTGACTCATGTATGGGTAGACATGTTTATGAAATGCCATTACATAGCAGCCTCTACAATTACTTTTTTCTCATCTCATTTAGAATAATTACATGAAAGATCAAGCCTATCCAATATCCACTACGACATGTTAGATCATGTTATGCTAGTGTGGCTCGCCTCTATATGCTATTACATAAGGCTATTTACAAGTTATCCAATTTTTAGTGACCGACATCAATTCTTTTGACGATTTCAAAAGCACACACTCTTGTTAAACCAACTGGGCATATTACCTAAATTATTCACGCACTTCAATTATGAACAGCAATGCACCTGGTTTGTAATGGGCTAAATTAAATCAAGAAGCAGCTTGTGGACTATGTTCAGTGAACAAGCGACGTATGTGTGACATAGTTGTGTTGGACGTGTTCAGATCACACAGTGTTGACAACATGTGGGCCGCCAGGAAGTCGACAGCCATGCGAGACAAAGGCCTTCCATCAGCGACTGCCGGTCATCTTCAGAGACTTGACTGCAGGTGGCTCCAGCTAGATTTCAGTTTTTCGTGGAGTCTGCTTGAATGCGTTTGTTCATTGTACAAAAACATTTATTATAAGCCAGAATAGATTCTTTGATATATAAAATAACTCTCCGCTCCCTTTCTTCGTAGCCAGTCTCTCCTAAACATTACTTATCCTGTCAGTTCTAATTCAGCATCTGCTATGTCTTTGTTTGCCCATGATTCGGTTATACCAATTATGTGAGGGTCAGTATTTTCTACCATAATGTTTAATTCGTTTTTCTTGTTGCATAGCAACAAAATTGTGATGGGTTACTCAGAAAATCATTCTGTGTTGACTCTGTTGCATTACAGTGATGTATAAGAAGATGAATGTCAGTCTTCCCGGGATGGTGCAAAGGTCAAATGATCAAACTGATGACGAATCCTCAGATGATATCTCTGATGATGATGATGACCCAGCTGAGGTAAGTAATTTTTAGTTGTTGCATGAGTAAGACATTGTGTAATGTCGGTAGTCATACCTGTGTTTTAATTATAGTTCAAAGCAATAATTTTGCTTGATTGGATGTAAAATTGCATTATTACTTGAGCATTGTATCGTTTGCATGGCAACAGGCGAGTGATGACGAAGAAGAGGGGGAGGAAGCAAAGATGAACGCCCTGCTGGCGTGTGACATTGAGTATGTGAGAAAGTTGTACGGCAGTCACGCGTTGGACTACAGGTAGAAGGGGTCTAATTATACCTAATGTTCACAGTCAGAACATTAGCTGTGTTTCTTTTGCCAAATGTACTTTCGCCATCATAAACAGTCTTATGACTTCATTTATAACATTCTTATATCCACGCGGTCTGATGAAATACAATTCATTGCTACATGTCTTGAGTAATAATAATTAGTTGATTAAGTTGGAGTCGCAGGAGCCATGTGACCACCAGGTACTTTCTTACCCACCCACCCACCCACCCACCCACCATATCAATTCACTCATCAATGTTAGGAGCCATTCCCAATTGTGTACATTTACCTATTCGTAAAAAGCGTGTTAATTCTCTGACCCCACTCCCCGAGTTAGTACTGGAAAATGTTAATAATTTTCCAGATTAAAAACATTGATGTATTACAATGCTGCCCAGTGAGTGGTTAGGCAGTTTAAAACAATAGTAATTCCAAACAGTTCACCGTGCGGCGCTGCATGATGCAATGGTGCTCATATTTTGTATGCGGCCGACATGATTTTAAATTATGCACACCTACTGATTAACAGTAGTAATGAATGATTTTGTCTGATATGATAATAACGAATGATTTTGTCTGATATGCAGGGCTTTCCACTCGATAGATGACATTGACGTTTCACTCAGCATTGACATGAAGATGCTGGATGTGAGTTGATTTTGCTAACTTTTTCATAATCAGTATTCAATTAAGTTCAGCTCCAGTAATCTATTTCAACAAGAAATATTTGTGTAATAGGCCTGAGATAATTCTGCAGTGGCATACAAATAATATTTGAAAAGAACGCAAAAGAAGATAGACTTGTAGTTAACGTGGCCCCTATATGACATACATGTATAATGATCCATTTAATGATTTAGCATTTAAAACTCTCCTCTCGCCCATCCTGAATCAGGTTTGTTGATAACTTGTAGTGTGTGAAGAGTTTATGTAATATGCACAGTCAGAGTGTTCAAAAGATTGAAAGAATTGACTTGGATTGTTAGATCAGGCAACTTGCAGAAGTTTTAAAGTATGTAGAACCGGACCACATTTGCCATTTTTTGCCAAATATTGACCATATCCTGTCAAAAATGATAGTTTGATGCTTTCACCACAGCTAAATAACAGATTATACAAACAAGCTACCATGTTGTAGCGAATACTAGGGTAGTTAATTTTGTCATGAAATGATTCTGAAACTGGATGAGTGAAAACATGAAACTGAGGAGGGACCATTAACCTGTAAGCAGTACAACTGGGCAGTGGGCAGGTCCAAACATTGACCTGTAAGCAGTACAACTGGGCAGTGGGCAGGTCCAAACATTAACCTGTAAGCAATACAACTGGGCAGTGGGCAGGTCCAAACATTAACCTGTAAGCAATACAACTGGGCAGTGGGCAGGTCCAAACATTAACCTGTAAGCAATACAACTGGGCAGTGGGCAGGTCCAAACATTAACCTGTAAGCAATACAACTGGGCAGTGGGCAGGTCCAAACATTAACCTGTAAGCAATACAACTGGGCAGTGGGCAGGTCCAAACATTAACCTGTAAGCAATACAACTGGGCAGTGGGCAGGTCCAAACATTAACCTGTAAGCAATACAACTGGGCAGTGGGCAGGTCCAAACATTAACCTGTAAGCAATACAACTGGGCAGTGGGCAGGTCCAAACATTAACCTGTAAGCAATACAACTGGGCAGTGGGCAGGTCCAAACATTAACCTGTAAGCAATACAACTACAATACTGGGTGCTTTTTGTTAGAAATAAATGAAAAGTATGTTGCTCTGTCCATCTGCGTACAAAGTGTCCTGACCCTGTGATAACTTTATGTTTTCAGTCGGAGACGGCTGCTGCATGGAAAGTCAAGAAAGACGAACCAATCATCATTAGATTGCACATGTCATTGTCTCAGTACCTTGATGGATCAGGTGAGTTAATTAGTCCAGTCAGTCAGCCGTCAGACCAATAGATGTGGATTGATGGCTTCTTTAGTAGCAAGTAAATTGATGTAGCTTGAACAGACATTTGTAACATTGTAAGGACCCTGTTGCTTCAATAAAGTTGCTGACTTTGTCTCTGTTACACCTACTGATGACTGCTTGTGTTATCAGTGCTGCTGACTCTACTGCTGACCTTGTTACATACTTTTTCACTGCTGCTGACATTGTTACGTACTTTGTAACTGTTGCTGATGTTGTTACATATTTTACAACTGTAGCTGATGTTGTTACATACTTTATAACTGCTGCTGACATTGTTACATACTTTGTCACTGCTGTTGACATGGTTTAATACTTTATCACTGCTGCTGATGTTGTTACATACTTTGTCATAGCTGACTGTGCTACTGCTGATGTTGCTACATACTTTGTCATAGCTGACTGTGCCACTGCTGAAGAAATTCCAATGAAAACAAAAATCATGAATATGATAATTAATAAAAAAAGTTGACAGTAATGCATGACAAATGAATGGAACCTTTCATAATGTGAAACTAGTGGACTGTGTATGGAGTACCCCAGATGTGTTGTTACAGTTCCAAATGTGTAACGATTGGACTGTTTTGTTGTTACAGTTCCAAAGGTGGCTGTTTCCCAGCCTTCTCAGAAAGAGAAATTTAGCATCGGATCTCAACTATGCAAGTATGTGGTTTGTTCAAACTTTAATATAAAATTGTGCGTGTTTAGTTGAAATAACGTTGATCATTGTGTGGGATGGTAAAATATGTCATTTTGTTGGTCACTTCTGAGCATTGACATGAAATATAATGGTACTTTGTGTAGAACTTTCTTGTGTGATGGAGACACGATTAGATGGACTTCCTGTATCAAAGGAAGGTGATATGTTTAATAATAATGTGCTGTCATTGCAGGATTCTCGAGTCATTCATAAAGAGTAATTGGACATTGGCGTCAGAGAAGGAAATTTGTTCTGCTGCTCGGACCGAAGACTTCTGCAGTGGCGATATATCAGAGTTAACATCATTTCATATTTACTAATAATAACAATTTAATTATATAGTGTGACACAATAATGCAAGGGTAAAAACAAAATTATTCCATCTTCGAATGGATGTTTTCTTGTAATGTAATATCTGAGAGGTAATCACCATGTCAAATAAAGTATTCCAATCTTATGCGCTACATTTTCCAAAACATGTTTCATGCCTAACACAAAATAACAGAAAACTAAATTAGTAGAATAAAATAATGTAAATATGCCTTTAAAATATAATTAAACCCAAATCTGTTAAATAAAACATCAGTAGAAACATTAATAATTTTATGTTTTAGTTCCACATTGCCTACAGTAGGTGATGATGCCCTCGCACAGATATTATCAATGGGGTTTCCTCTGACCCAGGCCCGGAACGCCCTCGCCATGAGTGGCGGAGACACTGGGCGTGCTGTCAACTTGCTCATCACAGATCAAGACTGGTGAGTTGTCTGGTTAATCTTAGTGTTCTTTCAATCCATGTTACTGTGTACAAGAGCTAAGCAAAGCGTTCAATTTATACCGCTGTAACAATCGTTACTCGCAGGACGTTACACTTTGCACCCAGCGGACATGTTCTCGCAAACACCAAAACGTGTTATACACTATGCTAGTGGCTGATGAAATAATGTATCTTAATGCTTAACTACGTGCAAGAGAAAACATCATTTATCTTGAAATGCACAAATTGGATATAACATATTTTTTCGATAAGTGATAACGTGACTCTGCAGGTACATTTTGTTGCGTTCATAATCAACATAACTTTCCAAACCTTTGTCTTCAGCCTGGGCCTGACGAAACCTTCTTCCCCTCCTGGAGATACTCCCCCCAAGTTGCCTGCACGGCCACAATATCTTGTTCCTGTTCAAAAGCAAGTCCGTGCAAAATCCGTGCAGAAACAGACAATGAAGAAGATGAAGGCAACAAAACAAGAAGCTGCCACAGGGAATAGGTCATCACCTTTAGTTGCCCCGAGGTCTTCAACTGGGACATCATGGTCACAGAGCTTGGCACAGAGGATGTCATCAGTGTTGACGCGTCATGACCCAAAGGCTGTGTTGGTGCACGGAGAGGAGGCAAAGGAAGTGCCCACTCTCGAGTTTGGTTTCCTCGTTCAGGTAAGACCTGGAAAACTGCCATACACTTTACAAGTTCACCACTCTCTTACGTAGCCTCTTCGCACCCTACTTGATGCAAAGGTCACTTAGTTACGTCTGCCATTTCATGTGATCTCTAGCTGTGTTCTCCTCCATCTTCCAAGAACTCCATCCACTTGGTTCCTCTCTGCTTCAACATCCTTCTCCGTGGCCGTACCCTTTTCTTTTTACCTGCAGCGGCAGTATCTGTGTTGTTTCCATTGCTCCTACGTTTGTGGCTGATCAGTCTCTGTTGCCTTATTTTGATGTATATCTCTTCATTTTTATTTTCATTATACGTTTGTATTGTGCCATATATCCAGGTTAAAAACCTGCACAAAGGCACTAACAAGAAGATATTATATTAATTTTAAATAAATTTAAAAATTAGAATAAAAATACATTAAATTTCTTCTCATCTGTTTGTGTCATTCTCCACAGGTAATTAAGTACCTTTCTCTACAGGTAATTAAGTGTTATTCTCCACAGGTAATTAAGTGTTATTTGTTGGAGTAAAGATGCAACTGCACATTTCAATTTGACCATCAGTCAACTAGTTGTCTGTTCACAAGTACTAGTACATTTTTAGACCCTAGGAAACACTTGAAGAGTTGTTTTATTCATGCTTAGAATTTATGATTTGTAGCAATGTTTTATGAATGCCCGAGTATATGCGGTAGAGCAGTCTTCCTGTGTGCAGGTACACATGTGAAATTATCACTGAAATGTACATTTAGTTATGTTTATACTCTCATACCTAGTAAGAGGGTCATAAATTTTATTTGATTTGACTTGCATGAATACAACTTTTCAAAATGTTATCACAAGTAGCTTTTATTATTTTAATCAATGTCAGGACCAACCTCTTAAAAAGGAACAACTTGAAATCATGTTCTGCCCTGCATTGTTGGTCACCCTCCCTCGTACCCATGGATATAAGGAACATCCGACATATGAAACAACTAGGCCAAGTGGGGCACGGTGGTCGAGTGGTACAGTGTCGGACTTTCGGTCGAGGGGACCGGGGTTCAAAACCACCTGTGGCAGAGCGTCAGACTTTTCGATCGAAGGGACCGGGGTTCAAAACCACCTGCTGCCGTTTCAAAACCTGGGCAAATTTGTTCACCCCACTTTGCCCGTGTCTTTCGGAAGAGACACTAAAAGCCGTTGGTCCCTTCTACCTGGTGTCTGTGCCAGAGGAAGTAAAAGATCCCACACAGGGGGTAAATGTGTAACCTGTTGTGGACTCAGAGTGGTGGTCTCTATCTCTAACCCACCAATTCCCGGCACGTGAGAGGCGCCGAACGACAGAATCATCAACATAATGATGTTGGCTGTTTAATGGAAGAAGAAGTCCCGACATGTTCCATATAGGGAGAGTCAACTGTCCACTGTAAATATTAGTATTATTTTAATGTATAATTATTTATTGCATAGGTAATTGTTACTGATAATGCAGTGTATACAATGATATGTGCCATTCTGCATGGTGTGACGTCCAGTGTAATAATGCGCTGTCTACAATGATATGCGCCATTCTGCACGGTGTGACGTCCAGTGCAATAATGCGCTGTCTACAATGATATGTGCCGTTCTGCAGGCGGGCATCCGTGACCTAGTGGTTAAGGTGTTGGACTCTAAATTCGAGGGTTGTGAGTTCAAGACCCACACTGCGCACGGTTCGTTTTCGAAGCTTAGGCAATTTCGTTTACCCTACTTTGCCTCAGTCTACTCAGCTGCAAATGAGTACAAACACTGTTTGGAAGGTACCTTCAATGGACAAGTGTCCCGTCCAAGAGAGTCAGTATAACTGCACTCTAAGTTGCTTCGCACTACAGAAACCAGGTTTAAGCACTGGCCATATAAGCCTTCATGGCTTCCTAAGGCGTAATGCCTGGGGGATGACTTTACCTTTTTTTTTACCTGCACTGTGTGACGTCCAGTGCAATAACGCGCTGTCTGCAATGATATGCGCCATTCTGCACGGTGTGACGTCCAGTGCAATAATGCGCTGTCTGCAATGATATGCGCCATTCTGCACGGTGTGACGTCCAGTGCAATAATGCGCTGTCTGCAATGATATGCGCCATTCTGCACGGTGTGACGTCCAGTGCAGTAATGCGCTGTCTGCAATCTTATGCGCTAATCTGCACGGTGTGACGTCCAGTGCAATAATGCGCTGTCTGCAATGATATGCACCGTTCTGCATGGTGTGACATCCAGTGCAATAACACACTGTCTACAATGATATGCGTCGTTCTGCACGGTTTGACGTCCAGTGCAATAACACATTGTCTATAATGATATGCGCCGTTCTACACAGTGTGACATCCAGTGCAATGACACACTGTCTATAATGATATGTGCCATTCCACACTGTGTGACGTCCAGTGCAATAACACATTGTCTACAATGATATGCGTCGTTCTACACGGTGTGACATCCAGTGCAATAACACATTGTCTACAATGACACACGTCGTTCTACATGGTGTGACGTCCAGTGCAATAACACATTGTCTACATTGATATGCGTCGTTCTACACGGTGTGACATCCAGTGCAATGAAAACCATTATTACACTGTTACGCATGCCGAAGATTTAATTCAAATGGTGCGAATCGCTACTAAATTATTATTTTATTGCATTAAATGTGTAAAAATGTTAGTTATGAACCTATGTAATAAATACCATAATGAACAATAATGGCTTCTATGCACTTGTTACTTCAGAATGTTGTATTGGGCTCACTCGCTCACTGCAACATTCTGAAGCAGCTCGTGCATAAACCCAGCATCGTTCAATAAGTATGTAATATTTGAATGTTTCTACGTGAGTCCCACGAAGTCACACTTACTGTCACAGGTGATGAAGTACGCAAGGCAGAGATTGCTCACACTCAACGAGTTCTGTGTTGTCTGCGACGAGCCGCATGTCTTTCAGAATGGTGCCATGTTAAAGGTGAATACAGCTTTGACATTATTTGGGCATTAGCTTTTCTCCTTATGGAAGTTGTATCAAAGGAAACAGTGCATACTTGTTTGGTTTAAAATCACACGATGTGAGTAACAAGTTCCATATTTTAAACATATTTATTTTGCTAAACATGTTACATGATTATTGTGTTACAATAATTTATCGTCCTGGTTATCCACTTCACCTATTCTGCATTAGGATAGTTCCTCTTCAACCAAAATCACTGTTTATATTTAATACTTGTAAAAAGTTGTAAGTGTAAAATATGCTTTGCAGAAATCAGAGTTTTTTTTAGTTAAATCTTAGTCCTCTTAATTATTACTTATTTATAGACAACATTTAGTAAATCCAAAAAGAACTTGGATTTAACTCAAGAAGAACTCTGATTTCTGCAAAGCCACTGTTTGTACTGAAATGCTAAAAGAAACCACATCCAGTTAACGTTTGGTTATGTTGAAGCCAAACAATTTACATGTAAGTAGCTGGTAGACCAGGTGATCTAAGAGTAGCCAAAGTGAATGTAGGCCTTAATTGGGCAGTAGGTGAACTAGGATTCTATCACAGAATTAGCCATACAACCGCAGTAGCCAAAGTGGGCCTGAATAGTGCATCATACATTGATCACTTGCTCCAGTGTGAGAGAAACCTAAATATTGCTTGGTGAGTCAAATGTAAAATTCTGCTCCGACATGTTGCTGGACTAATTAATAAAATGCGATATTTGTTAACTTTGTTAAATGGAATAAAGTTGTAATTTGTTACTAGAATATGTCATTCATGGCTCGTGTTTGCATGGAATGCTACAGCCCGCTGTGTGTGCCCGGGAACTCTGCATATTTTCCTTCCAAACCCTTGGAGTAATGTCAGATGCGGCAGAGGACATTGCTACCCAACCAGAAGTGAGTAATAACTGCTTCCTGCAGTGGTCTAATTTCTTACTGTTTTATGTTGAGGAAATTACATGCTATTAAGTTAATTTACAAGACCCTCATTTACACTTAATTTTGGTCAATTAGTGTTTCTGTGTTGTACCACTGTAAACATTTTAGCATTGTGATGAGTTAAGTCTTATTATGGTTTCACAAAACTTAAGTTATATGTACATATATTGTTTTTTTAATAAAATAGGTGAGTTAAATAAGATAAATAGAATAAATGCAGTACACATATTAGAATACACAACATAAGTTAGTCACTAGTGTGAATTATAACTGTACATCACTGGGAAATTGTTTGTTCACTTTTTGTCAAAGGTCGTGGAAGTTCTCGTCACCATGGCAGGTGCTGCTTGTATGTCACAACGGCAAGAACTCATTTTTGACCCCTACCCCACAGTGGTTGACCCCAAGAACCCAAGTGATCTTGCATTTGAACCCAGAGTATGTGAACTTTGTTGCTAATTACATAACTTGTTTGATGTAATGTGTTTCTGCAGGGAAGAGCAGACTTACACACGTGCGCGCATGCACGCACACACACACACACACACACACACACACACACACACACACACACACACACACACACACACATGTACAATGTAATGGAGTTGGTTTCATGCAAGAAATACCATGTATACGCCAAGATATCTCTCATATTAAATGGTGACATGACTATTATAAATATGTTACTGGCGTTCTCCACCATAATGTTTAGTAACCCCTCTAAATGCCCCTTTTGGTTCAGGCACCACTTACTGCACCTCTGTTTATGTATGTGGAACTGACTAGAGTTTATGTTACCCATTGTGGCACTTACTATAGTTTGTGCCAGCCTTTGTGAGACTGACTATAATTTGTGCCAGCCATTCAAGAACTGACTATGCTTTTTGCCAGCCATTGTGGAACTGACTATGGTTTGTGACAGCCATTGTGGAACTGACTATGGTTTGTGATAGCCATTGTGGAACTGACTATGGTTTGTGACAGCCATTGTGGAACTGACTATAGTTTGTGACAGCCATTGTGGGACTGACTATGGTTTGTGACAGCCATTGTGGGACTGACTATGGTTTGTGACAGCCATTGTGGGACTGACTATGGTTTGTGACAGCCATTGTGGAACTGACTATAGTTTGTGACAGCCATTGTGGGACTGACTATGGTTTGTGACAGCCATTGTGGAACTGACTATGGTTTGTAACAGCCATTATGGGATTGACTATGGTTTGTGACAGCCATTGTGGAACGGACTATGGTTTGTAACAGCCATTATGGGATTGACTATGGTTTGTGACAGCCATTGTGGAACGGATCATGGTTTGTGACAGCCATTGTGGGACTGACTATGATTTGTGACAGCCATTGTGGGACTGACTATGATTTGTGACAGCCATTGTGGGACTGACTGTGGTTTGTGACAGCCATTGTGGAACTGACTATGGTTTGTGACAGCCATTGTGGGACTGACTATGGTTTGTGACAGCCATTGTGGAACTGACTATGCTTTTTGCCAGCCATTGTGGAACTGACTATGGTTTGTGACAGCCATTGTGGAACTGACTGTGGTTTGTGACAGCCATTGTGGAACTGACTATGATTTGTGACAGCCATTGTGGGACTGTCTATGGTTTGTGACAGCCATTGTAGGACTGACTGTGGTTTGTCACAGCCATTGTGGAACTGACTATGGTTTGTGACAGCCATTGTGGGACTGACTATGGTTTGTGACAGCCATTGTGGAACTGACTATGGTTTGTGACAGCCATTGTGGGACTGACTATGATTTGTGACAGCCATTGTGGGACTGTCTATGGTTTGTGACAGCTATTGGGGAACTGACTATGGTTTGTGACAGCCATTGTGGAACTGACTATGGTTTGTGACAGCCATTGTGGAACTGACTATGCTTTTTGCCAGCCATTGTGGAACTGACTATGGTTTGTGACAGCCATTGTGGAACTGACTATGGTTTGTGACAGCCATTATGGAACTGACTATGATTTGTGACAGCCATTGTGGGACTGTCTATGGTTTGTGACAGCCATTGTAGGACTGACTGTGGTTTGTCACAGCCATTGTGGAACTGACTATGGTTTGTGACAGCCATTGTAGGACTGACTATGGTTTGTGACAGCCATTGTGGAACTGACTATGGTTTGTGACAGCCATTGTGGAACTGACTATGGTTTGTGACAGCCATCGTGGAACTAACTATGGTTTGTGACAGCCATTGTGGAACTCACTATTGTTTATGACAGCCATTGTGGAACTGACTATGGTTTGTGACAGCCATTGTGGAACTGACTATGGTTTGTGACAGCCATTGTGGAACTGACTATGGTTTGTGACAGCCATTGTGGAACTGACTATGGTTTGTGACAGCCATTGTGGAACTGACTATGGTTTGTGACAGCCATTGTGGAACTGACTATGGTTTGTGACAGCCATTGGGGAACTGACTATGGTTTGTGACAGCCATTGTGGAACTGACTGTGGTTTGTGACAGCCATTGTGGAACTGACTGTGGTTTGTGACAGCCATTGTGGAGCTGACTATGGTTTATGACAGCCATTGTGGGTCTGACTATGGTTTGTGACAGCCATTGTGAGACTGACCATGGTTTGTGACAGCATTGGGGAACTGACTATGGTTTGTGACAGCCATTGTGGAACTGACTATGGTTTGTGACAGCCATTGTGGAACTAACTATGGTTTGTGACAACCATTGTGGAACTGACTATGGTTTGTACTAGCCGTTGTGGGAAGGTAGTAGTTTGTGCTAGCCAGTGTGGGACTTACTATAATTTGTGCTAGCCAGTGTGGGACTTACTATAATTTGTGCTAGCCAGTGTGGGACTTACTATAATTTGTGCTAGCCAGTGTGGGACTTACTATAATTTGTGCTAGCCAGTGTGGGACTTACTATAATTTGTGCTAGCCAGTGTGGGACTTACTATAATTTGTGCTAGCCAGTGTGGGACTTACTATAATTTGTGCTAGCCAGTGTGGGACTTACTATAATTTGTGCTAGCCAGTGTGGGACTTACTATAGTTTGTTCTAGCCAGTGTGGGACTTATTATAGTTTGTGCTAGCCAGTATGGAACGTACTATAGTTTGTGCTAGCAAGCGTGGGACTTACTATAGTTTGTGCTAGCCAGTGTGGGACTTATTATAGTTTGTGCTAGCCAGTGTGGGACTTACTATAGTTTGTGCTAGCTGTTGGTACACATTTATGTCCCAGGACACAGTCACAGAAGACAAAAAGTATGAATCAGAAAATTCTTAACTTTGTGCACTTATTGAAACATTTATCGTCTTAGACAAAGTTACTTTCTATTATTGTTAATATATGGATCTGATGTAACTTTGTCCAATCTCACTGCAGAACAAGAACTTTGAGAAAGTGTCAAAGGCACTTGATGCGTTCTTGAGCATGCAACAAATGACAAATCTCTATGGCTCACAACTGAAGCAGGAGTTGGATCGACGGAATATCCTGGCTTACCCGTTACTCCAGTGGTGAGTCTTATGGCAGCAACTTTCTGAATTCTGTTGTTTACTGACTGTGTTGAGAGTCTTTTATATATATATATACACCGGTTAGAGAATACTGTTTTATTCAAAGTAACATGGGTATTAGCATTAATACTAAAAGAAACACTTGACACTGAACTTATAGCATTACAGAGTATACTAATGCAAATGGTTAATTGGGGCAGTGTTTGTGACGCAGAAGAGTAAATTTGGCTGATTCGGTGGCAAGTTCAAGAATTGGGAGGAGGAAGATTCTCCTGCGGGAGATGAAATTAAGGAAGGAGGGTGTTGTGCGAGGGGGATCATCGCCTATAATACGGAAATATTTGAAAAATTAAGGTCTGAAGTGGCATTATGTAGCTTTTTTTATAGAAAATGTGGAATTGTTTCAAAAAGAAGGACACTGTTTTAAAAGGAACGAGAAAAAGGAGATGTAATTGAATTGTCATAAAAGAAAGAGATTGCCTTCCCAAAGCAGGACATTTTACACATCTGGATTTGTTATGCTGTTAGCAAGAGCTGCGTATACAGAAAAACTTTGAGACCTAAAAAAAATTATGCACAATTTAATGACGACTCAGTTATATGAAATCAGGATTTAAAAAACATGCAGTGTAGAAAAGTCCCACTCTGGAAAGTGTTACTAATAAAACTCACTATGCATGTTTTAATAATTAAGAGGCCAAACTGTAGTGTATACATACATGGTTCTATATATACAATGCATTCATATATTGATGTTTTTAAGAAATATTTTGTGAAAAGCTACTTTAATAATTTGATTGCTTTTGCATTGTAGGATTATCACCAGTAATCGGTCACATATAGTCAAACTGCCTGAGGATAAGGTATTTACATAATTTCGTTTCAATCTTTCATTTCTGCCTCATCTCATTTTCTTAATGTGAGAAGACATTATTTTCTTTGTGCATGGTTGAAATGGGTCAGTCAAAATGCTATGATTTTCATACCGATACAACTACTATTACTACTTTTGTATAACTAGACAATGTCTTCTGATGTTATATTAGTGGTGAGTTTCTTTTGATGCCGAGTATAGATACTGTGGACTATTCCACTTTTGGGGCATTACTTCAAATAGCAGCAATGCTGTTTTAATGTCAAGGACCTTCCACTTATTTAACTTATTAACCAGTGTTAACTCATCTTAATTTATTTTAGTTATTTAATTGATTTTATCTTAAATTATCTCAATTTATCTTGACTTATTTAGCCTATTTAATTGGTTTTAGCTTAACTTGTCTTATCACACAAATACTTTACTGCGTTAGCGCCAGTGAGCAGATATTTATTTATTATTATTATGATAACGTGAGTGTAATTCTTGTGATCATAACAACTGTGGTTTCAGCAACTCGCATTCATGCACACTCCCCACCAGTTCCTGCTTCTCAGCAGTCCCCCAGCGAAGGAGGCCATTTTCAGAGCGGAAAGACAGAAATATGGATCAACATTTGCATTTCAGTAAGTACAGGCCGTCTCGGTTTATTTTTGGTGTGTATTCAGGGTATTTTTTGTCAGAATGACCGAGCTGCATTGTTTCAAAGTATTCATTAACTTTGGAGACTTGAGACACAACTTCATCCTCGTTAGTAAAGGACATTTTACGCAAGTTATTTTTGTCCAATTTATCTACCGAGACGGTGTTGTGTGATATATCATGATTCATGCAAGATTAAATCCTGTGAACAACGCAGTGTCACCTGTAAAAATCAGGACAAAAACCTTTCTTAAAACACTGTCCAGCAACACTAGTAAAACTGTGGCATGACACACATTATTTATTTGCACTGTATTCAAATTCTAAGCATTTGTGGTTTATAGGATCATTTATAGTTTATAGGATCATGCATTCTGCAACAAAATTATATTATTATATCCTTTACTATTGTTGTTTATTATTGACATGACGCCCCGTAGTGGTCAATTGTTGCTATTATAGGGTGTGATGAGCTTACTTTGAATTCAATAAAAGTTGCAGCTCCTCTGTAAGATAACATTTGTAATGTTTCTCCACAGTGGTTCACCACTGGAGAACTGGCATTCAATCCTGAGACACGGTCTGATGAATGCATCTGACACAAAGTTACAAATGAACGGACGTGTACATGGCAAGGGCATCTATCTCAGCCCGATGTCCAGCACCTCCTTTGGGTACTCGAGGATGGCGCAGTGTGCCCCCAGCATAGGCCCTGCCAGACATGGGGCGACACGTGGTGCCCCAGCTATTGTATGTATTTATTTTGATGTTTCTATGCAGTTACGTGTTAACTTTCTGAAGCAAGACATTTTAATGTCAAAAAGGGGCACAAAATTGTTCCACAGCAACAGGGAAGAAACGCATTTAAAAATTATCGTTGTAATTAATGAAATCTGAAATTGTAATGGAACTAATAAATTACGCTATAACTATTACCATGGCCACAATCAGGGGGTACTGCTAATCTTGTCATTACTAAAACTTTCCTTACAAATGGTAAATCTTACTGGGAGTTCCTTATAAAACTAGACTTCAAGGCACTTAAGTAACTTTCACAAGGGTTTGTCAGCATCACTACTCTATTGTCAAAAAGTGTCACGGTTTTCTAAGAAAACCTGATATTTCATGGTGCAATGTATCGTTTTTCATGTATTTGATTCTACTAACCACCGGACGTGATTCTATTAAGCAGAACATTTCAACAGTGGGCATAGGGAATAATTCTATCCCAGCCATTTTGATTTTACTAAACGGCTGATTCTGTTATATGCGACTCTGATAGGCAGAGTCCACTTCACGATAAAGAAATGATCAGATATACCTTTAAACTAATTATCATTTTGTTTGCATGTGACATGTTTCATGCGGAGGAACTGTTACAGATTGTTGTATTTTTCAGAAGACCAAAGAACGGTTTCTTCGTACGAAGAATCCAAAATGTGTAGCTCTCTGTGAAGGTCAGTGTTTAACTGTGTTATTTGCGGCTCATATAAATTAAAATGTTCATCGCTTGTAACATTCAAATCATACTGCATTGACATGTTGCCTGTTACCAATTGCCCTTTCCCAATATTCAGTTAATTATTTCAAAACAGTGCTAGATTAAGATTTACATGCAATGTTACCTTACACAGTTAGAAATGTGTAACTTAATTTTTACTTAGAACAAAACATGATATTGTGTAATAAAATAACCATTACCATAGAAATAATATTTACACTAAACTGAACCAGCGTATTTATTGACTATTATGAAGCGGTATTTCCCACCCAAACATGGTAATGTTGACACCTATGAGATAATGGTCATATCATATTTCAAAACTGGTTCATTAAACCATATTTGGGCAGTCAAAATAGTTTATGCTTCTATGACAAGAACAAGCAGACTATGTACCTTTAGTACGTTAAATATCGCTGTACAATTGGTTTTCTCAGTATCAAGTGTATCATCCAAACAGCCTAACGCAGGTGTTTGGGTGGTTTTATAATGACTGCAGTGTCAATTAAGAGCTACTGTAAATTGAACTAGTCGTTATTGCAGTGGTGACAAGTGACTGTCTCAAGAAGTGCACTAACGCCATCTGGTTGACACAGAATCCAGACCACGTCTGCACACGCTTCTTCTTCGTGTGAGTCTTTCGTCGTCTGTCTTTTCTTTATATTTGTACATGTATTTCTGGTAAATGAGAATGTCTAAAGGCCAGTTTACATGAGTGATTTTTGTCCCAATTGTGCCACTCTAAATTTGAGTTTGATGAAAGGTCAGGAACGGGTGCACCTGCTGCAAGTCACTGATTGGCTACTGTTTCAAAATTGCGGCCAATTCTCCCTGATACAATCATAGTCGCAAGACAGCATGTCAGCAGACAGACTGGACAAAAGTCACTCATGCAAACTGGCTTTAATGGCCATTTAAAAAATGTAATACTAATGTGATTAATGTTTAACGTTGGACCACTATATCTTTTCCTGTAGCTCCTTTAGCAACATTTGGTGATAGATGCCACCATTTCTTTCAATAGACTTGCATCACAACATTACATGACGAGTACAGACAAATATTGCAAGTAAATATAATACATTCTACTAATAATACAGTCACACTTGCCACATTGTTTCAGCTGAAATCCATATTTTTGACTTCTGTATAAAACCATATAAAATCCATATATTTTTTATTGGTTCATTGGCCTATAGCATTCCGATTGTGAGTCACCGAGTGTTGCCATCTATCAAGCTACGAAATATACTGACACCAAACAAAATCTGCTAGGTTTTGACGGAAATCTGCCTAACATAAAAGATATTTGTGTTCCGACTGCTCGATTTTATACTCATCTAATGAACACAAGAAAAATACGAACTCTATCTTGATTTTTCCATTTGAAACAAATCCGTGTAAAAACCGGATACAGCCGTATATGTCCTCAACAATCCATATTTCGTATGGGAAATCCATATGATGTTGCTGTACTGAGTACTTAGGTATTTGTTAGAGTGCTTGTTGAACTTTTTATTCACTGTTGGCATTACATTTGTAGTTATGAGGATGACCAGGCAGGAGACAGTCAGGTCGATACACAGTCCAATGTCTACAAAGATAAAATATTGCAGGCCGTCACATATCAATTCAGGTATGTCATCTGACCTGGTCTTTCAATGAATTGTGCCGGGTCATCATAAAATGAGTGAGGGTGCCCAAATTAGGCTTGTCATTAAACCAGGTATCTCCAGTAAAAGTCTGTATTTTTGAAAATATTGAGACATAAAAGTATGGTTGGATATACTTTTGAACCAACCGAGAAGTTATAAATACAAATAAGTTCAGTATTATAGTATCCCGCAAAACAGTCATTTGGTTAAACCAATGAAAATCGCCAAACAGTCAACAGTCACGTTAAAGCAGGTACTACTTGGATGTATATATCACTTCTGCATTCCTTCCAGTAGTGTTACACAGTTTGTACGCCTGTCTGCTGGTGTCTCATACATACACACTGGATATGTGTCCAGAGCTTCCTAGGGCGTCAGTTTTAGCAAAATGGGCCTTATTGTTTGGAAGGTGCATGCATCCAGACCTAAGATTGATTTCTAGCCCAATAATTAATTGGCTACATACCTGCACACGTTGGTATGCATTGTGTAATTATATATGCTGGCCGGCATTTGTTTTTTGATAAATATAATCTTGCATAGATTATCACGAGCGTGTGTTTTGCAATGTAAAATTTTCTTTGTGGACATGTTTTTGTATTGCATTTAGTCATTTGTGTTTGCCAAATAAGGGTAATAGTTACTTTTAATTGACATTTTTGGCAAATATATAATTAGTTATTTCCAGTAATTTTTGCTTTTTACGTTTTAGGTGATACAAGATGAGAGGTCGACTTCAGTTGTTTCCTTGTCCACAACGAAAGAAGGCATTCTGTTTGTTTCTGTTGATTTGTAATTTTAATCTAGTCTACAAACAAAGTTTGCATGCGTTGCTTTGATGCGAAGTCAAATATTAGTGAATGACATTATCAAATTATGCAAAATCGTGAAATAATCTGCTGACATATACATCATGATCTTTGATTCTTCCTCACATTGGAGGACAACATGGGCTCAAGTGGAAATGTTCACAATTGATTTAGCCCATTGTGAATCTAATTAATTGATGTTCACATTTGTAATATGTGAATATTTTATGTAGTGTGTGTTGCCGGTTTAATAAAACAGTGCATTGTTTTGTTAAAATCTTCAAAAGAATTGGCTTTCACCGTTAGACATTCACATTTGGGCTTACTAGTGATCCTGATTTTGAAAAGATGGCCGATTGCTGTTTCTGTAGATAATTATTGAAGGAATCGTTATATTGGATTTTTTTTGTTAAGTTTATTAATAAAAAATATATATGGAATATAATAAGTGTTTGTTATGACCTGTGAACATCAAAACAGCAGCACAGACAACAAATGTTTACATGATTATGCAAATATGTATGATATGTATGTACAATGTAATAGTGTTTTTCTTCTTTGCATGGTACAAAAACAAGTCTAACCATTAAAAAGTTTGTATATTTTTTGGAAAGTCAATTTACATGAACAATAATGTTACATCAAAAAGTTATTACCGAAATGTCATTATCACAATATTTCATGATCAATAAAATATTCTCTATTTACAGGTTTAAAATGAAAACTATCAGAGTATCAAAATTTATGACTATTTATATGTGTCAATAAAATGTACAGTTTACAGATTGGTGACAAATGTTGTCTTTCTTGCCTGTCTACCCCGTATCAGACATTGATCCCTGTATGGTCTCTACCCCGTATCAGACATTGATCCCTGTACGGTCTCTACCCCGTATCAGACACTGATCTCTGTATGGTCTCTACCCCATATCAGACACTGATCCATGTATGGTCTCTTCTCCGTTTATTTTTTTGTCATAATTATGATCTTTCTGTTTGATCTGAGATGAAAAGGTTTTGGTACAAATGAAAGTCAGTAACACTGGATATAGTGCCCATGCAAAAAACTGTGGCCTCACAACGTGGCCCAGCCCTCCTCCACGTGGGGAGAACTGGGCCACCACGTGGGGAGAATTGGGCCACCACGTGGGAGAACTGGGCCACCACGTGGGAGAACTGGGCCACCATGTGGGAGAACTGGGCCACCACGTGGGAGAACTGGGCCATCACCTGGGAGAACTGGGCCACCTGTTTGACATCATAAAAGAAGCAACTGTGCTAGAAACAAAACATAAATTGTAATGTTTTATAAATGTCAGAGGAATTGGTCTTACTCATGACAGGTCGAACTAAGATTGAATATGTGCATGTGATCTATGCTGATAGAATGTTCGTTTGAAATGCAACACGAATTGTATAACAATGGTTTCTTTCATGCAATCTTGCTATGTTAAACGAACAAATAAAAAGACACCGCGACACGCGCTACCCCAATGACAGGGACATCAAATATCTACCTATGCTGTTGTTATTTGTTAAGTCGTCATTTCTTACATTTTAAACAGCTTTTCGTGTTTCAGATTTTAAGAAGATCAAAATAAAAAAATTACAATTAAAATACATGTAATGAATTAAAATACAAATTAACATACATTACAATTAAATTAAACGTTAAACCAAAAGTAACAACAAGGATTGGTTCTCCCAGCCACCAGGGAAACGCAGGTTGGCACGTGCTCCTGGTCCTCTAAGCCATGATGTGCAGAAGCAACTTGCAAAAAGAAAGTTCGTTCTGATAAACTTATAAAAGTTAACTCTTATGAATTAGCCAAATGTCCCGATGACATCGTAATTAGCAAATTATGGATGCACCTAGTATCTAGTATCTGGGTGCCTTCTGAATTCGCCGAGAAGAGAGTATGGCCTCAGAGGGGTGATCTCATTGTTACCCACTGTCGCTACTGCATTTTGTGTAGGATTTCTGTGAAGTGCCAACAGCCAAATAGCATCATTATTAAGATTCTACACTAAACATTTGTTTTGCCTGATTTAACGTTTCAGTCTGACAGTTGTGTCAACATAATAATAACAATTTAAAGTTAATTCGAATTGCATCGTATAAACTGATAAAAGTTCACTCTTATTTTATGAATTAGCCAAATGCCCCGATGACATCGTATAATTAGCCAATGTTATGTAAAATACTTCTATTGCACTAAAATGGGAGACCCAAGCTCGGCAGCGCTCCAAGACAAAAGGGATTAAGCAGTTCATAACCGATCAACAGTTCCTGTTGTAAACAGTTGGAGGAGCTGTGGAGGATAAGCAAGTTAAGCAGGTGGGTTTTTAGTATACAGCGAAATGATATTATATTTCTAACATACTTAACACTAACAGGGAGTGAGTTCCAAGGAATAAATGCAGCTGAAAAAAGCTGTCTGGGCTGTCTTGCAGGAGTGAGCAGTGAATGTAAATATGCTGGTTGCTTGGATGAAAGTGTTTGATATAAGTAATTATACAGATCTTAAAAATAATGCGATATCGGACAGGGAGCCAATACAATGGTTTAAGAAGTGGTCCTGAGTGAGAGAAACGAGGAGACCAGGTAACTACACTTTCCAAACAATTCTGCACACGTTGAAGTGTCAAGATGTCCTAGAGCAGTTGCAATAGTTTTGGCGACAGCAAAAAACGTGTGACAAACGGTGGCGCCACAGCACGGAGCCTGGGTAATCGAGACTTAGAACAGCTGCGCGAATAACCTTGTCTTAACAAAGAAATGGGTGGGCTGAGGAATGATTATACAGGAACTCGCTATTTTCCATTTCTATAGCTCCAATCTCCATGAATTTCTCTACATGTTTTTTAAAAACTGTGTCTATTGACATTGCATATGATAGATGAGGGAAAGGAGTTCCACATGTTGTTTACTGAACAGAAAAAGGTGCCTTTAGTCCATAGACATAAATAGAACACCCGTTAGTAAAACAAGACCGCTAAGCCCTTATCAGTTGACACATGATATAGTGATGCCAGCATGGACCAGTGACATTCATGCTGCTGCACGGCAAGAACCCACTGGAGGCCCAGTGTTTATACTGTACAGCACCCAGTCTTCATCATATATCTATAGATATACAGTACTAATAAGAGATTATTACTACATAGCTATATAAACCTAATACCTTATTACATGCACAATCTATCCATGCACCTTGTATATCAAATATCATAACATATTAACTATAACAGTAGCACCAATATACATGATCGAAACTGAACTTTCTGAAGTGCTCTATACATGTATTAGGTAATGACTGCAAATTGTCAAAATCTCATTAAGCCCTAATGGACATTCTTCTCTAAGGTCCCAAAAATATTCTTTTCTCATCTTCCAACACATTCCCCAGCAGCTCCATCACAGCCATTTCCACCTGCAGATCAAGATCTTTCTCGAATGTTATCTGGCCAACTTGCAAAGTCATGTAAAGAAATGTGCTCTCTCATTTAAGCTGTCAATTGTTTTAGTAGGCAACCTTTCACATGGTTTGTCAAACAAATGCGTAGAATGAATGTGAATGTTGCAATGTGTACATAATGAGTTACATGATAGTGGTTCATACAACGAAATAAAGGCAAACAACGATCAAAAAGGGGAGAGCCTTATTAAATGCTTAATAAAGAAAAAAATCTTATTAATGAGCTGACATATAGTGGAGTTTTAAAAATGAGTTACAAATATGCCTACATGCACGCACACATTATTTATAAAACTGAATCCTACCCCTATAACATTTTATGTTGCACCCAATCAATGTGACTACTGGGAAACACTTAATAAACGTATCTGTAATATATTGATATTTCAGAACATTTTCGAAACTGTTACATTCATTCACATATACACTAACACAGCACAAATATTTGTGACATAAATTACCTGAAAATAACAAGATGTTAGATCCTGTCTTCTGTCGATTCGTACAGCTGTAAGCCAAACAGGAAATAACCATATTCGTTGTCCCACAACTTTCTCCAGCAAGCCTCCAAAATGTTTGTCTTGGAGAGTTTAACACTAATGCACGATGCTCACTCCAGTATGAACAACCCAACTGCCCGCACTTATAACACAACTGCTGGGAACACCTTCACCCAAATTAGTAATCAGTCTGGTGGCCATGCCCCATTAAGAACAAATGACATTGACAAATCTTCAAGTTAATTGGCTCCTGGTGTCATCGTCACTGGCTACTAGCCCGATAAGTTTATACTTCTCTGGTAGCCACCCCATCTTCGTTGCTTTTGTTTACCTTATATTGTACATGATGATGGTGAGGAGGAAATAAATTAACTTACTTACTCACTTACTCACTTACATATGTTAGACAACTATTTGTAACATGCTATGTTCACACTATAAACAGTACTACCCTATGTGTCATGCAGTGGATGCAACTGTTTCTGCCGTGCAATGAAATGCCGGCCAGTGGTCCACGACCGCTTCGCTGCAGTGAGCTGGCTTGTCGCTCTTGTTTATAGGGGGGTGATTAATGATGTAACTATGCTTTAGTCAGATATGGGTGTTACAATAGTGGCGCCACGTGGTGGGCATTTAACACCAGCCCCCTTTCATAGCGCCCCTAGCGTAACGATACAAAATTAGAAATATTCTATCGAACTTTGTCATCGTCGGAGGTAAACTTTAAACTTTTGACTAATTTGTGTTGCTACCCAATCGGTGAAAACACCATTGTGCATATTCAGTATCGTAATATTACTATAAATTATTAACACGTGATGTGATGCAACATACAAAGCGCCTCTCGTTGTTCGAAGGGCGATATTAAGTGATGTTAATGAAATTCAACAGTGACTGGTGGTCGAGTGTTAACCACGGATGCTAAGTTTTGTTGACTCAGGTAACATTGAGTTAAGAAAAAAATTAAATGCTTTGGAATGCTTCCCAACCCAAGTTCTGGTATAATATGGGAACCAAGTAGATTGCCTGGTTTGTTACCAAATCTTGTAGGATGTCATAACTGTCATGACATAACTTGTATTTCAATCTAGACATTACCAGAACTAAGTGCTAAGTCCTTTAATGGTATTACAAGTTTATAATGGTACTTTCTGTATCTTGCTTGATGAGATACTACCTTTACAGCTAAACTGGGAGATAGTATAGTGAGTTTAGAAATTGAGATCACCAACTCTAAATAAACTATATCTGTCTGGGTAAGCCAATAGCTTCCTTGTCCACTTGCCATCTGGAACTTGTTGCTTGAGATGGCAATCTTGTTCAATCTCGTTAAATAAACATACAAAGCAAATCAGTATCACCCTGGCTCCAAATTCTGATTTGTTTTCAAACATTTGTAGTGATAGTTGCAGTCTGTCTTGTACTTTATTTAAATACTAACTTGTATCAGTCGTATTTGATACAAAAGTGCATACACAGTGTGCTTGTTTTTAACATATTAGATTGTTACTGGACGGTGTGTTTTCCTTTGCTGAAGCATGGATGCCGCAGTGGACAATGATCACTGTCTGCTCAGTGAATCAGGCCAGTGCCAGTACAACTGGATAGACATCACAGAAGAGTTTACTACGGCCTGTTCTGACCTGAAGCTTGGGGAACTCATGCATGATGCTAAGTAAGTTTTGTCCATTTTGGGAGGAATGTTCATCAAGTTAGCAGATTAATATTCAGATATAATTTTTTATTTATTAGTTAACTTGCTTTCTATGTTTCAACCACCTTCAGTTGCTTTCATCATGAACCAAATTCTGGGACTTAGTATTTTTCTGCTCACCAGATAGTATGGCAAGCAGATTTTCCCACACAGTGCTGGGTCGGTAGATATATCTTTTTAAAATTGCATTTCCATCCTAACTCCTTGGCAAGCTGACAACCTCTCGCTCTTATGATACGGATGCTGTGATTTGCTGTGTCCTTGAGCTTTAGTCCCACAGGATCTGGGTGCTACAGAAGTTCTACTGTCGATATTATTTTGTTCTTTCAGTTTTGGCCTTTTCGAGGCGATGTCTGCAATTGAGATGATGGACCCAAAAATGGATGCAGGTATGATGTGTAACCAGCGTCACAGCAGAGTGACCAGTCTACAGCAAGGGATAGAGGTAATGTCAGTGTCGAGACTGTCATCAAATTGTCACACGTCTAGGATGGTATATTGTTAATGTTTTTCGTTTTTAAAATACACTTGTATCTTTGCTGGATTACAGGAAGTCGCATATTCAAACAGGACATAAAATTAATCCATTGTTGTTATATATATTAATATTAGAAATGAATTCACAAGCTTTATATTTTTTGTTGCTCATGATAAACATGCCTGTGGTAGTGCATCAGGATATCATATTTTTGCCTGCCAGTTAATAACTTATAAAAAACATTTGTAAACCAACCAGTAGACAACAATTTGCACATTTAAATGTTATGCTTTGTCTTTAGACCAAAGAAAATGTAAAAAAAGTAATACATTTTTAATCTGTTTATATGGCCGCGAAAATAATGTTGAATATGTTACATTTTGTTGAAAGTAACATTAGTTCTTTATAAAATGCATTTTACTTGTAGAGCCTCTATGCGTATGATGAAAATTATAAAAGTTTTTTAAGACTCGTACCATTATACTTTCTTGCCACTGCTATTATCTGAGCACTATGTTTTTATGACTTCACTGCACAGGCAGGGCTAGTGAAGGTCGTGGGATTGACTGGACAAGAGATGACCGGGATTATTGATGACACATTGGCGTGTCTGGTAAGTAACATGCTCTCAACAAGCTGGGGTAGAACTATCTGTGTAGTCTCAGTGTCGTGTGAAATATATACACTCTGATGCAAATCTCATCATGATGTTTGGACCCTCATTATGAAAACACATATCATCATGGTAAGGTTAACTTTCAGGAATTTCTATGTATGGTGTTTTTTTTACTGGTTTATAGGATGGAAGTGATTTCTTTAGCCTTCAGCCTAGTCGAGTGGGATACTTTATGCTTCCCACTATGGGAATGAACCCACCGGGTGTAACTGGGATCTTTATAGCAGGTTGTTAAAATGGCATGATTAACAATAATCACATAAGTGTAATATATATATATATATATATATATATATATATATATATATATATATATATATATATATATATATATATATATATATATATATATAAGGAACAAATATAATGATTAGTACCTTTTAAAGGGGCTCCAAATCTCATAGGGGGGTCCATATTTTGCTATGATATTTCGACCTCCGGGTCCAAATCACAACTCGCAAAGGCAGAAATTTTTTGCAAAGTTATGGCTGAGTACATAATCAGGCAAAACTACGTCTATTCCACCTTCTTGACTGCCAAAACGTGTTTTAGCAAAGTACAATTTAACAATATATATTTGACCATTATCTGTTTACGAATATCAACTTTGCTGTTCAGCGGGGCAGCCTAATGAGCGGATGAGTGGACCAGTTTATATACTGACAGCACTCGGAGGAGTAATGTGGCTACATTGATCATTATAAAAATACAAACGATTAACAAAACGTATAGTTCCAGACCATTTGCATGATCAAGCTACTACAACATATAATATTTATATATGTTATTTATACTGTGCAACATATATATTTATATATGTGTTACAGTTTATACTATACAATTATTCAGTCACACTTTATACCAAAGGAGGTGACGCAAATTCTGCGTTGTCATACTGTATCAACAAACCCTGGTGACTGTTGTCAAGGTAACGTGGCTTGAGGGACATTCCCTGGCACAAACCGTCTTCACAAACCTTTACCTGCATGACCCCAGTCTGCTGGAGGACTGTCACGTGAAGGCCTTCTCGCTGTGCATGCTCAAGATTGTTGAGAGTGTGCGTGACATCGTCAACCGTGCTGCTGTCTTTGAGGAGGTAGGCAAACCAGCTAGTCAGCCCTGTCACTGATGATGTGTATCTGTAGCCTCTAGGGGTGTAACAGTACATTGCACCATCGATGCACAGCAGTCAGCCCTGTCACTGATGATGTGTATCCGTAGCCTCTAGGGATGTAACAGTACATTGCACCATCGATGCACAGCAGTCAGCCCTGTCACTGATGATGTGTATCCGTAGCCTCTAGGGGTGTAACAGTACATTGCACCATCGATGCACAGCAGTCAGCCCTGTCACTGATGATGTGTATCCGTAGCCTCTAGGGGTGTAACAGTACATTGCACCATCGATGCACAGCAGTCAGCCCTGTGACTGATGATGTGTATCCGTAGCCTCTACTGGTGTAACAGTACATTGCACCATCGATGCACAGCAGTCAGCCCTGTCACTGATGATGTGTATCCGTAGCCTCTAGGGGTGTAATAGTACATTGCACCATCGATGCACAGCAGTCAACCCTGTCACTGATGATGTGTATCCGTAGCCTCTAGGGGTGTAACAGTACATTGCACCATCGATGCACAGGAGTCAGCCCTGTCACTGATGATGTGTATCCGTAGCCTCTAGGGGTGTAACAGTACATTGCACCATCGATGCACAGCAGTCAGCCCTGTCACTGATGATGTGTATCTGTAGCCTCTAGGGGTGTAACAGTACATTGCACCATCGATGCACAGGAGTCAGCCCTGTCACTGATGATGTGTATCCGTAGTCTCTAGGGGTGTAACAGTACATTGCACCATCGATGCACAGCAGTCAGCCCTGTCACTGATGATGTGTATCCGTAGCCTCTAGGGGTGTAACAGTACATTGCACCATCGATGCACAGCAGTCAGCCCTGTCACTGATGATGTGTATCCGTAGCCTCTAGGGGTGTAACAGTACATTGCACCATCGATGCACAGGAGTCAGCCCTGTCACTGATGATGTGTATCCGTAGCCTCTAGGGGTGTAACAGTACATTGCACCATCGATGCACAGCAGTCAGCCCTGTGACTGATGATGTGTATCTGTAGCCTCTACTGGTGTAACAGTACATTGCACCATCGATGCACAGCAGTCAGCCCTGTGACTGATGATGTGTATCCGTAGCCTCTAGGGGTGTAACAGTACATTGCACCATCGATGCACAGCAGTCAGCCCTGTCACTGATTATGTATATCCGTAGCCTCTAGGGGTGTAACAGTACATTGCACCATCGATGCACAGCAGTCAGCCCTGTCACTGATGATGTGTATCCGTAGCGTCTACTGGTGTAACAGTACATTGCACCATCGATGCACAGCAGTCAGCCCTGTGACTGATGATGTGTATCTGTAGCCTCTAGGGATGTAACAGTACATTGCACCATCCATGCACAGCAGTCAGCCCTGTCGCTGATGATGTGTATCCGTAGCCTCTAGGGGTGTAACAGTACATTGCACCATCGATGCACAGCAGTCAGCCCTGTCACTGATGATGTGTATCCGTAGCCTCTAGGGGTGTAACAGTACATTGCACCATCGATGCACAGCAGTCAGCCCTGTCACTGATGATGTGTATCCGTAGCCTCTAGGGATGTAACAGTACATTGCACTATCGATGCACAGCTGTAGTCGATGTTACAATGCAGTACTATTGATAGTAAATTGAACTATCAATAGTCATTATTCCGTGATACTATCACAATACTATCACGATAGTTGTGAAAGTATCGTAGTGTTTTTTCCTGGTAGTTCTCCTTCTACACTTGTAAGTACCAGACGCTGGTGTTCCTTTCTAGCGGCTCTACCTAGCCAGGTTTCTTGTCTTGATTGAACATATCGGACCTTTTTTCCATATCCCCTACTTTATCTTGGACCTACTTTATCTTGGACCTACTTTATTTTGAACCTACAAGTCATGAAATGTGTATGGAGCATTATACAGTAGAAGAGAAAAGTAGAACACCATCAAAAGGTTTTGTTGAAGTTTATAACCATCTGTTGTAGTAGTGACAGTAAATGTATAGCACGGTGAGTGGTGGTGAAAAATGTTAAATGGAAATAACACAAATCTAATTATTGCACAGAAAACAGTACCATAAGAATATGCTCCATCAATATGCCATAGTAGCCAATTAATGTTGAAATGAAATTTTTTTTTGCAGGAGGATTTCCAGCCAACAATGTATGGTTTCAAAACAGTACAAGAGCTCACATCCACCCGTGTTTGTGGGATGATGAAAGAAGTGGAAGATGAGCTAAATCGGGTCATCAAAGTAGGTCACACTTGTAGGTCAGAGTCTCAGGAAAGATGAATTGGGTCATGAAAATAGGTCACAATTGTTGGTGAGTTTCTGGAAACTGAATTGAGTCATCGATATAGGATACGTGATTTTATAGCAGGATCATACAATGCTGAACACTGTTATAAGAATGAAATTGCTTTCATAAAGCTATTCAACACCGGCACAGTTGTCAGTCCCTGTCATTGGTTCGTTGCTGAGGTGATGACCAGACATTGCTGGCTACAAACCTTCCATCGCAGATTCTGTATTTTGTTTTCTAATGATTTGTTCATGTCTTGTTGATTGTAGAACACAAGAAGCTCGGTGGGTCAGGAGGACAACGCAGACAGACAGGACATGGTAAGATTGCTTTGTCTCACAGTTTCAGTCCTAGTATCCATCATATCTCCTGTTCTCAGGAGAACAAATCTCTTGAATTTCTATTTGATAAAAATAGATAAAATCGTAGTAGTAAACAACTTATTTGACTATTTTGCAAAGAATTCTTCTACTGCCAAATTAACACGCAAGTGCACTATGGTTTAAACTGTTGACGTTGCTGTGCCATGTACACTGCACACTCCTTGCTACCTTGCTGACTGTATCTCTGCTTAGGTTCCCTGTCACAGTCCTCAATCCACCTGTCGCTCTTCCTAGGGTCAACCTTGAATGGTTTGACCGACAAGCCTTCTCGTGTGCTGGTCCCTCCCTTTGGAACACTCTTCCATTTAAATTGCGAATGGAACAAGATTTGGGGCATTTTAGGAGAGGAATGAAGACGTTTCTCTTCCATCAAGCCTTTTCGTAATTTTAGTTATGCATTGGACGATGGACTACTGTAATGTTTCTATGTTATCTTCAATCAATGTCATTTGTATATATATATATGTATATATATATATATATATGTTTTTGTTATATATGTAATTAAGTATGTATTGCCCTACATTATCTACTAAAGTAACATAAACACCAATGAATCTATATATTTATAGACATGTGGTGTCACAATAAATCTGATTAGATTTTAATATTACTTATTACTGTTTTGATTGGTGGTAATGTATGCATGATTGAGAGTCGACATTGTGAAGTACTCTGATTTATGTGCAATTCTCTAAATACCTTAGATTTGTGTGCAATTCTCTTATACCCCGGGACCCTCCGATTTATCCATAAATCTCCTGCATTTGCATTTTGTAATATGTCTGTAGTAGTAAATTATTTATTCTTATATCTTTAATGCAGTTTCCAGTCCATATAAACATTCCATACACTTTACACTTCACCCCCGGCAGACCTGTTCATTCCATGAGCAGCTCGACTTCTCTGGCAAGCATTCAGCCAGCTGTAGTTACTGTGTGAAGATTATTCATTCACATAGTGTTATATCCACCACTTTGCATAGCTAGGCATTTCTGGGTGAAGGCAATATGGAGCGAACGAAATTGCTGAAAGCTTTGAAATGACATAATTTTATAATCTCGGATATGCTGCTTATGACAAACATATCATGTCTATAGCCTAGAGTTTGTAGAAACATGATATTGATGTTGTTCGATAAGGCTGACAATTGTCTTGGTTTCTTGTGTATAAATGATCAGTTGCACTGTTGTTGTGCCTGTGTTTTTTAGCACAAGATGGCTCTGGCTGAATATTCGCGGATCAAGTTTACTCGCCTGTTCCTGATTATCCTGCAGGCTTTCTGTCGGGAGAAGGTACGGTTATAACAAGTACTACTAGCCACCGTAAAATAAAATTAATTAAAACCTACACCACTGTGTATTCCAGTTCACCGTAAAACACATAAGTTTGACAAGGTCACAGCATGTTATAGATTCACGTCTAGCATAGATGCCAGGTAAAAGGTTAATCTAACTTTAACATCTGAAGAACCTTTATGTACACAGTAAACTCACACTTTCAGGTTCCTCCTCAATAAACATTTTTTCCTCTTGTCTTATTATCTTGTCTCATTTCATAAAAATGTTTACTTATCTAGTATCTAATATGACATACTAGCTCGTTTGTAGAAATTTGTTATTCAGTTTTGAAAAAATCTTCCGGCAAACTATTAAATTATTTTTGATCGAATCTGGTCGAAATGTCAAAGTATACCATAGCATAAGGCTATTCACACTTTTGCCAGTTGCACAATCTAACAAAAGTACACTCGTATTAAGCCGACTGTGCATATTACTTAAACTATTCATACACTACACATTTGAATATCGGCGAACATAATTTTCAATGGTCTAGATAAATTGAGAAAACCCAAATTTTTTTATATGTTTGTGAGTTCACTGGTCCCTATTTTAAATTTTATTTGCAAAACCAAGCACGGTGCCAGTGTTAACATCAGCAGGTTTCAGGTAGGATTTGTGTGATTAATTCAGTTGCATGATATAATGTTTTCTACACCTACCAATGTACATTTGTTATGTGTGAAGCCCTGCAAAAGTCGATGTTATGGCAAGGTTTGTTTGTTTCTTCCAGTTCGTTGTTGCCGATGTACAGAAATATCTAGGACAGTTGAACGAGCTCCTTCCCATTATGAGGGAAACTATCCCATTGGGAAAGCAGCCAGAATTGACAGACGAGGCCAACTGTGGTAGGTGGAAATTTGTCTTCTGCATGGGGGTTTCTATATAAAAGACGTGTTTCGACTTAGAAGCGTTTTGACCATATCCCTCTGTAATTATCTCTGTTGCATGACATTGTCTCGTAGATTACCCGACCATCATGGGTTTTGAGCCGCTGTTAAATCAGCGCCTGCTGCCACCTACATTCCCGCGCTACACAAAGATCAGAGGGCGAGTCGACACCTTGACCTACCTGGAGGGACTGGTCAATCGATTGCAGACCATATGTGCGGTCACTGAACTCTCTGGACTTCACGCTACACTGGTGAGGGTCCAGTTTTATCACTGTCTGTAATACTGTTATAGCTTAGGTAGGGCCTTGTGAATAAAAAATCCAATCCATGAAAAAAATTGGACAGGATTGACCCGACACACACTCGTATCCAAAAACAAAACAAAAATGGACAATTGTAGGTTCTGTGCCTGCATTGCCAATGCAGTGAATGAAAAGCCAATTATGGATTGCAAAACTTCAACCAGGGAAAAACTCAAAAATATTCCTTGTGATAACCCATCTAGCCCATTCACCCACCCACTCACATTCATATTTTTATTATTGGAATGTTTGTATTTACAAAGCCCCTTGGTGGATGAACAGTGTTTAATACACTTCTCAAACTAACCTAGTTGAGCAATTTGTTTTGTATTTTGTCCTTCTAGGTGATACCACTGTTAAATTTTGTCAAGATACTTTGCACTGACACCAAATGTGCGTGACCATATTGCATCCGCCAACTGTCACAGACCCATTACCAAAGCATAATATCCATTTCACAAAGGTTGACAACTGGTCTCTTTGCCATCAATAGTGTAACTATTCATGATAGGCCTGAATAATCAACTCAGGAGAATTCTGGGCATCAACATTAATTTACAGGACCTAACCTTCTTCTTGCAGCTCCTTTCAGAGGCGAGCGATTCTAGCAATTAATATGAGTGATAAATCACTCCCTTGATGATTGGTTAGCATGAGTGATAAAGAGTGATAATGACTCTGATGCGCAGTCAAAAGGATTTCCTTTGTAGAGTCGACATACTATATTCAGCAAGTTAACACACTGTGATTGTTGTAACGTACCAGTGTGTCCAGTGATACCGCAGTCTCTTCACACACAATTCGTACAGGTAATATTTGTCGACAGAATCATTCGATGACTGAGATAGTTCAGAGAGATCTTTTTCTTGTTTATATACCCTACACTTAAATTGGCTTTTATTGTGAGTTTGTATATTTTATATATGAGGTATTTTAAAGTTATGCTTAGAGAACATTTGTGCTACTAAGCCACAGTACTGTCTTGTCTTGATTGTATTAGTTAGTATCACTAAGTATTGGTTCATGTGTTTTGCATGCGTATTACTATATGATATATTGAGATAATTTGATTATTTTTGTTATACAAATAACTGTATGTGTACTTCCCTTGTGATAGGATTTCTTCTTGGAGTTCAGCAAGGCATCACCATGCGTCTTGTCAAGGTCACTCTTACAGGTGAACATTTACCCTTAAGAGTGTTACCTTTCAAACGTATCACCCGATTTGATGCAAGAATTTTGACTTAACCTAGATATGCTGAAAATATTGCTTCGACTGACATTATCCTGTAGTTTCTCTGATCACATTATGGTAATATACTGCAGTTTTTCGTCAACTGCAAAGTTGCTAGGATATGATAATGATGACATTTTATATAGCATCAGCTTCTGCCTAGACGAGGAGCTCATAGTGCTTTTGTCAGAGCTAATTTTTGTGCAGTGCACAACAGGTTACATATTTTTCCCCCATGTGGAATATTTTACTTTCCGTGGAATGGACACCACGTAGAAGGGACCAAGGGCTTTTAGAGTTGTAGAATCTTGTACAAAAGTGAGGAGAACGGAATTGACATATTTATAATTTGTTTAGTTTGTGGTTAAACTTTAGTTCTGTACTACTAGTACTACACTAATCCATTCTAGCAATCATTTAATGTTACACAAACATCACAGAACATCTGCGGTCTTGTCATTCTGGGTCGGTATATATTCTTTAAAATAGTGTAATATTCATAAGTCAAATCTTTTCATCGATCCAATCTAAAAAGTAAGAAAAAATTGGGCTTGCGATGTTGGTAACTTTTTGTAATATTGGTCAAGTTTTATATGTTTCTGGATGCAAAGAAGTTTAATAATTATAGAAAGGACATAAAATGTTAATCTGCTGTTTTGTCTGGTTTGCCAGGAATTAGATGAGAATGTGTTGGTGTCTGTTTCAGTTGATCTACCTGCCACAGAATCGACGCACGTTTGGCTCTCCTATGATACACGTAGACGTCTTGAAGGAAACGCTACGCAGCTTCATTTCGCCACCTGCACTAATGTCAAAGTATGGATAACATTAGGGATCATTCATAGTAATCCAAAGTTAGCACATTACGTTTTGTGTAACGTGTCATGAGAGCCGACATCGCAGCTGTCATCGTAACTGTCATCATGGCTGTCGTCGTGACTGTCACCATAGTTGTCATCTTAACTGTGCAACAGTAATAGTAGACAAAAAGGAAACAGATATAGTCACAAAAGATGTATTAGAAAAATGAAGTATCCTGACCGGACATACCCTGGCAGGTGTTCCCGTTTATATAAATTAATTACGATAGTAATAAAAAACAAGCAAAAACCGTCAATGACACTTGCATCCATTTCATCACAAAAGAAAAAACAATGTCAATTTCAGGAGTGCTATCGGCAACAACCCTCAAGCGAAGGAATACGTCGACACATTCCTTACACATGCGGTTCGGCCAATCACAGCAATCTTCCAAATCACTGGCCACAACCGAGCGAGACAGCGAGACAAGTGGGGTCACCTACTGGAAGAATTGGCAACTTTGCAAGATGAGGTAACATTAGTGATGAGTGGTGTCATTTGTGGCCAACCTAATGACTGTAAGCAATGTTTACAGTGTACTTCAATGTAAATGGTCATATTTATGCTGCACGTGGTTTAGTGACACTGTAGTCGATTTCAGAATAATTGGTAAAAAGCTGCTGAACTCCCTTCTTAAATTGTTATTGCAACTCTCCATGTCTGCGATTTTTAATTCCAAATTCTCCTTAGCAATAAACTATTTTGTGAAAATACAGATGGAAGGAACCCCCGGTTTGGCTTAAAAACTCAACTGTCAGAAAGAGCAGCATCAGTTTGACAAAGTGGCGCAGTGATATGAAAATTTAAATTTGCTACCATTCTGCAATATCCTAACTTCAATTTTTAAATGCAATTTTTGGTCAATTCTGACGACAGTGTATATTACATAAAGTGAACATGAACTAACCCTTGTCACGTAAATTTGTCACATACCAGTGTTCAGTGTATGTGTATAAACTGTGGGACACTGTGGCTCTGTGGTAAGGTGTCAGGACTGTCGGTCGAGGGGAACGGGGTTCGTTCACCCTACTTTGCCTGTATCTTTCAGAAGAGACACTGAAAGCCATTGGTTGATTGAACGATTTATTTATTCTATATAAAAATATGACTTGTACATACATCAAATGTGTATACAAGAGTACATTAAAATATGACACAAGAAGGTGCACTTATTTCCATTGGGGTCCATTAATTGTTGGTCCCTTCTATCTGGTGTATATGTAAAGTAAATGATCCTACACAGGGTAAATGTGTAGCCTGCTGTGGACTCCATCTCTCATGAACCACTGCAGAAGCTGCTCAGTCAGTTCTGCTAACTCTAAAGAAGATATGATTGAATGAAGATAAAACTGGTCTTCAGGCAGACAAGGTGGACGCGTTTCTACACACGCTGCTTGTGAAAGTGGAGCCAAACAGAGAGCACCTTGCCTGCTTTGGCACGTGGGTGCTCTACCACACCTTGCGTGTGATGGTACACTACACACTCGCTGGCTTTGAGCTCGAGTTGTACGCCGTACATGAGTACCATTATGTGTTCTGGTAAGTGTTGCGTTAGTGTCAGTAATCTTCGCTAGCCAGGTGTGGTAGTAGTACTGCAGTACCCCTGGTGTGGTAGTAGTACTGCAGTACCCCTGGTGTGGTAGTAGTACTGCAGTACCCCTGGTGTGGTAGTAGTACTGCAGTACCCCTGGTGTGGTAGTAGTACTGCAGTACCCCTGGTGTGGTAGTAGTACTGCAGTACCCCTGGCAGATCAACCTGTTGAAACATGGATTTGTCAGTTTATCCCATGCAACGTGTGAATGTGTGCCGATACATTTGTACTTTGTCCCAGGTCTACTATCAATTAAAGTAAAGTTCCCATATGCGAGCCCTGTAAATCGAGCAGTGTTAGTGGTTAACACAACAACAGGTCGATCTGGGGTACTGATGTATTCAGAAGCCCAGGAAGAAGCCTACTATGCTTTCACCAGTTTGCTATGTGGTCAGATTATAACTAGTACACATGTAGTTCACTATACAGACAACATCTTTTGAAACTTCTGGTAGTATATTGCAGATGCATTATAAATTATGTCAGTTGTGATGTTACTCCTTCAGAATGTGAACTTTTCCCAAAATACATTGTATTATGCTGCTGTTTAAGATGAAACAAAAGTCACGGTTTTAGGACTATGCACCTAAAAGTGTTAATAAAAACTAAACTGAAATTAAGAATATCACACCAGTGGTTTACTCACAATTTGTTCTAAAAGTGGGATATTCCTAATTTTTCTCCTTTGGAATATTGAATGCGTATGAAAATATTGATAGGAATATTTTGTTCACACTTAAGAAAGGTAGAACTACAGCACACAAAGTAACAGTAGTGAAGGATCAGTGTTGATTAGATATCAGAAACTACTCATTCTCACAGAGGACAATATATGAATGGAACAAATTGTCTACAGATTGTGTAGCTGCTAGCAGCATATGCTTAAAAACAAAATTGACAAATATCTCGAAAGGGCGGGTGACACATAGATGAACAATTGTTGGAATCTTAATAAGCCAGTGGCTTCCTTGTTCCCTTGCTGTCCAGGTTCTTAGTTTGGATAGCAATCTTGTTAAATCTTGTTGCAGTGTGACGTGTGGTGTTTATTGGAGTATAACGTGTGGTGTTTATTGCAGTGTGATGTGTGGTGTTTGTTGCAGTGTGACGTGTGGTGTTTGTTGCAGTGTGACGTGTGGTGTTTGTTGCAGGTACTTGTACGAGTGTCTCTACAGCTGGCTTATCTCGGCTCTCTCTCGTGCCGACTCCTTCATGCTAGAACAGGACGCCATCACTGGTGAGTTGGACACACTCAACAACATCTGGATCACTTACAAGACATTAGTAGTTTCCATTTATTGAAAGTAGTCAACAAGAAAATGTACCATTTTTAGACAGAACTGTGTTCAATTTAGTTAGTGGGCAGACTGATTTTGTTAATGTACAGTCAAACCACGCTTTGCAGTCACCTCTGTAATACAACCACCTTACCATTATGGTCACCTCTGTAATACAACCACCTCACCATTATGGTCACCCTGGGAGAGTTATTACCATAATAATAATAAAGTATAGGACGTTCAGTCCTGCTAATATGGTCATTTTGGTGCAGTTCTGAGTATTGAGGTTCCACTCTAGGTTCTTCTACACTCCCCATCCCACTGCCTATGATTATGTTTTTTCTGCATTGCCCATAATGGTCGTATTCCATTGGCCCCTGTTTGATTGTACCTGCTGTGCGTTCATTGTCTTTGCACTAATTTGTTTCCATACTCGACAACATGATCTTGTTTATAACGATACACTGCAACAAGTGTAGGGTTTGGTTATAAATTCACAATTACAATTTCAGTTATGCCAACTCTGAAATGTCTCATGATAATTGCTGCTTAAGCAACATATTGTAATGTAACTTTTGTATCTGGTGAAGCTTACTGAAAAATGTTTTAAATTCAGGTTGACTACATTCTCCATGACGGTGCTATAGTTGAATTCTATTGGTAGAGATTGTGATAACATATCGGTGAAAATTACAGTTAAAAAAGCTGTGGTTGCAACCAGTTACATTGTTATTACATGATTACTGTAATAATTACAGTTGATTAAATTAGGATACAGCAGCACAATATTACATGATTATTGTAATAATTACAGTTGATTAAATTAGGATACAGCAGCACAATATTACATGATTATTGTAATAATTACAGTTGATTAAATTATGATACAGCAGCACAATATTACATGATTACTGTAATAATTACAGTTGATTAAATTATGATACAGCAGCACAATATTACATGATTACTGTAATAATTACAGTTGATTAAATTATGATACAGCAGCACAATATTTAGAATGGTGGACTTTCGATTGCGAGGACCATGGTTTGAATCCTCTTGCTAACATTTCAAAGTCTGAGCAATTTTGTTAACTCCACGTCGTCTCAGTTGACTCAGTTGTAAACATGAGTACCTGATTATAGGCATCTTCACGTAGTAATTACAGCATGGCTAAACTCTTCCCAGAGAAGTCGAGTTGGTGTTGGAATGAACAGGTGTGCCAGAGGTGAAGTGTAAAGTCCTTTGAGTGCTCCCTGGACCAGATGTCATGCAGTATAAGTTACCTTTACCTTTTCACAATGATGTATGTACCAGGACTGACTGAAGATGTCACCGCCTGCCTTGTTCTCACACAGAGCAACAACAGAAGAATCGCAATGGAAAGAAAAGTCGCAGGAAGAAGAAATCCCGTGTCCACAGCCGTGAAAACTGCAAGGGCACAGAGTCTGTGTGGGGTGAAGTAACCCTGGCACAGGGGGCACAGAGTCTGTGTGGGGGGTACTACAAGGTGAGAAGTAACCCTGGCACACGGGGGCACAGAGTCTGTGTGGGGGGTACTACAAGGTGAGAAGTAACCCTGTAACCCTGGCAGAGGGGGCACAGAGTCTATGTGGGGGTACTACAAGGTGAGAAGTAACCCTGACACAGGGGGCACAGAGTCTATGTGGGGGTTACTACAAGGTGAGAAGTAACCCTGACATAGTATTGTTTGAAATTAACAGTAGTCTGACCACCTGAGTCTACCAGAAATGCTGTCGGACCACCAGAACCCCCCTGGTCCAGCAGAATGATGATGGCGGTAAATAAAAAAATTATTGTATGTTTTTATTACCCAAAAATGTTGATTTCTTTGCCTGGTTGTTCTACTAAATATTTGTATTTAATTTATTTTAACATGCACGTCAATGAATCTGACATGAAAAGGTCATGGTTGAGTTGTAAAACACTTGAAAATGCTCGTCCTTTATACATTGACAATGGAACATTAACTTCTTCCGCCGCCATATTCCTCATCATTGTTCCATCTACCTGGCCGGTTGGCCCATAGGTTCTGCCACCAATGCTAAGATGGCGTTAATCATGCAGCGTTCTGAATTGAAGTTCATTGTCATTATCTCAATTTGCACTCATGTTTCAAAAACATAAACATATGGCATGTAATTGTATTTGCATTTGTTTATGCTCTTGTGGGTCCGGTGGCAGTCTTGTCTGAGTTGGAGTGATGCTGTCACTGTTGTCATCTGGGCAGCCATGAACACGTCGGCACCCAGCGTTGTTTGGGCAGCCGTGAACACGTCGGCTGCCCGCAACATGTACATGATAATGATAAGTTAAATATAGTTGGAGTATGCATACTGCCATTAAAAATGGAAGAAGTCCAAGTGTGATGTTACGAAAGCATCTTCTGTTCACTAATACCAGTTTGGACAACCCGAAATTTGGCAGGACTACCAGATTTCCTGAGCTGGTGGTCCAATGCCCAGAAAAGTTCATCTCTGCGTGGGAGTATTGCAAGGAGAGAAGTGAGGTAGCTCAACCTTGCAGAGATGCATAGCAGTGACCATATATGTGTTCCTGTCTATATGCACGTGTATGTTTTCCTGTGTTGAGGTAGTATTGTCTTTCAGGCTGTCACTGGCTTCACCATGGACGGCAAACTGAAGCAACCCCGGTTTAACTTTGACAGTGAAGAAGTGCGCTACAACCACAGATTTGCCCCATTTGGCTGCCTCGTCACCCCGCCCCATGTACAATATGCCCAGTTCAAGGTGTGTTTACAGATGTAACTTTTTATAGGCATCACCTGACCACATGCTGCCGTGGTTGCAACCCAAGAGGCTATGTTGTTTGTTTGTAAGATACAAGCATTGCCATAAAGTCTAGGAATACTGCACTCTCCGAAAGGTCTAGTGTGATCATGCTTGAATTTAAAATAACATTAAAACTACTTCTTCAACTGATTTAACCTTTCGCAAACCTGGTTCATTGGTGTCCAGATATGTACAGTGTGAATAGTTTATGAAACATCCGCAGTCGAGTTAATAAAAAATGCCTGTTTTTTTTTAAATCATCGAAAGAATTTAATTTAGTCATTAGATCTGGTAATGATTAAAATAGTGGATATCGAAAATGGTAAACACTGTGTGGGTCAATGATGATCACGGGCTTGACCTCCATCCTCTCACCGATCACATGACAGAGTTAAAAAAAATTCACCAAAGAAGAAAATCATGATTTTTCAGCAATTCCATTTTCACTTCAGTAAATGCTTGAACAAGCATTAACTAATTTAATAGTTTGTCTGATGATTTCACGGAAACTGCATACAAAAGTTGCACAAACGAGCTAGCATGTTGCAGTGGAGACTACATAGGTTTGTTTTTTGCAAAATGAATTTGAAATGAGACTAGCAAAAAAATCGAATTGATTAAGCACTCTTAGCTTATAAGTTGCTGATAATGTTGCAAATTTCAAGAAAAATCTAGTCATGAAAATGTCATGGACAGTACATATTTTGACATTTTAAGAATGTTCTGCTGTAAATTTTTTACATTTAAGCTAATAATGTTTACCTTCCTCTATCTATGGTTTTGGTTTAAATTAAAAAAACACCAAAAGAGGCAGTTTTAATCTTAAACCACAGTTATATCTTTATATCTTCAATGTTTAAAATCTAATGTTATAAGCTCCAGATAGCTCGCTGGTTTGACGAGTGCACAATATTTCATCAACCCACTTCTGTTTATTAACAGTCACGTTGTTAACATTTATTGTGTGTGTGTCAGGAGGCGACTGACCTATCTCAGTACGACCCACCAGTGCAGCCGGAGGACCTGTACGCTAGCGCCTGCAAGTGTTTCCAGCAGGCACGAGCATGCTACGAGAAGATACCCAACCCAGACGAACAGGTAACCATTGTATTCTGCAGCCAGACGCGGTAGGTTCCGAAGCAGCAGTGTTCTTCTTTCCCATATTGGCACAACTTGGGACAATTATTATTTCTAGAAACACATTTAAGATTTACAAGTACACAATTTAAATAAAAATGTGTAACTGAATTTTATGTCAGAGAAATGTTATGTCAAATAAATCCTAAATGTTCCCAATTAGGACTGGTAAAGTTTGGACAGAAACTGGATAATATGAATAAAGCTACCTTCCACCCGAAGCCAGAATACATTATGTGACTTTTTCTTCTGTAGTGTACAACACTGTGCACAGGAGTACAACCCATGTGTGAAAGAAGCACTTTTACCAGAGAAACCATCTATTGTTGCAGGTGCAGACATTACTAAAGATAACGAAGACTAATTTTGTCGTAATGAAACTGTTGATGGGAGGACACATGAAAGAGGCAAAGGTGAGAGGTTTACATGCCCTCAACTCATCGTTCAACTAAACACTTTCACCTGATTAGGAATACTTGTTCTGCTTAGATAGATATCACCTAAAAGGTTATGTGAAAAATGTGGGGTTTTCCTTCCTCGTTAACCAGTGGAGACACTGAAAACATCTACATATATTGCCTTTTACTGTATAAGCCGATTGATGATTTAGAATACAAAGATTTACACACACAAGGGTTTATGTAGTCAAAAACTGCTGTTAATACCAAGATTGGGTGTTTTGGAGTATTTTTGTTTTGGTCGCATGTTTGGCTTCGACTATGTGAGTCACAAAAAGGCAGCATTTAGATCGACTAACAAACATCTCGAACATACATGTATGTTACTGGTTTGTGGTTTCCAGAATGCTCCAGAATTTCTCTTCTCTCAGCACATTGTTTTCCCGGTCATCAAGATCACACAGAACTGATCCGAACGAAGGAGATCCCCTGATGACTGCTGCATGACTGCACAAATGACAGAGAAGCAGTTTTTCAATGGAAAAACTTATGTAGATATCAAATAAATATCAAATGGCATGCATATTTACCACGTCCTCGTCTCGAATGATTCTGTTTGAAAATTTTTGAAAGTTCAACAAATCAACAGTTTGGTTTATTTGTGGTATTTTGTTATGAACTAAGTAGCCAGTATCCGTAGAGAAGAAATGCCTGCTGCACTCACAGACAGACAAGTCATGTTTGTTGTTCCTGTTGCCAGTAGCTGATGGGCCAGTGATTCAAAATTGGGGTCAGCTGTTACATCACGTAGAACGAGTCCCAATTCTCCTGAAAAAGTCAGTCTGCAAATCGGCTTCGCGTGAGGGTTTACATGACTGGTTCTTGCAATACGGTATTTGTTGGATGACATATTGGACAAAAATCGCTCGTGTAAATATACCTTAGCAAGACACAAAGAGGCACAGAGGACAAGTAGATGAACATTTGTCATGTATTGTGTGGACAGAGATAATAAAAGTATTTCAAAGAACCAGAAAATTATATGCAGAATATTTTTTGCAACATTTGGTTGTTTCACCAATTGATATTTACAAGATAAATTATGGCAACTATTATATACGTTTGCTTGTGTATTATGCGTATTGTTTATGTTGTGTATTGTTCATTGGTATCATGTCAGGAGATGTCCTAATAAAAGCTTTACAGTGTTGTAACAAGACTCGCTATTTGCCACTTGTTGTTATAATTATTTTACATATCTGTCTACTGTGTCTGGCCGACCACTAGGTGGAGCTGTAGGTTGAATTGGCAATATATCAGAATATATTCAGGGTTTTCAATATATTTGAGGACTACGACACGTTAACATTGTCGCCAATGGAAAATAAATAGCGACCTGACCCCAATATCCACAGCTTGATATACATCACCATTAAACTATGAGTTTAATAACTTGCTGTGTTAATTTTGACTTTTTTTAATCGACACAACACTCCATCCATGGATAGCATATAGTTGTAATACTCTTTGGATATGTAACACAAGTTTGTCAGTCATTTGTATTATACAAGTGATTATGAGGATGTTTAAGAATTTTTTATAATTCAGTTTCCTTATAATAATCAGACAAAAGGTTAACATGGCCATACTAGAACTCAAACCATACAGTCGATGTGTGGACAGTATTACCAGGTTTTAATTCTCTGAACAGTCATGACGACTTATTTGCATTCCGGAGACTATTACTTTGGTCAGAGCACCGGACTTCGGTCGGGCGTGTACTCTAGCAGACATGGAATCAGACAAGCATGACAGTAGAATGCGATTTGTTTGCCTTAAGTCACTTCGGCAAACAGCGGATTCAGTGCATGCTTAGTGACTGTGGCATCTGCTAGGTGGATGCCCGTCGCTTGAAGCAAGAGTTTCGGAGCAGATGCTAACCTGACGTAATGCTAAGTTCGTTCGGGCACAAGCAGTGGTGGAATGTTGACTTACGATGACATGCTGATGACAGTGTGTAGTTGAAACTGGCAATTTATTGTTCTCGTTCGGAGTGTGTGTGTTTGCGTGCAGTACTGTGTGTGTGGGTGTGTGTCTGCATGCATGCAGTGTAGTGTATGTTTGTGTGCAATGCTGCGTGTGTATGTGTGTGTGTTTGTGTGCAGTGTTGTGCTGTCTGTGTTCGTGTGTGCAGTGCACATACATAAATAGACCACCCATTTGTAAAACAAGCCCTTATTATTCCAGTTGACGTATGACACAGCTGTTGGGAATGGCTCATATATACATACAGAAAGAGAGACCACTGTACCATAATAAAAAACCTGTTGGGAATGGCTCTTATATACAGAAAGAGAGGGGGGGAGGGGGGCTGCACTGTAATAAGTCTTGTTGGGAATGGCTCTTATATACAGAGAGGGGGGAGGGGGGCTGCACTGTAATAAGACTTGTTGGGAATGGCTCTTATATACAGAGAGAGAGGGGGGGCTGCACTGTAATAAGACTTGTTGGGAATGGCTCTTATATACAGAGGGGGGGAGGGGGGGCTGCACTGTAATAAGACTTGTTGGGAATGGCTCTTATATACAGAGAGAGAGAGGGGGAGGGGGGCTGCACTGTATTAAGACTTGTTGGGAATGGCTCTTATATACAGAGAGAGGGGGGAGGGGGGGCTGCACTGTAATAAGACTTGTTGGGAATGGCTCATATTCAGGGAGACAGAGAGAGGGGGAGGGGGGCTGCACTGTAATAAGACTTGTTGGGAATGGCTCTTATATACAGAGAGAGAGAGGGGGGAGGGGGGGCTGCACTGTAATAAGACTTGTTGGGAATGGCTCTTATATTCAGGGAGACAGAGAGAGGGGGAGGGGGGCTGCACTGTAATAAGACTTGTTGGGAATGGCTCTTATATACAGAGAGAGGGGGGAGGGGTGCTGCACTGTAATAAGACTTGTTGGGAATGGCTCTTATATACATAGAGAGAGGGGGGGCTGCACTGTAATAAGACTTGTTGGGAATGACTCTTATATACAGAGAGAGAGGGGGCTGCACTGTAATAAGACTTGTTGGGAATGGCTCTTATATACAGAGAGGGGGGAGGGGGGCTGCATTGTAATAAGACTTGTTGGGAATGGCTCTTATATACAGAGAGAGAGGGGGGAGGGGGGCTGCACTGTAATAAGACTTGTTGGGAATGGCTCTTATATTCAGGGAGACAGAGAGAGGGGGAGGGGGCTGCACTGTAATAAGACTTGTTGGGAATGGCTCTTATATTCAGGGAGACAGAGAGGGGGAGGGGGCTGCACTGTAATAAGACTTGTTGGGAATGGCTCTTATATACAGAGAGAGGGGTGAGGGGGTGCTGCACTGTAATAAGACTTGTTGGGAATGGCTCTTATATACAGAGAGAGAGAGAGGGGGGGCTGCACTGTAATAAGACTTGTTGGGAATGGCTCTTATATACAGAGAGAGAGAGGGGGCTGCACTGTAATAAGACTTGTTGGGAATGGCTCTTATATACAGAGAGAGAGGGGGAGGGGGCTGCACTGTAATAAGACTTGTTGGGAATGGCTCTTATATACAGAGAGAGGGGGCTGCACTGTAATAAGACTTGTTGGGAATGGCTCTTATATTCAGGGAGACAGAGAGAGGGGGAGGGGGCTGCACTGTAATAAGACTTGTTGGGAATGGCTCTTATATACAGAGAGAGGGGGAGGGGGCTGCACTGTAATAAGACTTGTTGGGAATGGCTCTTATATACAGAGAGAGGGGGAGGGGGCTGCACTGTAATAAGACTTGTTGGGAATGGCTCTTATATACAGAGAGAGAGGGGGGAAGGGGGGCTGCACTGTAATAAGACTTGTTGGGAATGGCTCTTATATACAGAGAGAGAGGGGGGGCTGCACTGTAATAAGACTTGTTGGGAATGGCTCTTATATACAGAGAGAGGGGGGGCTGCACTGTAATAAGACTTGTTGGGAATGGCTCTTATATACAGAGAGAGGGGGGGGCTGCACTGTAATAAGATTTGTTGGGAATGGCTCTTATATTCAGGGAGACAGAGAGAGGGGGGAGGGGGGCTGCACTGTAATAAGACTTGTTGGGAATGGCTCTTATATACAGAGAGAGGGGGGGAGGGGAGGCTGCACTGTAATAAGACTTGTTGGGAATGGCTCTTATATATATAGAGAGAGAGGGGAGCTGCACTGTAATAAGACTTGTTGGGAATGGCTCTTATATACAGAGAGAGAGAGAGGGGGGAGGGGGGCTGCACTGTAATAAGACTTGGGAATGGCTCACATATATATACATAGACCACTGTACTGTAATAAAAATTCTCTTTAACGCTAAATGAAAACAACTTTGAACAAAGACACACATTAAAACTGATTCAGCCTATCACGAATCTTGTTCGTTGATGTCCTAATATGTAGTGTGGGAATAGTTTAAGTAATATCCGCAGTCGATTTAATTAAAAAGTGCATACTTTTGTTCAAATCATCGAAAGAGTTGATGACTTTAGTCGTTAGACCTGGTAAGGCTCAAAACAGTGGATATCCAAATCAGTAAAAACTGCCGTGACTTCCATCCGCTCGTTGATCACATGACAAAGTTATGAAATTTCCCCAAGGGCGAAATTCGTGGGTTTTCAACATTTCTATTTTCACTTCAATAAATTGTGCTTGCAAAATTAAATAATTTAATAGTTTGTCTGATGATTTCACAAAAACTACATACAAAAGTTGCACAAACAAGCTGGTGTGTCATAGTGGATACTAGGTAGGTTTGAATTTTCACAAAATGCATTTGAAATGAGACGAGCAAAAAAGTCAAATTGATGAGGCACCTTTAATTTAATAAATAATATATGTGCATAACATAATCGCTTGCACTTTCAAATGTAATATCATGTGGGATTGAGAGCGGTGACAACCATACTGTCTTCCGTGTCGTCCCCGTCAGACTTAGTTCCGTGCACTGACACTGTTTCTCCAGCTCTGGAGCCGTCTGTTTTAGCCACCGTAGGATCGCCCTCTACTGCTTCCACTTCCATGGAGCCAGATTTTGTTTTGTGTCGCCGCTTTGCCCTACGTCGTCGTGATTTCTGGCTACCCGTTTCCATAGCAACTGGCACACTGGCTGCCCCAATGTCGATGTTATCGCTTGACCGGGAGCGACCATGTGGCGCCCTCTTTCTGGTCACAGTGTTAGTTCGCACTTGCTCAGCGTGGTGCAAGAATGTTGAGTAGGATGCCGGGCGCTGCTGCATGTGGTGGGCTGAGACGGGCACGCCCAAGATCTCGGGCAGCATGAAAGCCTTGAGCCATAAAACAAGGGGAGTTGTCCCGAATGCGTAGTGAGTTCTCTTGTGGTAGAAAAGCAGTCCGTCGAGCTGTCAAACAACAAGCATCACATGAATTACAATAATCTTTATTTTGTTTATTTACATTAACAACCAGTCTATATGAAAATTAGCATAGCTCTCTCTTAATGTTTGCTTGCTATCTGAGGAATAGTTTTTTGAAATACAGTAAAAGTTTTATTTGAAACAAAACAAAATATGAACATGAAATTAACTGCCTCATATAAGAATATCTTAAAGCAATATTTTTTTAAAGGTGCCTCCTCAATTCGATTTTTTTGTTTGTCTCATTTCAATTTCATTTTGCGAAAATTCGAACCTACCTAGTATCCACTACGACATGCTAGCTTGTTTGTGCAACTTTTATATGTACTTTTTGGGAAATCATCAGACAAACAATTAAAGTATTTAATTCTGCATGCACAATTTATTGAAGTGAAAATGGAAACGGTGAAAATTATGATATTACTAAAACTATTCACACACTACATATTAGGCCATCGACAAACTGCATCCGCAACAGGCTAAATCAGTTGAGGATGCAGTTTTAATAAGACATTAAACTGAAACTCGATAGTAGACATCAGTTTGCATAAATCTGACTATGAAAGGGTTAACATCAACTGTCTGGTTGATGCATAGGCTTTCTCTTAAATAGTTTTCACCTTGGTTTACTTCAGGACGAGGAAAGGTCGTGGAGAAGGATGTGTCCTACTCCTTGTTTGGCTCTAAAACAGTGTTGGGAATACTGATCCAGACAGACAGACTAAAATAGAGAATTATGTTCCACCTTTCCCTTCATTGAGGAAATGGATTATGACAAAGCTTACCTCTGTGTTCATTGGAGACGCAAGAATATTCTGCAGAGTGTCTGGGTCACAGCTGAAGTTTGGCAGGATCTCAAAGCGAAACTGAAACAGAACACAGATCCTACGTTATGCCGCAGCAATGGTTGGTTTTGTTTAACTGTTTCGTTGATGAAAATTTGGTATAAAAACATGGATCGGTTAGAAAAATATGTCGTGAAAAGCAAATCCTATGTGTAAACCATTTTTATTATCATCCCTAACTAAGTTCCTCATATTTACACAAAAAAGAAATTGAACATATTTTTACAACACGACTGCCATCTGGGTCCGGTCACTATTTATTTCCCCATCTGCGACATTATTAATGTTTTTTAAATGCTGTTCGCAAATTGAATTTTTTATATTCTGAAAATCAACTTTAAAAAAATAATTTATTCTTTTATCAACCTGCTGGACAAAATTTGTCTAATTCTGTCATTTGTTGTCCATAATATGAACATACATCCAAAACAACAGCACCATTTCTTCATACGCAAGGGACCCTACAGTCACTGGCACACGCACAAGTTGACAGCCAGCCACTCAAAATTTTCATCTGGGCACAGAATGAATGTCTAAGTCCTAACATATGGTAATATCCCTGTTCAAAAATAATTTTTCAAGAAATTGCCAAAAGGGGAACCGTCTCAAAATCACTGGCACTTGATTTGTATGCCATGAAGTGAACCAGTGATCCATCTCCATATCGCAGTATGTGACCCGTTTCCATATGGCAGTGTGTGATCTGTCTCCACATGGCAGTATGTGATCTGTCTCCATATGGCAGTATGTGATCTGTCTCCATATGGCAGTATGTGATCTGTCTCCAAATGGCAGTGTGTGACCCGTCTCCATATGGCAGTATGTGATCCGTCTCCATATGGCAGTATGTGATCTGTCTCCAAATGGCAGTGTGTGACCCGTCTCCATATGGCAGTATGTGGTCTGGAGTAAACTATCACCAGCTCTTTCTTCATGTTGTGAACATATTTTCTGAGAATGATCTACTTTTATCTCACAGCATTTTAAAAGATTTGGGCAGTGACGTCAGGATCAAGATGTGCCAATTGAGGAAGAATTGCAGAATCCCATAAATCCAAGGCTGGACTTAGCCACTCTGAAGACTTACTGTATTCTGTTTGGAAACGGTCAATATTTGTGGGATTTCTTCAAACTTTGTTTGAAGCCAGTAGAACCGGAATTCAGTCTGCAATGATCATACAATGATGTATAAATTTAATGTAACATGTGGGATATTATATTCATCACTTTTTCATGTTCTTAAATACAATTTCACCTGCAATTAATCTAATATGGTTGTGTGAAAATGGTTTTAGGTTTTAATTAACGATACATGGATTGATATTGTATGTTAGAGAGTTTATTTTGGAATTGTATAAATCATACATAAATATGTGGAACAGTTGGTAAATTAGATACAATTCCAGGTTGACAGCGGAGCCAAAGCTATAACCAGTTGAAGCGTAAATTAACAGCATAAAATTAAATAAATATAACTAAATTAGTCGCTATCACATCATATTCATATCCCCTTACAACACATGCCTTTATTGAGGAGACAAAACATTTTATAACACACACTGCATGGTGATGGCCTGAAGACACGATGGACAGACAGGCATGCACGCTTCTACTTCCCTGTAAGTCCGAGCCAAAACACTCGCTATTGTTTGAACGAAAATACCCATGACAACAGTGCAATAACACAGCTTTCGGATACAACATTCTCCAAATAGTCCACAGTGTGACGACACTGTTAAACTTTCCATTGGGTAGTGTGCATAGGGAATTTGCTCTAGGGAATTTGTTGAAAAAGTATGGCCTAGCTAATCTGTCTGCGGACTCCCAAACATGAGCAGGGAGGGAGTCCAGGGAGGGAGTCCAGGGGACTCCCGCCTATTTCCCAAGAAAAAAGATGCCTGGACATGTCTTAATACTACTGGCAGCCTGCTTAGTTAGCTGCATAGACAGGTCCTTCACTCACTTCGCTGTCGTATATTGGCTGTGAGCGCCAACACATCATGTCAAGCACATAGTAGGTGCGGTTAACTTCACTGTAGACACAATCAAGAATAGTTGAATCTACAGCAGAAATGTTCACTTCAACATTCCATCTTAGTCCCCAGCTACCTTAAATCGATATACAACTAAACTAGGATCCTGTTTTAATACTATGTTGGTTTACGCCAGTTACAGACATTCCAGTTTAATTTTCAACTGACTAATAATGTACTACATATTTAAAATATATATTTAAAAAACAATACTCCACATATATGGCACATTCAGTCTATCTAATGCTCAGTACAGTCGCGCCTCGTTATTACGCGCCCCGTTATTAAGCGGACTCGGATATAACACGGTCAGTTGTGGACCCCAATTTTCTGCCGGCAGGGGGAAATGCCAAATGGGCCTGCTTAAACGTACTTAGAATTGCCTTGACAATTCTCAAGAAACATTAGGCGAACAATGTCAATGAACGAGTACTATCAATATGGCTTCGCTTTGACAGTTTGTAAATTGCAATCGAGATTCACAAATATGATTCATGGAAGAATCAGATAAACAGTTTTAAATGCAATACCAACATAACACTTCGGCGAAATGACATGCTTCCATTAGATCGTAAATTTAATTGTTTTTGTGACGCGAAACCAACATGCCAAATTCTTAACCAAAGGCTCTGCTGGTGCGCGAAAAAACGAATTCGTCATCCACATATGAAACAATGAATCGGTGTTAAGTGGTGCATAATAAATTTATGCTTCGGTCGAGATTGGTTGAAAGACAAAGTGAACCAATTATGAATTCTACCTATTGTCGTTTTCTGTGTTTTATCAGCTTACATACTACATTTGTCAAATCACATGTTTTCGGCTGCTCAGATCCAGGTTATCATTTTCGATTCGTAGGCTTATAGGTCCAGTACATCATCATCGTAGATCTATTCCATAACAGTATACGTACATGTGTTTTATTCAGTTCAAGAATCAACAGGGTGTGACGTTTAAAAATAATACACGTTGATGCTAGTATACTGGTTTAATAAGTTCCATAAACTGCACATTGGCGTATAATCGCTGTTGTTTAGTAGCTCCCTGGTGGCAGATATGAGAACAACTAATGCGCCTTGCATACATCGCGTTCTGCATTCGTGGACCCCGACCACCCCATTATAATGAGGCTCGACTGTACACAGAATATGCTTGAGATACAAAATGGTCCAATGACTTTTTATCGGTACTGTAATTCAAGATTCAAATTTAAATGAGAGGCTGTCCATAAGAATGAGGCTTGCCACATATGAAGAAGGTATACGTCTACCCAAATCGTAATAAAATACTTTATATGCTGGTTTAACAATATAATAATATCAAATGTTGAATCTGTGAAGAGTTTTCTGCCTTCTTTCACATCTATTTTGTATAGTCACCTGCCTTTGTTCCAGCATGACATGTTCTTAGAACCGCCAGGCAGCACAGAGGGGAACCTATTCATGCAGTAGCCATTCTTAGCATATGATGATGTTTGTCCCTGAAATAAATCATGTTCTTAATAACAGTAATTTAATTTTTATATAGCGCAATTTCCTTAAAAAGCTCAATGCACTTAATGTAATTAAATTAGGAATAAAACATAGCTAAATACAATTATTTACATTTTAAACAATTTAAATAAGTCAAATATTATTTTTAAATGTCAATTGTTCAAACAGTATTCTTGATGGAACAGGAATGTTTTCAGGGATGTTTTCCTGAAAGACGCTTTAAGTGACACTGGTAGCACATTCCAACGCACAGGTGCAACAACAATTAAAAGCAATTGAAAATCCAAACATAATGTTGAAGTTATGTTTACAAATCGACATCTGTTTGATATTCTATACATAAACAATCCAAATATCAAGCAACCATATTATAAATTTAGTTCTTTTAACCATTAATATGATGATGTATCCCATCATAAATTGGGATTCATGCCGCTAAAAAGGTGTAACAAGATCATTATACTGGAGTATTGCAACAATATATTGGCAGTCTCACCCTTTGCCGTGTATTACCACATTGCTATCCAGCATTATTCACTAAACTGTGTATTTTCGTTTACAGCCTACCATCACATAAATACATTTAAAGTTGTTTATACCGTACATTAAAATAAGATATCTCAAGTACTATCCAACACATTTAATGCCATGTTGACAACAGTGGAGAGGGGGTTGGGTTATACTTGCCCAGGTTGACGTACCTTGGAGGCCACAATGAGGTTGCGTCGTCCCACAGGACAAGGGACCATGGTCCACTCCTTGGCAAAGTCTTCTGGTACATCCAGCATCCACTCAGACAACATCAACTGGATAACACATCAACTAGATAACACATCAACTAGATAACACATCAACTAGATAACACATCAATGGCAGCAGCATTGTTTGAAATATAGAGCAAACCAACTACAGAGACTGTGCATCAATAATGCATTCCAGTCGTGAAACAAGCAAGTTACGCCGACAAAAACTGTAAAGAAATCAACATGATTCGCCTGCTTGTTAAACAGGATCTGGTACCCACACTCCCATATGTTGAAATTGTGCTACAACTGTCTGTTGGTATAAATATGTAACTACAATGAAGAGTACACATTTTTCGCAAATGAAACAGATAAAAATGAGTTTGCTCATGTCAATTGAGTGCGACATTCTTCGACAACTTGACCTTGCATCCATTGTTCACAACTTCTTGCTAAGAAAATCCCAAAAGGTGGTATTTTAATACTGACTAGCTAAACCTTGTTGAAGGAGTTTTCATTGTATTTCCTGTCTACTTGAGTGGGGCCGGTGGGAGTTTGGGGCCTTGGGGCATGTGCCCCAGTCGCCCCACATTAATCCACCACTGGGTCTGATGTAAGTAAAATCCACGCCAGTACATAACTTATTAAGTTCGCGTTTATGAGAAATCTAATAGCTACGTTTACGTAATGACACATATTTTTTTATCTTCAACTCGATTTTTTTGTGTGCAATAACCACAGATTTCATGAAGAACACAGAAATTGGCCAGTTAAATGAAGTGTTGGAAAATACGTTGGAAACTGAGCAAATTCCTCATATCTACTTTTGTTCTGTTGTAAGCTACAAAGAGTGGACCTGGTGGTCAATCAGTTGTAGTTGACATGTGTCTGGCCAAAATTGTCCACTACAAATTCCTTCCATTTAAATTGCTATGAATCATTTAAAGATCAAATGCAAATAGTGCATACACTGTCTTGTTTTTAACTTCTTGATTAATTGGTATCTGCGTTATAACCATCAATAACTTTGATGCCCTATTTATAATATTTATATAAAAAAAAACCGGGTTTATGACACAACAAAATTACTCGATTAAATGTATGACCAATTGTATAAATTGTTAATAGACCATGTGTTCTAGAAGGGTACTAGCACTTCATTGTGTACAGTGGTGATTTTACATCCCATTTATATATATATATATATATATATATATATATATATATATGCATTATTATTTACTTACTTACATTTTAATGTATTAATATTTTTTATTTTTACTTATTATTTGTTATAACTTGTTTATTGTTTAACTTTTTTATGTTTTTAACATAATTGTATTTTTAATGCATATTTGTATGCATATTGGTTTTTACCTGAAATAAAAGTATTCGTAACCTTTGGTACAGCAAGTGTACATACCTGATCTTTATACCTCTTCCCTGGCCGTCTCGTCTTCCATTCCACCTCCATCTCCTCCTCCTCTTCCCCATGACTTTCTTCACTTCCTTCCTCTGTCACAATGCCCGTCAACCGTCTCGCCAGTGACATGTAGTCAAAGCGATTGCTACAGGGGCAACATCACATACATCTATGGTTTATTTAATGGTATTTAATAAAATTATTCTATTTATATATTTTTTATTTCTTTTTATTTGTAAATTGATTGATATTCTTAGAATTGTAATTTCTTTACGTATGCATTTATTTATGCTTATATTAAAAAAATTTATATAACTGTGGATGTAAGAGTGTACATGATTGATGGCCCATTGAAAATCACACTATGAACGTGACATGGTCACCATCGAGAAAAAAAGCTGTTCTAGCTACTGCCGCTGCTACTATTACTACATCACAAACTGAACAAACATCAGCTTCTTTTCCCTCGTGTTAACAACAACAACAACATTGTGTAAAGATTTCAACATTGTCTGACCTGAATTATTATAAAATTTTAGTAATCAAGAAAACATAATGCCAATAATATGAAAACTGTTTTCATGCATAAATCCTCAGAAACCCACGCAATCTTGAAATCTTTATACAATTATTATTATTATGTTATTTTTTATTACTATAATTTGATATGATTATTTCTTCTATATCTAATATTAAGGCTACCAATAAAAACTCCCACTCCCAGTTCCTGTACATCAGTCAAATTATCAGGTATATATAAATAAATAATAACAGCTTTCACTTTAATTAAATCTCAATTACTACATAATGCCAATACACTTACTTGCTCCTACCGTGGTTATATGCTTCTACATTGTTATGGACCCGATACCTCAGTCCCAGTAGTAGACATTCATGTTAAATGAAAATCACACATTAAATGGGTAGGCTTTCTCTCGGGCAGGGCACTTACTCTTTCTGCTTCTGGAGCAGGGCAACTCGTCTGCGTTCCTGCGCCCTGTCGACATCACCCCTGTGTTTATATAAGTTGCTGTATTTGGGGTGGGGTGCCGTGGATGCATTCAGGTCATTTGTCACCCCAAAGCTGAATGCCAGGGCAGTCGTCAATTCCTCCATTCTGTTCTTCTTTGTCCTGCAAGCAATGGTCAGATGGTTCTGTCCAAAACAAGCTAATATTTATTGCACGTTGTTCCTAGTGTCCACATCTAGCAGTATTCCATTGTTCTTTTGAAATCTTGGGTACAGTGTAAACACTGACGAATGACCTGTTGTTTCATTGACAAACTACATACACTGCATAAATGACCCCTTGACAATGATCAACCCTAAAACAAGACTAACATTCAGTCAATTTGAATTTTACCCTGATCATCGGCCAAGTATTAAATTTATTACTATTCGACACAATAGGAAATATGGGTGACAACACTCAACAGTACTACAAGTCATTAGGTGCCCCCAGTAAAGGTTTTTATTTCAGTGAAGTCACCAAGGACAAAGTACTAGAGATCCTGAGCACATTAAATTCGAGCAAGGATACTGGTTTGGATCATTTGTCACCCAGATTTATGAAGAATTAATCTGCAAGGGTGATGCCTATATATAAAAAGAACAGTAAATTGAAAGCTGACAACTACAGACCAGTTTCTATTCTCAGTAAAATCTTGAAATTATTTGAGAGAATTATCTATGAACGTCTGGATAAATACCTTCAAGTCCATCACCTCTTATTTGAACACCAATCTGACTTCAGATCCTCATATTCTACCGACATGCAGTTGGTGCATCTCCCAGACCTCCCTAAATCGGGAACAGGATAAAGGTAATTAAATCTAAATCGTTTTTTGACACTGTTGACCATAGGATCCTCTCTAAAGAAATGGAAGCTCTAGGACTTCAGAAATCTGCCATAGAATGGTATCAGTCGTATTTGTACGAGCGTCAGCAAGTAGTTTAGTTTTCCACACCTTTCATGTCTCATGGTGTAGTAAACGGACAAAGAACGGGAAAGGGTATGTCACTAGGTCATCAGCTTCTGAGTGCAACGCAGAAGTGACGTAAAGACACATCTCCTTTGGGCCACTCAAGTGACTCCACTGTTGTTGTGTAGGAGCGGGAACATTCAAGTCCCAAAAATGAGGCTGTAGAAACGGCACTTCGGATGAAATTAGTTTGCACAGGTTTCATTGTCATTCCGTCTAGACAGCCTGTCTAGACAGCCCATCCAGCCAACAATGCAACAATGGGCAAGCCGCAGACAGGATCTGCCTCTCGCGGCAACACCAACAAACTTTGCCAAAACATCATAGAAGCACTGCAAGATGACACAGTCTAAGTGAACTTCGCTACTAAAATTGCAAACATTGTGGCAGAAAGACTAAATATCAGATTTGAAACAATGGAACAATTACTGGCACATGGAGGCAAAAATAAGTTTCCTTGCAAACCAAATTTAGTCTTAAAAAAGCTGCTACCAAGAGTGAACAATATTCCCGCCGGCCAAACCTCTGCTTCCAGGGTATCCCGGACGCGCATACTAGCGAGGATACCGACAAACTGATTCTGCAAGTCATCAACAGCATTATGAACTCTGACTCGCCTGTCCAGCTCGAACACATCGTATGAGGTCATGACGACTATGTGGAAACATGGCTAGGTGACGATGCAAAGATCATAGAGGGCATCGGGACTGTTCATACAGAAAAAATACAATAATGTTGAGGGATGGAACTCAAAAGTTCACAAAACTGGTGGGTAAACATCACCCCAACATCTGTCATTTTTTCGAAGAAGCAGTCAGCCACAGAACTGAAGATTGCACAAGACGTAGCCATCCCACGGCACTGTGAACCAGCGCCTTGCTCATGTAACCAATGTTTACATTAGGGTATACAACATGGAATGCCCCCATTCACGTTTCAACATCCGTATCTGAGCGATGCGATATCCGAGTACAACGACCACAAACAAATATCCCAATGAATAAAGTCAAGACACACACCTATGTCATCATGTGACAATATATCCGGAAGTGATGTGACAATATATCCAGAAGTGATGTGACAATATATCCGGAAGTGATGTGCAACACACCTTCTTAGCCAAATAGGCTATAGGAGTTTTGGTAAGTTATGTAAAGCTTACAAACAACAATTTCAACAGTGAACTGAAACTTGTTAGATATTTATTTCTGGGAATGTAGGAAGGGAAGAGCATACAACATACAGTAGAACAGGTTTCTGGTGTGATTTGTACAAACGTAATTGCAAGCTGTATTTCGATATACAGTCACTTAATATCACAGCTACTAATAAAAAATATTAAAAATCATATACCTGCAATTCCTAAATTCTTTATGTGTACACCCCTCCCCCTAAAAAAATCTTCATATGTATTATATTATATTATATATATATATATATATATATATATATTCCTAGATCCCGTTTAAGTCGACCGTTTATGCGTATACCGCCGCGTACGGCAGACCACCGCTTTAAGTAGACCAAAGCCGGTCTGCTTAAAGTTTTGATGTGTAATTGCGGTAAGAATCCGTCTTAATTTATCATCATCATTCATAGTGCACACAGTTTGACCGAAAATTAAAGAACTTGTGTAATTATTTTTCGCCAAACAATTTTTCGGGTGATTTTGAGTATGTTTTTTCCCAGAGCCTTGTATATTTTGAAATGCCATATTTGCTGCGTACGGTAGACTGGGTAAACATGCTTATAACTTCATATTCCTGCTATATATTGAACAAAGGGTTAGTTTTCCGTGTTCACCATGCTATGTCTTTCACTATTATGCCTAATTTTCCTTAATTATGTGTAAATTAATAAATCGAGTATTTATACATTTCTCACAGACGGTCAGACCTACACTATAATAATGCCTTTTTGCGACGATGACGGTAATAGATTTGCAACATTCGCTAATGAATTGTGAAATACACGGTATAGACATTTAACATGGCATATATATATATATAATGGCATAAGCTGAAAAAGACATTTGTTGCATGCATAGACGTCTACTTAGCTAACAATGTGTAGTTTAATCAATGCTACGTTGAGACTTGAGTGTCGTAAAGCGGTAGTGACGACTTCCGGTAGCTGTCAAAACGTTCGAAGACGAAGTCATAGTGACCGGTCTGCCGCAAAATTAGAAGTTAACACGTAATTTTATAATTACTAACGTTTATTTTTTGCCACTATAGAACATGTTGGGTGAACGTTCCAAAAACAATTAGAGTTTGTTAAACGCATGCATTTTATATGTATTTGAACATGTAATAGGGCATAGACGTATTGCAATGGGAATGCCAATGTATATTCGAGTTGCCTAAGTTCCCGCCCTTTTTTGTTCGCATGTATATGCAAGGTTAACCTTACTAGCCAACTAGTATTTTAGTAAATAAATTACTCATGTTGTATGATACGATGCAAACAACTGCATCTGTTAGTTCGGCGTAAACAGTAACCTCTTGTGATCAACTGCTAAATGCAAGACGAAAAAATACTAATTTGCCCCGGAATTGTGCGACGTACGAAGTTGGTACACAAACAATGAAGCACATAAAAAATTATCTGCCAAACCGAACAGTGGTTTTAACAAGGTCACCTTGATGGTGGGTGCATCTGTATAGTCTATAGATATGCTACTAGGGAACGGGTAAGGTACACGTATTTGATGCCATATTCCTCCAATAGTTGTCTGTTTCCCTTGTGAAGTTGTGTAATATCAATTGTCGGCAGTCTATGCTATAGTACAACAAATGATTATCTCTGTCAGATCATTTCTAAAAAAAAATTAACGTTATACTTCACAAATAACAATGCTATTCACAAACGCTCTCGATACAACAAAGTAAATACTGGTTGCAGTTCAATGCAAACAAAACTACATACTGGATCAGGGAACATTCACAATGAGAGTCTATTCCAGCTTGCAAAAGTGGTGACGTCACACTCACGCACACGCACACACACACCCTCTATTCAGAAATGCGTATTAGCTACAGTAGCTACAGGTTTACTTTGTGTACAACTTTTGTTGTAAACAGTCTACATGGTTCACTCAAGACACGTCAGATAATACTTAATAGTCAATATCCAGGTGACCACAACACACCAATTTGCTTTGGAGAAACACTTAATTCTTTTTTCATAGCTGATGACACAGCAACATGTCAAAGAAACGGATGTTTCCGCTCACAAGAGGCCAACAAATGGTATGGTTTTTGTCATTTATGTTGACTATATATATTGTTGATTGGTTTATCTTCATTCTTGTGAAATTGTGCCTTTTATATGAAATCTATTCGTACACACCAATAAAGAACTTTACAATTTTTTTTACACTTCGTAGAGGACATTTCGTAGTTTAAATGGTGTTACCCATGAATCCAAAGAACGACACATAAATGTTCCTTACAAATAATATAACACTTTTGGATAGGTCTTCGCATGCTCTATGTCCATAGACAAATAATTGTATTCTATAAAAATATGTGGAGGTCAGTGGGGCTACAAAGTAAATCATGTTACCCACGAATCATACTGCATTTTGCTGTGCAGATTCTACTTCACCAAAGTTTTCCATCCAATATTCGTTGGCGATTTTTCCCTAAAACACTGTTTTGGTATTATAGTTGAAGAGTTTGAGAATAAATTAAACACATCTGTAAAATAATGTTTCACAGAAATATATGCCTGCAGTGATTTTCTAATTAGTAATTTATCATTAAAACATATTTCCTTATTTAATTGTGCAACTAATTTTTCTACACATATGGAAAATAATTTGCATATTTGAAAATAAAAATCACATATAACTTATTTTGTTTTTTAACTCATGTAATTTTTTTCTTTTTCAGTTGATGGCTAGTCTTCAGACAAACCAGCAAAAGGTAAAGGTGTCTTGTCATGTTTTTAGTGCAACACATGAGTCTAATAAAAATACATTGGCAAATATTATCCTTTAATTGACATCATCTACACAGTGATACACATTAGATACACATCTTGTATATGCACTGATTATTCCAGATTATTGTAGTGACAAACATGTCCAACATTGTTTTTGTGAACATAAAATTTGTATCAATTGACTTATTTGAACATTACTTTCAACAACAGAATAATGTATAATTGTTTGTGCTAGGATGACAACATGAAGGTTTCACTGGACTGGCTCCAGTGTGTAGAGCAACCAGTGTCAATGAAAGAAGTGATTTAAGTGATGTCAATGACGGTATTTATCTTTTAATCCTTGGATCGGTGTTTAGCATTCAGGCCAGAAAAGTATGAGTCTTTAGAGTGGGTAAGCTGCATGGTTATAAGCTGTTCATTCTGTCATTATTTCACTTGCATGCAAAGCCCTTTAACAATATTCCATCACCTTTAATTTCTTCCTTAGAAGCCTGTATATCAAAAAGCACATTTTCTTATTATCTGTCATGAAATATTGCCATATGTAACATCCGCAGTCGATTGAATAAAAATGCATATTTTTCCTTTGCAGAAGACTTCTTCACCAAAACAATCTGAAGAACTTGTTAATGCGTCTGTATTATCTGATGATAAGTTAGATTAATTTAGCTTCAAATAATTATAGTTTATAATTGAAACTAACTTACTTAATATTGATTAAACGTGTTATTAACATGGCTAACAGGATAGTAGGGTTTCATAGATTTTGAGACACAATTACATATTTATATAAATACACTAATTCAGTCCCATTAACATATGTACAATATTGATCACAAGCAATAACTTTATTGCAAATGTGTCTTTAGATTCACTTCACGAAATCCCCGACTTGAGTGGTCACTCAGTCCAGATGTCTGTCACTGAAGGGTCAGTTGGTTGCCTTATTTAAACTGCTGCGACTGACATGGTTTCATTTCAGTGTTGTTGCTGTTTCGATTCATGTTGGTGTACGCAAACACATGTTTGTGTTCTGATATTCCTAAGGTTTTACTTCATGTTCGGAAGCATGTATTTGTGTTCTAATGTTCTTAAACCTTCACTTAAGTGTTGTGGCAGGTTCAATTCCTGCTGATGTCCTGATTAGCATACCTGGTTGGACACACGTAGTATTGGTTCTTTCATTCAATAAGACATCTTTCATTTTCAACAAACATAAACCAAACATTTAAATATATGTACATTGAAAAAATCTTATTCTGACAAGTATCCTTCAAACTTGCATAATTTTTTGTCTTGGTGCTGCTCTATTCGAAAACAGTGAAAATATTGTTGTATTCTTCCACGCAATATTTGATTACAGTCGTTTTCAGATCATGTTTATAATTGTTCTTCAGCGTTATCGATACAGCCGCTGACACATCTGGATCCTATGATGATGGCAGAAAGTAAGCCATTGCTTAATTTGATGTTTGTTGGTTCTAATATTCCTAAGGTTTTATTTCCATGTTGTTGCAGGTTTGATTCGTGTTGGTGTTCAGAAACACATGTTTGTGTTGTTATATTCCTAAACTTTGACTTAATGTAATGTTTGGGATCATACATTCTGCCACTTGTCTTGATGTCATTCACCAGTTCTGTTTCCAACTTGCTAACAGGTTGAGAACACAAAGTGCTCTCTGTCTAGTGTAGATATACCTGCATAAAGAAGCCACCAGCCATTAACAGAGAACACAAAGTGCTCTCTGTCTAGTGTAGATATACCTGCATAAAGAGGCCACCAGCCATTAACAGAGAACACAAAGTGCTCTCTGTCTAGTGTAGATATACCTGCATAAAGAGGCCACCAGCCATTAACAGTTATACCTTTGCTAAAAATTAATCTGGTGACACTAACGATGTTAATAACTACATACCAATTACACTGGTTACAGCAACTAAGGTCTTTGAAATAGTATAGCATTACTGAATGCAGTATATGTGTATGTACATGGGTTTTTGTCCGAAATAAAAATAATTACCCATATTAAGTGACCTTAAACTTAATACAGGTTTGACTGTATAATTACTCTAGCAACAAATTATTGCACTATTTCAATATATTTTTCCTTAAATTAACTTATTGTTATCTTAGGAATGGGAAAACAACATGTAGCAGACCAAATCGGTGCTGCATATACTGCCATGCAGTTATCAGCGGCGGAAAATTAAAAAGACACATTTTCCGCCAACACAAGTCCGAGACGGATGTAAAGGCAGCAATGCTGAAGACAAAACAACTTCAAATACACTACATTTTACATTGAACTCTACAATAAATTATTATGTCATGGTTACATTTTACAACTAATGGCTAAGAATAAAACCATTGTTGTGTGTCAAACGAGTGCACAACTGGCATTATGTTATAGTTCAAAATAGGAATTCACAAAACTGCTTATTTTATGTCATAGGTATCATAGTATGAGATAAATCAACTGTATATGTAAGAAACATGATTGACTATTGTGTTTATTCGGCTATGCGGTTTTTTTTTCTTCAAAACATTATTTAAGGAGAGACACTACTATTTCTTGCTGCCATGGATACTGGGGTCTGGCAGAAACATTTCCAACATTTTTGTTACTCAGTAAGACGCTGTGCAGTTTGGCCAGGAAAACTGTACACTGCTTTGTTGTATCTTTGTTATTTCTAGGCAAAATTCATTGATGAGGTCCGCCGCGAAGGCATGTTTTGGTATAATACCAATATTATAAAGAACGCAAAGAAACCAGCTGAAATCCCAACAGGGGATTTCCTGTCGGAGAGAAAACCGAAGAACCCTGACAACATCAAGCTATGCAGCGATTGCAAGCGTTTTGTTTCGGGACGAAACTTTTGGCCGCACCAGAAGTCATGTTCTGGGGAGAGGCCAGTAGCCATCAGCCCGGTGGTGATGTTCCATGAGCCACATCATGATGCAGAATTTATCCACAACATCCTGGACAAATTTACAGATTCTATAGCTGGCAAGCTTTGTATGACCAACAAGGTCATCAAACAAGTAGGCTACCGCCATTACTGCTTGAAGCGGTGTCATTCATCAAAGCAGGATGAACTACGAAAGAGCGTGATGCAAGAGATGCGTGAATTGGCACGCCTCTTGATTCAGTTTCAAATCAAGGCATCGGGGCATGGTCTTGATGGCTCCAACATGGAAACAGAAGACATGTTCACTAGGCCACATCTCGCTGTGTTGCGAGATGCCATTGATACCCTGGCAGGAGGAGGGAAATATGGCCTGAAACTTAACCTCAATGCCATTATAATGAGGACCATCAAGTCGCTGAAAGGTATGTATGCAGAGGCAATGCAAGATGTGAAATGCAGAGAACTAGACATGTTCACCGACGCCTACAAGTTTCGTTCGCATGAGGTGTTTGCCACTGCACGCTACAAGGCAGTTGCCCAATCGATGGACAAGGCACGGCGTCCAGCATCTCTGCCAGAAGAGCAAGCAGTGACAACACTGACGAATTATGTCACCAGTGAAATTGCTAGGCTGACATCTGCTGTTGAGCAAATACAAGGAGAAAATTACATCTTGCTATGCTCCCTTGTTGTGTGCCGCCTCACTCTCTTCCATGGGAGACGAGGAGATGAGCCTTCTCGGATGACACTAAGTGAGTGGCAGGATGCTGAAAATGGCGAATGGCTACGCAAGCATGAGGTTTGCACAACTAAATAATGATTATTGTTTTAAGGTAAACACCTTCATACTTAGCTAATTTAATAGATGTAGGGGTGTATTAGGAATGTGTCGAATAGTGTTTGCACAGTAATTGCAGCATGGCTGACTTCTTCCCAGAAAAGTTGAGATGGTGCTGGAATGAACATGGATAGTTGTATATTCCTGCTACAACATGTTTCAGGTTATCATAATGTTAATACAAGGGTGTGGTATATTTGCATATAACCATTTAACAAATATTGTAAACTTCCAGGCTGCAGATGTTGAAGAACGGCATCTGGCAGGCCAATACAAGTTGGCGTATCTGCATGGAAAAGGTCGGCATTTCGTCCCCGTGCTGATACCGGTGGATTGCGTCCAAGCCATTGGAATCCTGATCGGACACCGGAGGGACAATGGCATTGTGGCAGATAACCAGTTTGTGTTTGCTAGCAGAGGTATGTGCGTTGAGACATGAGGAAAGATATGTACAATATCATTTGTTATTGTTTATTAAATAGCACGTCTCATGACAACGGAACTATTGTTTCCATTTTAACTAGTCATTGCTTAAAAAATTGCGATTTGAAACAATGGCAGATGAAAAGTTGCAAGCATTCACTGCATCACATTGTGTAAAAAATGACGTGTTCAGTGACGACAGAACTATTGTTTACCTCATCATGTACAGAATGACTGACGAACATTTAATTGTTTTAAAACCAAATGACAACCGACTGCAACAACACAGAACATAGTCCACAAGTGTTTTTGTTTGAACAGGATCCAAAAGTCACTGCTCCGGATGGCATGCTGTCAAACATTCATGCAGTCTGGCAGATGTTTCGCTGACTGCAACTGCAAACCGCCACCGGATCTCCACTATCTATGCTGGACTGCACATGTCCAGTGCAGACAAGGAATGCTTTTTCCAGCATATGGGCCATGCTGAGGCCATCAACAAAGATAACTACCAGTGCCCAGCTGGAATTCGTGAAATCCGTGTTATGGGACGGATGCTGGGAAATTTTGATTCTGGTAGTTATCAAAATAAGTTACTTTTAAAGCAATCCTGATATCAGAATACAGTTCATTTGAAGTTTACAAGCCTTTATAACAAAATCACTTAACTTATTTATAAATAAAGACTTCCATTCCTAAATTAGAACATCACGATAGTATTTGTGTAATTTGTACAATGCTTTCATTTCAAGCTGCTTTGAAACATCCCAGTGCCATGTCGTAATGATACAAATTAATTCCGACTAAACGTCATCACTATTACATAATGTACAAAATGTGTTATACTTATGATGAACAAATAATCACCTTTTATCTTAATGTATTCCAGGCACCCATACACCAGTTGCATCAACATCTGCTTTGGGAAACTGCGGAAAACCAAACATTTGGTATGTGTGTGAGGTATTTCTAGATCACTTCATCAGCTCTTGCTAATGGTAATGATGTGATCTAGGAATAACTCGCCTCGTGATCACAATGCAGTGTTTTATTCATAGTAACATTTTAATTGTTGTGATTTTAAGAATATTGTCTACATTTAAGATATTGAGTTAAATGAAAGGTGTTTAAAACACGCTGATCATGTCAATACCATCACAATTACAGCTGCTTTTTTTTTTTATTGTTGTCTATTTTGTAGATTTGGCCAACAACAGTAGCAGTGAGGAGGATGTTCCAACACCGAGAAAAAGAGGTGACATGCCATTATGATTTATAGAGAATAAGAAGCCATCAACATATTCATGTAACTTCACTAATGCCTCATTGATATATGTGATAATGAATACTTTTCATATGGATATTCCCATAATTTTTAATTATTCAGAGCCAATTAACAATATAAGCATGTGTCTTTAACCCTTCATGATATCAGTAATAATTGCTTACTGCACCTGTAGTTTTTTCATTAACACAATAGTTATTCGTAATATGTTTTCAGCTGCAGTTGACACCAACAATGACAATGAGAAGGAAGTGTCACATACGAAGAAAAGAGGTATGCATGATTTTGTAGCGAATTATAGAAGTCTTGCAACTTCACAAGTGCAGTAACACTTAAAGCCATTTGCAGAAGATTTGGTATTCGTTATTACATATATCAAATAAACATACTTGTCTTTATATGCTGCAATCTAATGATATAATCATATAAATAAGCCAATCACAGTTAAAGTTAAATATATCCAATTAATTGTGATTATACATTTATTTGAATAATTCATCCTCATATATATACCTTAAAAAAGTAAAATATATTTTTTACTCAGACAATTTGGAAATAATTGCACTAACTGCCAAAAATATATATCGTGTAACATGTACAGGTAATGTGAATGTCCATGTTAATGCTACTATGATGATGGCATTTTCAGCAAAAAGCATCCATTGGAAGGACACAGATAATTTGATGCTTGACAGCTACTTTCAGTCTTTCTTCGAAGGATGTAGAGAAGAAAAGGGCACAAAAGGCAATTTGCCAAGTAAGAATAACATTTACAAGAAATGACATTTTGGCCAAGAGTAATTACAGCACTTTGGAAGTAAAATTATTGCTCATCTGGTTTTGATTGTTTTGTTCATCTGCATATTCTCAAAACTATGTCAGCTACCTTATCTCCCCATTACAATAACATTTATATCACACATGCCAATGACTGAACTTAACTGAACTATGGCACTATAAATTACTTTTTAATATAATGAGTTTTCTTAGTGTTTACTTTTTTATTCATGTTTCAGGCAAAACAGAGATCATGGCCTTCCTGAATTCATCAACGCCACCTTGCCTGCAGCACCTTGACCATCAAGCTGCATACTTAAAAACAAGAGCACAGCTATTCAATAGGCGCAAAACTAAACAACGTAATGTCAACAAATGTTTAGTGGCCATGTCGTACTGAAATGGTACATGGCAGTCAGTTTCAGCCCTCGTGGAATCTCACAGCTGATTATCTATGGTCCTTTTCTTTAAAAGTTTTCCCTACCTCCTTGCACTTTCTCTACTTCCAGCTCTTGCTTGAGGCCCTAGCTGTTTTTTTCTTCGAGCTAGGTGGGAACTGATTTCACACTTGAAGTCCTCGTGTGGAATCTCACAACTGACTATCTGTGGTCCTTTTCTGTAAATGTACTTTCTACCCATTGTCATTGTCTTTGTGTGTGCTTGAACAATTTAATGATGCCAGCGTTTTTGGAAGGAAAGAAAGCTGATATATTGCAGTACTTAATGTATTTCTTCCTAATGATATTGATGGTGTGACAGGATCAAACAACATTGTTTAATATGTAGAAATCTCACTTAAAGGATTTGTTTAATTGTTAAGAAAAGACTGAGGTGAATAGAATGTAGTATACTTAAATTGTGGTGGAATCAGAATCACTTATTTACGATCAGTTTCATTATCATTTCATTATGACTACAAATGACCCCAATTCAGTACACATATGACAAGCTGGAATTTATCAATTCCACTTTTTTTCCGTAATAAAAGATGAGGAATTACTTTTTATTTGCAGGACGGCTCTGACGGGGATACAGTGGATTCAGAGGCAGACATTAAAAACAGTGACTATGAGAACAATGCACAAGTGAGAATAATTATTTAGTAAACCTATTGTTTATATGAATTCAGGATCAAAGCCCCACTGGACAAAAGGAAATCAAAGTAACAGACAAAATATACATTAATTAATAAATGCATTTACTTCCTGAGAACAACCGTCAACACTTATAGTGCGTGTGTTGTGGTGATTTTTATGTCGGACGGTATGGGCAGAAACAGAAAAATAACTTAATTTCCCTCTCATGGTATATGTTAAACAAATTTGGAATAAATATTGTACTGATTGACAATACTATGTCACAATCACAACCTTTTATTCTTATTGTTTTAGTTTATAGTATTGTTTTCTAACACCCTCCAGATGAGCCCATTGATGCAGATGCACAAGTCACAAACGGTCAACGTCTGTTGTTGTTTCTGCAGTATACTATGAAAAACAACATCACGGGTGATCAACTAGAACATTTGTGCAAACTGTTTGAAATACACCTACCTAACAGTCTACCAAAGTTTGAAGTATCTGTTCAAAAAAAAAGTTTCCAATGCATTTACATTGATGTAAATATATTGTCAATGCTGTCTTGAAATAACAGAAAATGAAGGTCAGTGCCCATTGCTTGACACACCATTTGTAAGGAAAACTTCCATTGAGAACATTTTTTTTATTGTGTTTCCATAATCAAGCTAGCGTACTAGCCAGTAACAGCATGAGTCGGTTTATGTAACTACCAAGTTTTCTGGTCTGGAAAATGTGCATTATTTGTGGTAATGGCTTATTGGCTTTGACCCATAAATTATAATATAAGCAGGACACTTAAATTTTAATTGCAATTACCAACAGCAGGCTTCTGTTGCACTGGTCTGTCTTTTGATCAATTCTAGCCCCAGCGGGTACCAGGTAACCAACACAGCTAGCTGCTAAAGTGTGTTGTTTCAATGTTTGTGTGAGCTGATAAGACATGTCTGGGAAGACTTGGGAAGGGGGAGGGTTCACAGGCGAGATGGCTTCATCATCCAGGCATCAAATATCTTTGTTAATTTGACTATGGACAGTGCTAGCAGAAGAGTATTACCCCTGGCCAGTTTCCCTGAAAGGCTACTACTACTACTGGACTGACCCTCTAGCTACTCAGATACAATCACACTAGCCTATATATGTATCCTGTTGTACAATCTAGCTCCTCCCATACAACAGTGGAACAGGTCAATAAAAAGACAGATTGTGCCTCATCGTTCATTTAGCTCTGTATTTAACTTATTTGATGTTGTGAGCTCTCATTAATGATAACGTAATTTCCAAGCATCCAAGTGAGCACCATGTTCAAGGGTGGCAGAACGACTGACCAGATAAGGCTGTGTATGAACACTTTGTTAAAGGCAGGGTGGTGGCAAAACAGTTGCCAGATGCAAGCTGTGTAATTTATATGATATTACTCATGATTTTTTTATCATGTTATTTCTAAGCGTTGTATTTTTACTCAAGTACAAAATTAAAGTAATTCAGTCACCATTATATATATATATATATATATATATATATATATATATATATATACTGGTGATTGAATTACTTTAATCTATGGTGTGTGATGACGTTAATTGACACGATTTAACAACATCGTAAGGTGGAGACCAGACATGTGACTAACAATGCAAGTAAACCTACAGAAAGCTTTTGATGCAGTAGATCACTGCACTCTGCCTTCTAATCTTCAAGTCTTGGGTTTTTACCACAATTAAAGAAACTGTTTCCAGTCCTACCTGACTGATCGCCAACAGTTGGTTGATGTTGGTGGAACCTTTTCTCCCTACAAAATATAACTTGTGGAATGCCTCAAGGATCAATTCTGGGGCCCATGCTGTTCCTTATTAATGTTAATGAAATGTCTTCAACTGTTAAAATGCAAACTTCTACTGTATGCAGATGATTCAGGCATTATTGTATCGGGAAAAGATGTATATGAAATTCAGTTGACCCTGACCAAAGAACTTGATTCCATTCACAACTAGCTTATTGATAACAAACTTTCCCTTCATTTAGGTAAGACAGAATCTATCCTTTTTGGTACCAAGATGAATATTCAACGTGCATCACAGCTTAAAATTGCCTGTGCTGGGTCCACTTTGGCTAGTAAATTGTCAGTCAGGTATCTGGGAGTTGAATCGGATCAACACAGGTCAAGAGAGTCCACTGCCAGGAAAATTTTCGGGTCGAAAGATTTGGCATTATGGTATAAAAACCTTAGTTTGTTATTGATGTTACTGAAGCTGTTGACATTAACCTGTTTTCTAGAACATTCTGTGCCATGAGCAGTCTTAAGCTGTGATTTAAAAACAACATCTGCCATTGGCGTTGACGTTAGGTGCTGCGGCAACAAGTTCCATAGAGTTGGGGCTGCCATGCCGAACGACCGGTCAACCCAGTGACGCCTTGCACGTGCAACGCAAAGTAGATTTCATTCACTGGAGTGCAGCGATCCAACCGGTTGACATTGGTTTCAAAAGGACTTAGTGTCGAATGCAGAGTAGATCAACTGAAATTACATATGTTCGATATCATTCATGGAACTGCTCCCTGTTACCTTTCGTCCCGGTTGATGAAAGAACATCACTGCACTGGTGCTAGATCAAGTAAACTTGCTGTCATAGACCCTTATGTACATGGGCCTGGTGCTTCAACCTTTGCTTTTACAAACAACTTTGTGATATCTTTCTTGTTCGTTTTATAATTCTTACATTTTGTGACCAAAACATGTCTAAGAGTCTAATTATTTTATTCCTTTTTTATTTGCGATATAAATTCTAATTTAATATGTGGAAATAAGTATTGTTACTTTTTGGTGCTATCAGTGCTTTTTTGTATTGCAACTGAATTTTGTAAAAGAGTGGATTCTACCAAAATACATATTACTACTACTAGTATCAGCGAATGACAGGAAGGTGCACCCTGATCTTGTGTCAATATCGCCTCTCGCCACCGACCAGCGTCAATATTGTCTCTCTGATCTTGCGTCAATATTGTTTCTCGCTACCGACCAGCTTCCGGTCAATATAGATGGAGCCATTTGCTCCTGTGTCTACATTGGTTCTCACCACCTATCAGTGTTAGTGTTAACTGTTCAGTGACAACACTAAGGGATACAGGAGGATATGCTATGACAAAAAGTTTAAAGGTCATGTAAAGCCTATATATACATCAATACAACACGTGCATTCTTTTGGTCATCCAATCTGTCTGAACTCTCTCCAATGTCATTCTTTTGGTAATATACTACAATACCTACGCTTGCGTAGGTATTATAGTGTAGGTATCGTACCGACAAAATTCGTTCTAACGTTAAGATCATTTAATTTTACCCTGAAGAAGTCGTTAGACGAAATTAGTCGGTAAATTCAGATAAAAAGTAAGGAGCATAGATTTTTAATTAGAATGGTTCTAATGTAGCACAATGTTGTACGTCGTTTACACACTGATCACCTGCAGAATGTCTGACTTGGCTTGACTTGGAATTGTCACGTCAAGAGCTGGACATTACCTTCCTGTCAAAACTTTCTTGTGCATGCACCTGACAGCAACAACACTGAAGTCACGCAAGAAGTAGCCGTGTGAGAGGAAGACCCAGCGTACCAATTTCTTCTTTCATGGGTTCCGCATATGCCAAGATACTTTCAAGTATCTGCACAACATAGGATAGGACAAGCTGAACAACTTGATACGCCCCTACAAAGTGAATGGTGTCAAGCCACATGTCCACAAAAACACTAAACAGAGCCCGTCAGGCTTTCACTCTTCAGGACACCAGAACTGTGGTGGGTTTTATCCTGAATTACGCAGAGGTGAATTACATAATCTTGCCTAGTCGAACGCCATGACACTGAAACACTGATGTTAAGCTGTTGTCAGCAAACTGTAGCAAAAAGAAGGTGTATGACAGCTACTGTGGTGCTGCAGAGTTCGCAAGGAAACACTTTGCACGATGCGACAAGCCACTGACTTGCCACTGCTAGTACTGCTAAAAAAACTCAGTTAAGATCATGCGATCAGCGAACTTAACTGATGATGAAAAAAGTGCGACTGTCAAAGAGGCAGAGAAACATTTGCAGCAAGCCGCTATTAAACCCAACCTGTACACCCACATTACAAAACTAGCGTCAACAAACATTCAGCCTGGTTTTGAAATAAGGCCACACAATGCATGCTCTTTTAACGAGTACTCCACAGATGTAAAGTTTTGAAATAGGGCCACACAATGCATGCTCTTTTAACAAGTACTCCACAGATGTAAAGTTTTGAAATAGGGCCACACAATGTATGCTCTTTTAACAAGTACTCCACAGATGTAAAGTTTTGAAATAGGGCCACACAATGTATGCTCTTTTAACGAGTACTCCACAGATGTAAAGATGCAGGAATTTTCTGACACAGAAGTAAGAAGACAAAATTTGATGAAATGTGATGCACCGGTAGAGGGTATGCCCCCTGTTGTACAACCAAAGGGCTTAAACCCCAAACGTCAATGGTATCTGTATCAGTTTGTGTCAGATGAACACAAGGACAGGGTTCCTCCATTACCTAAAGTCCCCCAACCTGGAAATGTAACTGTTGAGAGTGACTCAAGTAGTGATAATAACAGAGTGTTTTAAAGTGTTCCAAAGTGTCAGCCTCTGTTTAGTTTTAGTTTGTTTTAATTAGATGCATCATCACTTTGTGATGTCTTTCTTCTTCGTTTTATAATTCTTATGTTTTGTGACCAAAACATGTCTAAGAGTCTAATTATTTTATTCCTTTTTTATTTGCAATATAAATTCTAATTTAATATGTGGAAATAAGTATTGTTACTTTTTGATGCTATCAGTGCTTTTTTTGTATTGCAACTGAATTTTGTAAAAGAGTGGATTCTACCAAAATACATACTACTACTACTAGTATCAGCGAATGACAGGAAGATGCACCCTGACCTTGCATCAATATCGCCTCTCACCACCGACCAGCTTCAATATTGTCTCTCTGATCTTGGGTCAATATTGTTTCTCGCTACCGACCAGCTTCCGGTCAATATAGATGGAGCCATTTGCTCCTGTGTCTACATTGGTTCTCACCACCTATCAGTGTTAGTGTTAACTGTTCAGTGACAACACTAAGGGATACAGGAGGATATGCTATGACAAAAAGTTTAAAGGTCATGTAAAGCCTATATATACATCAATACAACACGTGCATTCTTTTGGTCATCCAATCTGTCTGAACTCTCTCCAATGTCAGTCTTTTGGTAATATACTACAATACCTACGCTTGTGTAGGTATTGTAGTGTAGGTATCGTACCGACAAAATTCGTTCTAACGTTAAGATCATTTAATTTTACCCTGAAGAAGTCGTTAGATGAAATTAGTCGGTAAATTCAGATAAAAAGTAAGGAGCATAGATTTTTAATTAGAATGGTTCTAATGGTTCTAATGCATCACAATGTTGTACATCGTTTACACACTGATCACCTGCAGAATGTCTGACTTGGCATGACTTGGAATTGTCACGTCAAGAGCTGGACATTGCCTTCCTGTCAAAACTTTCTTGTACATGCACCTGACAGCAACAACACTGAAGTCATACAAGAAGCAGCCGTGTGAGAGGAAGACCCAGCATACCAATTTCTTCTTTCATGGGTTCCGCATATGCCAAGATACTTTCAAGTATCTGCACAACATAGGATAGGACAAGCTGAACAACTTGATACGCCCCTACAAAGTGAATGGCGTCAAGCCACATGTCCACAAAAACACTAAACAGAGCCCGTCAGGCTTTCACTCTTCAGGACACCAGAACTGTGGTGGGTTTTATCCTGAATTACGCAGAGGTGAATTACATAATCTTGCCTAGTCGAACGCCATGACACTGAAACACTGATGTTAAGCTGTTGTCAGCAAACTGTAGCAAAAAGAAGGTGTATGACAGCTACTGTGGTGCTGCAGAGTTCGCAAGGAAACACTTTGCACGATGCGACAAGCCACTGACTTGCCACTGCTAGTACTGCTAAAAAAACTCAGTTAAGATCATGCGATCAGCGAACTTAACTGATGATGAAAAAAGTGCGACTGTCAAAGAGGCAGAGAAACATTTGCAGCAAGCCGCTATTAAACGCAACCTGTACACCCACATTACAAAACTAGCGTCAACAAACATTCAGCCTGGTTTTGAAATAGGGCCACACAATGCATGCTCTTTTAACGAGTACTCCACAGATGTAAAGTTTTGAAATAGGGCCACACAATGTATGCTCTTTTAAGGAATACTCCACAGATGTAAAGTTTTGAAATAGGGCCACACAATGCATGCTCTTTTAACAAGTACTCCACAGATGTAAAGTTTTGAAATAGGGCCACACAATGCATGCTCTTTTAACAAGTACTCCACAGATGTAAAGTTTTGAAATAGGGCCACACAATGCATGCTCTTTTAACAAGTACTCCACAGATGTAAAGATGCAGGAATTTTCTGACACAGAAGTAAGAAGACAAAATTTGATGAAATGTGATGCACCGGTAGAGGGTATGCCCCCTGTTGTACAACCAAAGGGCTTAAACCCCAAACGTCAATGGTATCTGTATCAGTTTGTGTCAGATGAACACAAGGACAGGGTTCCTCCATTACCTAGAGTCCCCCAACCTGGAAATGTAACTGTTGAGAGTGACTCAAGTAGTGATAATAACAGAGTGTTTTAAAGTGTTCCAAAGTGTCAGCCTCTGTTTAGTTTTAGTTTGTTTTAATTAGATGCATCATCACTTTGTGATGTCTTTCTTCTTCGTTTTATAATTCTTATGTTTTGTGACCAAAACATGTCTAAGAGTCTAATTATTTTATTCCTTTTTTAGTTGCAATATAAATTCTAATTTAATATGTGGAAATAAGTATTGTTACTTTTTGATGCTATCAGTGCTTTTTTTGTATTGCAACTGAATTTTGTAAAAGAGTGGATTCTACCAAAATACATACTACTACTACTAGTATCAGCGAATGACAGGAAGGTGCACCCTGACCTTGCATCAATATCGCCTCTCACCACCGACCAGCTTCAATATTGTCTCTCTGATCTTGGGTCAATATTGTTTCTCGCTACCGATCAGCTTCCGGTCAATATAGATGGAGCCATTTGCTCCTGTGTGTACATTGGTTCTCACCACCTATCAGTGTTAGTGTTATCTGTTCAGTGACAACTGAACAGTTAACAGGCATCTTGAGGGATACTTTCATCGTGAAGGTCACCGACTCAAGAAAATTCCTTAGTATACGACATATCTGAATTTTGTATTATAAATCAGAATGGGCAACATACTCAGCATCGTTTCAAATGCATCCTTTAAGTTGGTATCATACTACCTTATAATATAGAAGTACTTACTGCGTCACCATCATGTGTACGCAGGCAACTTGTTGAAGGCAGTCAACCTTGCACAGAATATGCCGCAGGTTGACACATACATGTGTGGGAAGACTCGTGCGACTCTAAGAATTTACAAAGACACTTGCCATAGATTTTGCATCCCAGGGACAATCTGTCAAATGGACAAAAGAGGGTACGAGCATGACAGTCCGCAAATGACAGAAAAAATGTATAGGCAGTTCTTCTCATTCTATATGTCAACTGTAATATATTAGTACTGATGTACTTGGTGCAGCAGTGATTTGAATTTGGTGCAGAGAATTTACAAAAAAGCGTGGAATATCATTTAGAGATTGCATATATATTATACATAAAACATATTGTAGACTGTAGGCATTGTAGCACTCCAGGCTTCTGGCAGAACAGCTGAAAAAATGCACAGCAGCGGAACAAATAAAAAAACTAGCCAAGCCACAGTCAAGTGATCTTAATCTTTTGAAGTTCAGAGATGGATACATGGGTGAAATCCATATTTTAGACTACCGTATTTTTTAAAAAGCTTAATTATATTGTCATGTACAACATAATTATGAAATAACTAGTATTTTATAATCACCCTTGTTGACTGTGTACTTGGTTCTCTAGACGAGAGTCACACCATGCAAAAAGCGCCTGGCGCAGCAGCGGCTTAAGAACCGGCAACAGTGTATCAAACAGGTGAGAGCATCGTTAAACAAAACAGTGATTCAGCTCACTCCTCCATTTGGCTTTCTCCCTTCGCTAGCTCCAAGATCAACCAGTAAGACAGACTGACAAAGGTGATTGCTGTGATAACATGGATAAAGTAGCAATGTTGTGACTAATATGTAACTAAAAATTCTGCATAAAAAATTTGCATATGTAGACTCTTTCTCAATGCATGGCCATGGGGATGACATTCTACGATTCTAATCACTGCACTCCTTTTTTTCCAGGCATCTTGAGGGACACTTTCATTGCGAAAGTCATCGAATCAATTGGGAATGCCTACTTTAGACTAGGTCTCATATTGGTTGTCACTTCAGCCTTCTTGGAGCGACTGGAAATTAACCATGTGAAGGACTGTTGGCGAATCACATTTGAGATGCTGTGCAAATGGCGAGAAATATCTCCTAATAGGAAGAACTTAAAGACGACGGTGGAGGAGCCCACTAGAATATAGGCAGTTCTTCTCGTTCTATATGTCAACTGATATATATTAGTACAGATGTACTGGATTGTAATGCCACAACAGATGCATAAAATGATGTATTTCAGTAAAGTAGTAATGTTGTGGCTAATATGTAACTTACAATTCTGCCTTAAAAACGTGGACATGTACATTCTTTCTCAATGCATGGCCACTGGGGTTGACATTCTGTTATTATAATCATTGCATTCCCTGTATTCCAGGCGTCTTGAGAGGTCACGGAATCAGTTGGGAATACCTACTTTAGAGTAGGTCTCATATTGGGTTACTGTGGCCTTCATGCAGCGAATGGAGACAGGTTTTGTAAAAGACAGTTGGTGGGTTACCTTCCAAGTGTTGAACAAATGGCGAGATGCCTCTCCTAATTAAAAGAACGTCAAGGCGATAGTAGAGGAGCTCACCGCTGCCTTGCTTTCCATCGAACTAAACGATGTCGCTCAAATGGAGAGACGGTAATGTTGTCGGTTAGATAAGGTCATTGTCTCTTTATGATAATTCATAATAAATATTAGTTGATTGCAGATGAAAAATCATACAAAATTCCATAGTATACGACATATCTGAATCTTGTATTCTAAACCAGAATGGGCAGCATATTCAGCACAGTGTCAAATGTATCCTATAATTATAAGTTGGTATCATACTACGTTATAATATAGAAGTACTTACTGTGTCACCATCATGTGTACGCAGGCAACTAGTTGAAGGCAGTCAACCTTGCACAGAATATGCCGCAGGTTGACACATACATGTGTAGGAAGACTCGTGCGACTCTAAGAATTTACGAAGACACTTGCCATAGATTTTGCATCCCAGGGACAATCTATCAAGTGGACAAAAGAGGGTAGGAGCATGACAGTCCGCAAATGACAGAAAGAATGTATAGGCAGTTTTTCTCATTCTATATGTCAACTGTAATATATTAGTACTGATGTACTTGGTGCAGCAGTGGTTTGAATTTGGTGCAGAGAATTTACAAAAAAGCGTGGAATAACATTTAGAGATTGCATATATATTATACATAAAACATATTGTAGACTGTAGGCATTGTAGCACTCCAGGCTTCTGACAGAACAGCTAAAAAAACGCACATCAGCGGAACGAATAAAAAAACTAGCCAAGTCACAGTCAAGTGATCTTAATCTTTTGAAGTTCAGAGAAGGATACATGGGTGAAATCCATATTTTAGACTACCGTATTTTTTAAAAAGCTTAATTATGTTGTCATGTACAACATAATTATGAAATAACTAGTATTTTATAATCACCCTTGTTGACTGTGTACTTGGTTCTCTAGACGAGAGTCACACCATGGAAAAAGCGCCTGGCGCAGCGGCGGCTTAAGAACCGGCAACAGTGTATGAAACAGGTGAGAGCATCGTTAAACAAAACAGTGATTCAGCTCACCCCTCCATTTGGCTTTCTTCCTTTGCTAGCTCCAAGATCAACCAGTAAGACAGACTGACAAAGGTGATTGCTGTGATAACATGAATAAAGTAGTAATGTTGTGGCTAATATGTAACTTACAATTCTGCATAAAAAATTTGCATATGTAGATTCTTTCTCAATGCATGGCCATGGGGATGACATTCTACGATTATAATCACTGCACTCCTTTTCTTCCAGGCATCTTGAGGGATACTTTCATTGCGAAAGTCACCGAATCAATTGGGAATGCCTAATTTAGACTAGGTCTCATATTGGTTGTCACTTCAGCCTTCTTGGAGCAACTGGAAATTAACCATGTGAAGGACTGTTGGAGAATCACATTTGAGATGCTGTCCAAATGGCGAGAAATATCTCCTAAAAGGAAGAACTTAGAGACGACAGTGGAGGAGCTCACTAGAATATAGGCAGTTCTTCTCGTTCCATATTTAACTGATATATATTAGTACCGATGTACTGAATTGTAATGCAACAACGGATGCATAAAATGATGTATTTCAGTAAAGTAGTAATGTTGCGGCTAATATGTAACTTACAATTCTGCATAAAAAATGTGCATATGTAGATTCTTTCTCAATGCATGGCCATGGGGATGACATTCTATGATTATAATCACTGCACTCCTTTCCTTCCAGGCATCTTGAGGGATACTTTCATTGCGAAAGTCACCGAATCAATTGGGAATGCCTAATTTAGACTAGGTCTCATATTGGTTGTCACTTCAGCCTTCTTGGAGCGACTGGAAATTAACCATGTGAAGGACTGTTGGAGAATCACATTTGAGATGCTGTCCAAATGGCGAGAAATATCTCCTAAAAGGAAGAACTTAGAGACGACAGTGGAGGAGCTCACTAGAATATAGGCAGTTCTTCTCATTCTATATTTAACTGATATATATTAGTACTGATGTACTGGATTGTAATGCAACAACGGATGCATAAAATGATGTATTTCAGTAAAGTAGTAATGTTGCGGCTAATATGTAACTTACAATTCTGCATAAAAAATGTGCATATGTAGATTCTTTCTCAATGCATGGCCATGGGGATGACATTCTATTATTATAATCACTGCACTCCTTTTCTTCCAGGCATCTTGAGGGATACTTTTATTGCGAAAGTCACCGAATCAATTGGGAATGCCTAATTTAGACTAGGTCTCATATTGGTTGTCACTTCAGTCTTCTTGGAGCGACTGGAAATTAACCATGTGAAGGACTGTTGGCGAATCACATTTGAGATGCTGTCCAAATGGCGAGAAATATCTCCTAATAGGAAGAACTTAAAGACGACGGTGGAGGAGCTCACTAGAATATAGGCAGTTCTTCTCGTTCTATATGTCAACTGATATATATTAGTACAGATGTACTGGATTGTAATGCCACAACGGATTTATAATATGATGTATTTCAGTAAAGTAGTAATGTTGTGACTAATATGTAACTTACAATTCTGCCTTAAAAACGTGGACATGTACATTCTTTCTCAATGCATGGCCACTGGGGTTGACATTCTGTTATTATAATCATTGCATTCCCTGCCTTCCAGGCGTCTTGAGTGACTCTTTCGTCGGGAAGGTCACGGAATCAGTTGGGAATACCTACTTTAGAGTAGGTCTCATATTGGGTTACTGTGGCCTTCATGCAGCGAATGGAGACAGATTTTGTAAAAGACAGTTGGTGGGTTACCTTCCAAGTGTTGAACAAATGGCGAGATGCCTCTCCTAATTGAAATAACGTCAAGGCGATAGTAGAGGAGCTCACCGCTGCCTTGCGTTCCATCGAACTAAACGATGTCGCTCAAATGGAGAGAGACGGTAATGTTGTCGGTTAGATCAGGTCATTGTCTCTTTATGATAATCCATAATAAATATTAGTTGATTGCAGATGAAAAATCATAAAAAATTCTATAGTATACGACATATCTGAATCTTGTATTCTAAACCAGAATGGGCAGCATACTCAGCACCGTGTCAAATGTATCCTATAATTATAAGTTGGTATCATACTACGTTATAATATAGAAGTACTTACTGCGTCACCATCACGTGTACGCAGGCAACTAGTTGAAGGCAGTCAACCTTGCACAGAATATGCCGCAGGTTGACACATACATGTGTGGGAAGACTTGTGCGACTCTTAAGAATTTACGAAGACACTTGCCATAGATTTTGCATCCCAGGGACAATCTGTCAAGTGGACAAAAGAGGGTAGGAGCATGACAGTCCGCAAATGACAGAAAAAATGCATAGGCAGTTCTTCTCATTCTATATGTCAACTGTAATATATTAGTACTGATGTACTTGGTGCAGCAGTGATTTGAATTTGGTGCAGAGAATTTACAAAAAAGCGTGGAATAACATTTAGAGATTGCATATATATTATACATAAAACATATTGTAGACTGTAGGCATTGTAGCACTCCAGGCTTCTGACAGAACAGCTGAAAAATCGCACAGCAGCGGAACGAATAAAAAAACTAGCCCAGTCACAGTCAAGTGATCTTAATCTTTTGAAGTTCAGAGAAGGATACATGGGTGAAATCCATATTTTAGACTACCGTATTTTTTAAAAAGCTTAATTATGTTGTCATGTACAACATAATTATGAAATAACTAGTATTTTATAATCACCCTTGTTGACTGTGTACTTGGTTCTCTAGACGAGAGTCACACCATGGAAAAAGCGCCTGGCGCAGCGGCGGCTTAAGAACCGGCAACAGTGTATGAAACAGGTGAGAGCATCGTTAAACAAAACAGTGATTCAGCTCACCCCTCCATTTGGCTTTCTTCCTTCGCTAGCTCCAAGATCAACCAGTAAGACAGACTGACAAAGGTGATTGCTGGGATAACATGAATAAAGTAGTAATGTTGTGGCTAATATATAACTTACAATTCTGCATAAAAAATTTGCATATGTAGATTCTTTCTCAATGCATGGCCATGGGGATGACATTCTACGATTATAATCACTGCACTCCTTTTCTTCCAGGCATCTTGAGGGATACTTTCATTGCGAAAGTCACCGAATCAATTGGGAATGCCTAATTTAGACTAGGTCTCATATTGGTTGTCACTTCAGCCTTCTTGGAGCAACTGGAAATTAACCATGTGAAGGACTGTTGGAGAATCACATTTGAGATGCTGTCCAAATGGCGAGAAATATCTCCTAAAAGGAAGAACTTAGAGACGACAGTGGAGGAGCTCACTAGAATATAGGCAGTTCTTCTCGTTCCATATTTAACTGATATATATTAGTACCGATGTACTGAATTGTAATGCAACAACGGATGCATAAAATGATGTATTTCAGTAAAGTAGTAATGTTGCGGCTAATATGTAACTTACAATTCTGCATAAAAAATGTGCATATGTAGATTCTTTCTCAATGCATGGCCATGGGGATGACATTCTACGATTATAATCACTGCACTCCTTTTCTTCCAGGCATCTTGAGGGATACTTTCATTGCGAAAGTCACCGAATCAATTGGGAATGCCTAATTTAGACTAGGTCTCATATTGGTTGTCACTTCAGCCTTCTTGGAGCGACTGGAAATTAACCATGTGAAGGACTGTTGGAGAATCACATTTGAGATGCTGTCCAAATGGCGAGAAATATCTCCTAAAAGGAAGAATTTAGAGACGACAGTGGAGGAGCTCACTAGAATATAGGCAGTTCTTCTCATTCTATATTTAACTGATATATATATTAGTACAGATGTACTGGATTGTAATGCCACAACGGATGCATAAAATGATGTATTTCAGTAAAGTAGTAATGTTGTGGCTAATATGTAACTTACAATTCTGCATAAAAAATGTGCATATGTAGATTCTTTCTCAATGCATGGCCATGGGGATGACATTCTACGATTATAATCACTGTACTCCTTTTCTTCCAGGCATCTTGAGGGATACTTTTATTGCGAAAGTCACCGAATCAATTGGGAATGCCTAATTTAGACTAGGTCTCATATTGGTTGTCACTTCAGTCTTCTTGGAGCGACTGAAATTAACCATGTGAAGGACTGTTGGCGAATCACATTTGAGATGCTGTCCAAATGGCGAGAAATATCTCCTAATAGGAAGAACTTAAAGACGACGGTGGAGGAGCTCACTAGAATATAGGCAGTTCTTCTCGTTCTATATGTCAACTGATATATATTAGTACAGATGTACTGGATTGTAATGCCACAACGGAGTTTATAATATGATGTATTTCAGTAAAGTAGTAATGTTGTGACTAATATGTAACTTACAATTCTGCCTTAAAACGTGGACATGTACATTCTTTCTCAATGCATGGCCACTGGGGTTGACATTCTGTTATCATAATCATTGCATTTACAGTAATTCCAGGCGTCTTGAGTGACTCTTTCATCGGGAAGGTCACGTAATCAGTTGGGAATACCTACTTTAGAGTAGGTCTCATATTGGGTTACTCTGGCCTTCATGCAGCGAATGGAGACAGATTTTGTAAAAGACAGTTGGTGGATTACCTTACAAGTGTTGAACAAATGGCGAGATGCCTGTCCTAATTGAAAGAACGTCGAGGCGATGGTAGGAGCTCACCGCTGCTTTGCGTTCCATCGAACTAAACGATGTCGCTCAAATGGAGAGAGATGGTAAGGTTGTCGGTTAGATCAGGTCATTGTCTCTTTATGATAATCCATAATAAATATTAGTTGATTGCAGATGAAAAATCATACAAAATTCCATAGTATACGACATATCTGAATCTTGTATTCTAAACCAGAATGGGCAGCATACTCAGCACCGTGTCAAATGTATCCTATAATTATAAGTTGGTATCATACTACGTTATAATATAGAAGTACTTACTGCGTCACCATCACGTGTACGCAGGCAACTAGTTGAAGGCAGTCAACCTTGCACAGAATATGCCGCAGGTTGACACATACATGTGTAGGAAGACTCGTGCGACTCTAAGAATTTACGAAGACACTTGCCATAGATTTTGCATCCCAGGGACAATCTATCAAGTGGACAAAAGAGGGTAGGAGCATGACAGTCCGCAAATGACAGAAAGAATGTATAGGCAGTTTTTCTCATTCTATATGTCAACTGTAATATATTAGTACTGATGTACTTGGTGCAGCAGTGGTTTGAATTTGGTGCAGAGAATTTACAAAAAAGCGTGGAATAACATTTAGAGATTGCATATATATTATACATAAAACATATTGTAGACTGTAGGCATTGTAGCACTCCAGGCTTCTGACAGAACAGCTAAAAAAACGCACATCAGCGGAACGAATAAAAAAACTAGCCAAGTCACAGTCAAGTGATCTTAATCTTTTGAAGTTCAGAGAAGGATACATGGGTGAAATCCATATTTTAGACTACCGTATTTTTTAAAAAGCTTAATTATGTTGTCATGTACAACATAATTATGAAATAACTAGTATTTTATAATCACCCTTGTTGACTGTGTACTTGGTTCTCTAGACGAGAGTCACACCATGGAAAAAGCGCCTGGCGCAGCGGCGGCTTAAGAACCGGCAACAGTGTATGAAACAGGTGAGAGCATCGTTAAACAAAACAGTGATTCAGCTCACCCCTCCATTTGGCTTTCTTCCTTCGCTAGCTCCAAGATCAACCAGTAAGACAGACTGACAAAGGTGATTGCTGGGATAACATGAATAAAGTAGTAATGTTGTGGCTAATATATAACTTACAATTCTGCATAAAAAATTTGCATATGTAGATTCTTTCTCAATGCATGGCCATGGGGATGACATTCTACGATTATAATCACTGCACTCCTTTTCTTCAGGCATCTTGAGGGATACTTTTATTGCGAAAGTCATCAAATCAATTGGGAATGCCTACTTTAGACTAGGTCCCATATTGGTTTTCACTTCAGCCTTCTTGGAGCAACTGGAAATTAACCATGTGAAGGACTGTTGGCGAATCACATTTGAGATGCTGTCCAAATGGCGAGAAATATCTCCTAAAAGGAAGAACTTAAAGACGATGGTGGAGGAGCTCACTAGAATATAGGCAGTTCTTCTCGTTCTATATGTCAACTGATATATATTAGTACTGATGTACTGGATTGTAATGCAACAACGGATGCATAAAATGATGTATTTCAGTAAAGTAGTAATGTTGTGGCTAATATGTAACTTACAATTCTGCATAAAAAATGTGCATATGTAGATTCTTTCTCAATGCATGGCCATGGGGATGACATTCTACGATTATAATCACTGCACTCCTTTTCTTCCAGGCATCTTGAGGGATACTTTTATTGCGAAAGTCACTGAATCAATTGGGAATGCCTAATTTAGACTAGGTCTCATATTGGTTGTCACTTCAGCCTTCTTGGAGCGACTGGAAATTAACCATGTGAACGACTGTTGGCGAATCACATTTGAGATGCTGTGCAGATGGCGAGAAATATCTCCTAATAGGAAGAACTTACAGACGATGGTGGAGCTCACTAGAATATATAGGCAGTTCTTCTCGTTCTATATGTCAACTGATATATATTAGTACTGATGTACTGCATTGTAATGCCACAACGGATGCATAAAATGATGTATTTCAGTAAAGTAGTAATGTTGTGGCTAATATGTAACTTACACTTCTGCATAAAAAATGTGCATATGTAGATTCTTTCTCAATGCATGGCCATGGGGATGACATTCTATGATTATAATCACTGCATTCCTTTTCTTCCAGGCATCTTGAGGGATACTTTTATTGCGAAAGTCACTGAATCAATTGGGAATGCCTACTTTAGACTAGGTCTCATATTCGTTGTCACTTCAGCCTTCTTGGAGCGACTGGAAATTAACCATGTGAACGACTGTTGGCGAATCACATTTGAGATGCTGTCCAAATGGCGAGAAATATCTCCTAATAGGAAGAACTTAAAGACGACGGTGGAGGAGCTCACTAGAATATAGGCAGTTCTTCTCGTTCTATATGTCAACTGATATATATTAGTACAGATGTACTGGATTGTAATGCCACAACGTATTTATAATATGATGTATTTCAGTAAAGTAGTAATGTTGTGACTAATATGTAACTTACAATTCTGCCTTAAAAACGTGGACATGTACATTCTTTCTCAATGCATGGCCACTGGGGTTGACATTCTGTTATTATAATCATTGCATTCCCTGCCTTCCAGGCGTCTTGAGTGACTCTTTCGTCGGGAAGGTCACGGAATCAGTTGGGAATACCTACTTTAGAGTAGGTCTCATATTGGGTTACTGTGGCCTTCATGTAGCGAATGGAGACAGATTTTGAAAAAGACAGTTGGTGGGTTACCTTCCAAGTGTTGAACAAATGGCGAGATGCCTCTCCTAATTAAAAGAACGTCAAGGCGATAGTAGGAGCTCACCGCTGCCTTGCTTTCCATCGAACTAAACGATGTCGCTCAAATGGAGAGAGACGGTAATGTTGTCGGTTAGATCAGGTCATTGTCTCTTTATGATAATCCATAATAAATATTAGTTGATTGCAGATGAAAAATCATAAAAAATTCTATAGTATACGACATATCTGAATCTTGTATTCTAAACCAGAATGGGCAGCATACTCAGCACCGTGTCAAATGTATCCTATAATTATAAGTTGGTATCATACTACGTTATAATATAGAAGTACTTACTGCGTCACCATCACGTGTACGCAGGCAACTAGTTGAAGGCAGTCAACCTTGCACAGAATATGCCGCAGGTTGACAATACATGTGTGGGAAGACTCGTGCGACTCTAAGAATTTACGAAGACACTTGTCATAGATTTAGCATCCCAGGGACAATCTGTCAAGTGGACAAAAGAGGGTAGGAGCATGACAGTCCGCAAATGACAGAAAGAATGTATAGGCAGTTTTTCTCATTCTATATGTCAACTGTAATATATTAGTACTGATGTACTTGGTGCAGCAGTGATTTGAATTTGGTGCAGAGAATTTACAGAAAAGCGTGGAATAACATTTAGAGATTGCATATATTTTATACATAAAACATATTGTAGACTGTAGGCATTGTAGCACTCCAGGCTTCTGACAGAAAAGCTGAAAAAACGCACAGCAGCGGAACGAATAAAAAAACTAGCCCAGTCACAGTCAAGTGACCTTAATCTTTTGAAGTTCAGAGAAGGATACATGGGTGAAATCCATATTTTACCGTATGTTTTAAAAAGCTTAATTATGTTGTCATGTACAACATAATTATGAAATAACTAGTATTTTATAATCACCCTTGTTGACTGTGTACTTGGTTCTCTAGACGAGAGTCACACCATGGAAAAAGCGCCTGGTGCAGCGGCGGCTTAAGAACCGGCAACAGTGTATGAAACAGGTGAGAGCATCGTTAAACAAAACAGCGATTCAGCTCACCCCTCCATTTGGCTTTCTCCCTTCGCTAGCTCCAAGATCAACCAGTAAGACAGACTGACAAAGGTGATTGCTGTGATAACATGGATAAAGTAGCAATGTTGTGGCTAATATGTAACTTAAAATTCTGCATAAAAAATGTGTATATGTAGATTCTTTCTCAATGCATGGCCATGGGGATGACATTCTACGATTCTAATCACTGCACTCCTTTTTTCCAGGCATCTTGAGGGACACTTTCATTGCGAAAGCCATAGAATCAATTGGGAATGACTACTTTAGACTAGGTCCCATATTGGTTGTCACTTCAGCCTTCTTGGAGCGACTGGAAATTAACCATGTGAAGGACTGTTGGCGAATCACATTTGAGATGCTGTGCAAATGGCGAGAAATATCTCCTAAAAGGAAGAACTTAAAGACGACGGTGGAGGAGCTCACTAGAATATAGGCAGTTCTTCTCGTTCTATATGTCAACTGATATATATTAGTACAGATGTACTGGATTGTAATGCCACAACGGATGCATAAAATGATGTATTTCAGTAAAGTAGTAATGTTGTGGCTAATATGTAACTTACAATTCTGCATAAAAAATGTGCATATGTAGATTCTTTCTCAATGCATGGCCATGGGGATGACATTCTACGATTATAATCACTGTACTCCTTTTCTTCCAGGCATCTTGAGGGATACTTTTATTGCGAAAGTCACCGAATCAATTGGGAATGCCTAATTTAGACTAGGTCTCATATTGGTTGTCACTTCAGCCTTCTTGGAGCGACTAGAAATTAACCATGTGAAGGACTGTTGGAGAGTCACATTTGAGATGCTGTGCAGATGGCGCGAAACATCTCCTAATAGGAAGAACTTAGAGACGACAGTGGAGGAGCTCAATAGAATATAGGCAGTTCTTCTCGTTCTATATTTAACTGATATACATTAGTACTGATGTACTGCATTGTAATGCCGCAACGGATGCATAAAATGATGTATTTCAGTAAAGTAGTAATGTTGTGGCTAATATGTAACTTACACTTCTGCATAAAAAATGTGCATATGTAGATTCTTTCTCAATGCATGGCCATGGGGATGACATTCTATGATTATAATCACTGCATTCCTTTTCTTCCAGGCATCTTGAGGGATACTTTTATTGCGAAAGTCACTGAATCAATTGGGAATGCCTACTTTAGACTAGGTCTCATATTCGTTGTCACTTCAGCCTTCTTGGAGCGACTGGAAATTAACCATGTGAACGACTGTTGGCGAATCACATTTGAGATGCTGTCCAAATGGCGAGAAATATCTCCTAATAGGAAGAATTTAGAGACGACAGTGGAGGAGCTCACTAGAATATAGGCAGTTCTTCTCGTTCTATATTTAACTGATATATATATTAGTACAGATGTACTGGATTGTAATGCCACAACGGATGCATAAAATGATGTATTTCAGTAAAGTAGTAATATTGTGGCTAATTTGTAACTTACAATATTCTGCCTTAAAAACGTGGACATGTACATTCTTTCTCAATGCATGGCCACTGGGGTTGACATTCTGTTATTATAATCAGTGCTTTTTTGTATTGCAACTGAATTTTGTAAAAGAGTGGATTCTACAAAAATACATACTACTACTACTAGTATCAGCGAATGACAGGAAGGTGCACCCTGATCTTGCGTCAATATCGCCTCTCGCCACCGACCAGCGTCAATATTGTCTCTCTGATCTTGCGTCAATATTGTTTCTCGCTACTGACCAGCTTCCGGTCAATATAGATGGAGCCATTTTACAATACCTACGCTTGCGTCTAAACCCTCTGCTCACACCACTATTAAAGATGCAGGAATTTTCTGACACAGAAGTGGAAAAAAATTTGATGAAATGTGATGCACCGGTAGAGGGTATACCCCCTGTTGTACAACCAAAGGGCTTAAACCCCAAACGTCAATGGTATTTGTATCAGGAGATAAGGCAGTTTGTGTCAGATGAACACAAGGACAGGGTTCCTCCATTACCTAGAGTCCCCCAACCTGGAAATGTAACTGTTGAGAGTGACTCAGGTAGTGATAATGCTGTGCCCTCTGCCTCTAAACGTGGTCGAGGCCAGAGTCGAGGCCAGAGTCGAGGCCGTGGCAGACCCAAGAAAGAAAAATAATGCATGGCCACTGGGGTTGACATTCTGTTATCATAATCATTGCATTCCCTGTCTTCCAGGCGTCTTGAGTGACTCTTTCATCGGGAAGGTCACGTAATCAGTTGGGAATACCTACTTTAGAGTAGGTCTCATATTGGGTTACTCTGGCCTTCATGCAGCGAATGGAGACAGATTTTGTAAAAGACAGTTGGTGGATTACCTTACAAGTGTTGAACAAATGGCGAGATGCCTGTCCTAATTGAAAGAACGTCGAGGCGATGGTAGGAGCTCACCGCTGCTTTGCGTTCCATCGAACTAAACGATGTCGCTCAAATGGAGAGAGACGGTAAGGTTGTCGGTTAGATCAGGTCATTGTCTCTTTATGATAATCCATAATAAATATTAGTTGATTGCAGATGAAAAATCATATAAAATTCCTCAGTATGTGACATATCTGAATCTTGTATTTTAAACCGAAATGGACATTATACTCAGCATCGTTTTAGATGTAACCTATAGTTATAAGTTAGTATCATACTAACTTCTAATTCTGCCTGTACTGATGTTTTAATGAGTGCCGAAAAACGTTATTAATGTTTGATTAAAAAACAGTAGTATTGAATAAGACAGCTTTGACTATGAGAATGTTTTGTTCTGACTGCTTAAAAAATGTGGATATATAAATTCTTTTTCAATGCATGGCCGTGGGGGTAGATTTTCTGTGATTATAATCATTGCGTTCACTTTCTTCCAGGCGTCTTGAGGGATACTTTCATTGTAAAGGTCACCAACTCAGTTGGGAATGCCTACTTTAGACTAGGTCTCATACTGGGTGTCACTTTGGCCTTCTTGGAGCGACGGAAGATTAACTATGTGAAGGACTTTTGGTGAATTACATTTGAGATGTGATGCAGATGGCGTGATAACAGAATAAGAAACATTCGCAACAAGGTCGCGTTTGTGAGAGGATGACGAACTCTCAAGGGGTCCATACAAAGGCACTTATGATGGTGAACACTCGTCAGAATGGTAGCATGTAGAATGTACTTGTTTTAGAGCACTCAAGGCTTCTGGCAGAACTGAAAAAATGCACAGCGGAAGAACGAATCAGAAAACTGGTGTAGCCAGAGGCAGATCCAAGGGAGAAATCCAAGGGATACGGGTCCCCTCTTTTCTTACATATGTTAGACTATTTTTTATGATTTTTTCATTATTTCGGTAGGCACTAAATTTGAAATAAACTGATATAAAAGTATAATCTAAAATAGGTGATCCTAAATGCACACAGCTGTCAGGATGTCGGTGGTAGAATGTTCAACACCGGTGTCATCAACCTGCAGTTGGGCATCAATGTGTTGGCAGAATAAACAACTACTGGTCAACCGATCCAGCACTGAATGAACTGTTTGGCTCAGAACCGCCACCACCACAACCGTTAACCGTTAGCTCACCCCGTCACTGAGAAGGATTCCACCACCCCACCTGCTTTTGTCAAGTACTTAGATTGTAATAACATTGATTTGGTTAACTGTTATTTATCACGTTGGAATAATATTTGGTTAACTGTTATTTATCACGTTGGAATAATATTCGTCCGACTTATCAAGTGGGATGCATCCAGAACATTTTAAAATTAAGACATAAACCGGCATGAGAAGCTGAGCCAGGACTTCCACTGTTCAATCACAGCCGAGGAAGATCTGCAAGACTAGCTGGCCAAAGTGCGACCGATTATCACCTTGTGTGAGGACAATTTTGACCACTGGTTTCATCCTTCTATGAATCTTTCTGTGAGTCAGTTTGATGGTCGCCTATTGTGGAAGCAAAACCTCCCAAAGAAACCCACCAAGTCACATGTTTGTTGTCTCCCTGGAGACCTGCCATTTTATTGACAAACAATCGAATGCTACTAGCAATCATCAATCATTGTGATGAAACTGTTGACGGTGACATAGCCGGAACTTTTTCATGAGTTTCATCATGACATCTTCAATTTATTGCAATTTTGCTGGGTAAATGGCACAATACGAATTTGTATTTAAATATGCTGATTTTTAATATTTGTAATTACTTTTTCTAGAAGCCCCTATTTGTAATTGTATTTGTTGATCATATTTAGTCAAATATATACATCAAATACAACAACATGAAGATCCGACCTGCACGAACACTTAGGATCTTAAATATTGGTAACGTAAAGCACCTTTTCTTTCGTATTTGCCTATGAAAGCATACGAATGCCCGACACAGACAGTGTGAATTCCTAGGAATCTGGGCGACTATCAGAATTACTACTAGTGCGAATACATCACAACAACCCAGGAGTATTACCTCCCAACGATTGTGATAAATGGGACCTGTCAATTATTTCATTCCATTGACTGTACCATCGTTGTTGTGCCAAGATCATGCAGTAGATTATAATCACTGCGTTCCCTTTCTTGCAGGCGTCTTGAAAGATACTTTCAACACGAAGGTCACCGACTCAATCGGGAATGCTTACTTTAGACTAGGTCTCATATTGGGTGTTACTGCAGCCTTCTTGCAGTGACTGGAGATGGATTTTGCAAAGAACAGTTGGAGGGTTACCTCCAAAATGTTGTGCAGATGGTGCGAAACTTCTCATTGGAAGAACATCTCATTGAATTCAAGTCAGACACAATGACAAAGATTGGCCATCATGACCAGGGAAACGATGCTGACATGATGCAGGCAATCATGAATGCTGTCAGCGAGGCAGTAACACAAGATTACAGAAAACTCAGAGAAAAAGTAAAGCCAAGGTTGAACCTATGGATACATACACTGCATAGGGTAATGTGGGGCAGGGACTGGTCACTAGGTGGTACCTGTAGTTGTTTTTAATAGATGGTAATATTTTAAAAATGCTTTTTGTTTGGTCACTTTCACCATTGTATTGGGCGATAACTGAGACAACAAAGGAGTTGGTTTATACATATACCATCATAGGTTTAGGGATGGGTACTCTTGAATTACATCAAAACTAAAGATACTCGTGCAAGAGGGACAGAATGTACACAAGTGATAAACACACTCTAAATTACAAACACATAAAACAAAATATACAGCAGCAGCAACTGAGAAATGCATACTGAAAGAATGTAAACGAAAGTGTCTAAAGATATCAGTGTCATGATACGCATGATACAAACAGTCAGTATGATGCAAGCCTCAGATGTTACAGATCACACCTTTTATTAGTACAGTACTGAAGTCCACAGCCAGACACCTCGTAGCAGCAGCTCGCAAGTCATAACAGAAGATCAGGTCGATGATGGCAATTTGAGACTTGAATGACGAATCAAGTAGACAAATGAAACTAATATCGACCCCTTGTGTGTTTACTATCTCTCTCCGCCCAAATTTTCCCACTTAATTTAAAGACAGCCATTGTAAGTGAAAAATGAAACTAACCAGACGGTGCTATAAAAGTCATATTACATCACTGACTTTACACATAAAATAATACTTAAGGAAGGAGAGACTATAGATACTAGAAGATGAGATTACATTGTCCACGGCAGTACTGTATTAATATGTCAACGGCCCAACTGTAGCATTGTCTATCACTGGCAAGTGCTAGCAATGGTCACAATGTGGCATCACTAGCGAAACTATACTGCTTTATGTTAATTATAGAAATAGCATTTGTCCATCACCGACAATAAGTGTATCGTGTCGACTGGTGATGGTAAGGCTCAGAGAACCAAATACAGGGTAATGTCAGTAAAGGTCAGCGTTGAAAACGTCAACATTTGGATTGAATTCCTCCACGACCAGCCTGCTGCTCCAAATGATTGTACTACCTTCCCAGATGGTTCCCCAGCCTGCTGGTTCAAACAACTGTACTACCATCCCAGATAGTTCCCAGCAGTTAATTGTGTAGTCATTAGGTTTTTAGAAAGACTGCTGATCTCGTGATTTTTTAATTATAAGACCAAACCAAATATGATGATGTTTTAGTTATGTTAATCTTATTCCAATATATTTCATAATAATGTTTAGCAGACATGGAGAAATAAGGCAATTTCAGGGAAAATTCCTTGTCCAAGTTTATATCAAGACACCCATGGAAATTCCCTTTAATATCTCATTTCATCATGCAACAACAAACACAAGACATTTTCTATCGGAAACGCAGAAATTCCCTTTGCCATTCTGTCAGGCCAAGTGTTTAGATGGTTGTTCAAAACCCGTAACGTGGTTATGTCACATTGGCACGATAACTCAACAACAGTTGTTAGACATTTCTTGTGCTGACTCGTTACAGTATGAATAAGTAGAAAGTGTGTGAATGTGCAGTGTTGGTTAGTGCCTTGTACAACTGTCAGTGCTCAGTCAGTCATTTCTAGACTCATTATTTTAATCAAAAGCCACATCCCACGAACAAATAGGGATAAAGAAGACAAAAGACCACATGGCGTAGTCGTAGGATTACTCGTCTACCTCGGTATAGTGACTAGTTCTTACTAGTATGTATATGATTGTAGACACATACGTAACGTAAACACGATGACACAACTGTACGTCAATGCAACTATACAGACAGTATCAAAACTACACCCACGCTTGTCAGTTACGAAGGATATGTATCTGAATGTTTTTCAAATATCATTGTGAGATTCAAGATTCAATCTTGGGTCCTAAACTGCTCATCATGTATGTAAATAACATAAATGTGTAACGTGTTGAAGTTAATATGAAGTTTGTTTTATTCGCAGACGACACAAATTTATTCTTGTGACAAAAACTGACTACAGGGACAAGGGTAGCACAGTTAACTAAATCATGCAGTGGTCAGGCGTACACAGTTGAGCCCAACAGTGGGCAAAACCTTGTTGATACCAGTGACCATTTACGGCGAAAATACGCTAATGGTACTAGACACTGCTGTGCAAATGTTAGTGATCAGTGTCTTTTTTAGACTCATTAGGCTAATCAAATGCCATGTCCCACAAACAAATAGGGATAAAAAAGACATACGACCACGTGGCGTAGTTGTAGGATTACTCGTCTATCTATCTCGGTATAGTGACTAGTTCTAAGTAGTACGTATATGATTGTAGATGCATATGTGACTTAAACAGGATAACACAGTTGTATGTCAACGTAACAATGAATTCTGCATAGAAGCTTCATCCACGAAGGACAGGTACCTGAATGTTCTATCTTGGGTCTTAAATTGTTCGTCGTGTAAGTAAATGACATGTGTAACGCTTCGAAGCTATTAAAGTTTATTTTATTTGCCAATGACACACATTTGTTCTTTTCTCACAGTAATTTACCATATCTGGTGGAATTATTATGCACAGAACTCAATAAGATGTACACGTGATACGAATGTTTCACGGTGCCAAATGACTTGATCATACAAATAATTTGTTTCACAGTTAATGCATTTAAAACTTTACAGACTTGGCCGAGAAGCTTCATCCACGCTTGTCAGTTACGAAGGACATGTATCTGAATGTTTACAAATATCACGTAGTGTACCACAAGGTTCTATCTTGTGTCTTAAAGAAGATCACGCAGCTGTCATGGGATTACACATCTATCTTGGTATAGCGACTAGTTCTAATTAGTAGGTGTATGATTATAGACACGATAACACAGTTGTATGTCAACGTAACAATGAACCTAGTCAGAAAACTGCATCCACGCTTGTCAGTTATGAAGGATATGTATCTGAAAGTCTACATAACAATGTAATCCTACATAAACTCAAGATGGCTCTCTTTCCACATGTACTGGCTAAGAAGATTTGTCAACTGCTGATTTGACAGACAAACTAAAGAGGATAGAGGTGGACGTTTCTGATTTAGGTGAAAAGAAATTATAATAAATGCTGATCCTAAGCCAAGGTATAATCCGATTGTCGCAACGCAACTTTGTTGCCGTCGGTACATTTCTTCCCATTTGTACTACCAAATCTACAAGTGACTTGCATTATAATTAAAGCTAAAACGAGTTGGAAGCATCGGCACAGGAGTTGAAAGAGCTGTTATGGCAGCAGCTCTACCAGCAACGAGCCTGACGACCGTCATGCACCATGGAGGGGGTCACCGGCATAGCCCTAGATGACATCACATCTGTCAGCAACGGAACAACCAAGGTGATTGTAGATGTCCCCTTCGTGATGACAATTCATATGGGCCTGATAAAGGACATGTCAGGGATGAGCAACATGTGGATCACACAAATGATCACAATGCCCCCTGTGACAATGACTGTGATCAGATGAAATGTCACACCAGGGACAAGTCATAGTCCCAGCCCTCTATCTCACATGTAACAACGATAACACTGTTGTACGCAAATGCTACCATGAACCTAATCAAGAAGCTTCACCCACGCTTGTCAGTTACGAAGGACATGTATCTTAATGTTTACAAATATCATGTGGTGTACCACAAGGTTCTATCTTGGGTCTTAAATTGTTTGTCATGTAAGTAAACGACACGTGTAATGTGTCAAAGTTATTGAAGTTTATTTTATATGCCGGCGACACAAATTTGTTCTTTTCTCACAGTAACTTACCACATCTGGTGAAAGTATTATGCACGGTACTCAATAAAAATTAATAAGTGGTTCGGCACAAATAAACAAACAAATAGTGATAAAAACCACCACAAGTGATGCAGCCGTCTATTTACTTTAGAAGAAAAAAATGCTCATGTAGATATGAATATGTTCTGCAGCCACAAGTGATGCAGCACATATTCATATCTACAAACTTGTAACTTGTAAATATGTTATTCATACATTTACCCATGCGAAATATTTTCACAGCTAAGACGACAACAAGTTTGATAGCACAACAACTGCCCAAGCTCTTGTTGACAGTCTTTTGACAATGATAGCACTAGAGACACTGAGGTAGGTTAATATGTTTTCTGAAGTATTGTTCTTTCTGACATCAAACTTCCAATTAGTACAGGTAGTTATATATGTGACTGTTATGAATATGATAGGCAAACAAATCAAATTAGCTGCCATTAAATATAATATTACCAATATAATTTGTACCACTCCTTCAACATAACCAACATGGTCATAACTAGAAAAGTTAACTTCATGGAACCAGGATTTCATGTTTTGTCTACCTTGCCCTGTTTCCTCCCTCATTTCACTGATATGTAAGACTGTTGGAAACTTGTGTTGTCAGTCTTTGTTACAGGTAGGCGTGTTATCTTAGAAGTCTTGCTGAAACAATATTATCATGAAATAAGACCTTCCTATCCACAACAGCATGGCTCTGTTGTGCCAATGACTGGGTTGTGTCCATGTGGCAATGCCTGCATTCCACACTTTGTGTCATATCTTGAATAGACTTTATCATGAAGGAATATGGGCTGGATGTGATGGTTGAACACATGACAGGCATCTTGGCTGGACCCAGATCTAACACTCTTGTATGATCCTTCCCTAAATATGATGAAGGATTAGAAGGAATAAGGGTTGTAGCAATGGTTGAACATGTGACAGGCACCTTCTCTGGATCCAACCTAATACTCTTGTATGATCCTTCCCTCAATATGACCAGTCTAATATTTAACAAACAAACACACCACAAAAAAATCACACACTTAGAAAGACAAAAATATTTTCAGACAGCTAATAATCTAATTTGTATTTAAATATGCTGATTTTTAATATTTGTAATTACTTTTTCTAGAAGCCCCTATTTGTAATTGTATTTGTTGATCATATTTAGTCAAATATATACATCAAATACAACAACATGAAGATCCGACCTGCACGAACACTTAGGATCTTAAATATTGGTAACGTAAAGCACCTTTTCTTTCGTATTTGCCTATGAAAGCATACGAATGCCCGACACAGACAGTGTGAATTCCTAGGAATCTGGGCGACTATCAGAATTACTACTAGTGCGAATACATCACAACAACCCAGGAGTATTACCTCCCAACGATTGTGAGAAATGGGACCTGTCAATTAGTTCATTCCATTGACTGTACCATCGTTGTTGTGCCAAGATCATGCAGTAGATTATAATCACTGTGTTCCCTTTCTTGCAGGCGTCTTGAAAGATACTTTCAACACGAAGGTCACCGACTCAATCGGGAATGCTTACTTTAGACTAGGTCTCATATTGGGTGTTACTGCAGCCTTCTTGCAGTGACTGGAGATGGATTTTGCAAAAAACAGTTGGAGGGTTACCTCCAAAATGTTGTGCAGATGGTGCGAAACTTTTCATTGGAACAACATCTCAATGAATTCAAGTCAGACACAATGACAAAGATTGGCCATCATGACCAGGAAAACGATGCTGACATGATGCAGGCAATCATGAATGCTGTCAGCGAGGCAGTAACACAAGATTACAGAAAACTCAGACTTCACAGACAAACTTGTCGAGCCATGTCAAGTGACTTCGTTTGCATCATCAATTCCAAAGGTTTATGAATCATGCAAAATGGACTTAGAAAAATCTGAAGACGTGACCGCTTGTTTACCTGCACATGTTGCTGATCTAGAAACACATAACGATACCTTGCATGGCAAGTTGGGACAAAATCAAGCAGTACAGCAGGCGTAACTGTTTCCAACTTCATGGTGTGCCTGAATACGAACCCAACAACACACGCAATAATGAGTGTGTGTCAGTCCATCTATCGCGGTCACACACAATAAAGTACATTATTTCCGTTAGGGTGCACATGTCTGCCGTCATGTTGATTTTCTCGGAAACAAAATTGTAGGATTTGACGAAAACTGTGGTCGGTACTTCGTTTTCAGGAAGCATCCTACCGAGGAAGTCACAGACTGACTCCACTGTGTCTAGCCAGTTCTGGTGGTTACCAAGACCAGCCACCAGCCACCTGAACTGCCCGAATGGTAATTTATATATTGATGTGAAAGACTGGCTGTTTCTGACCATAATGATACACAGAATGTTACCTAGCAGAATTCAAAACTCTCCACTGCCGAGTTAGCCATCTGCAACATCTGCGACAAGTGCAGCACATGACGTTGAGTGAACAGGTATCAAATGACTGTACTACCATTCCAGATAGTTCCCCAGCCTGCTGGTTCAAACGACTGTACTACCATCCCAGATAGTTCCCCAGCCTGCTGGTTCAAATGACTGTACTACCATCCCAGATGGTTCCCCAGCCTGCTGGTCCAAATGACTGTACTACCATCCCAGATGGTTCCCCAGCCTGCTGTGCCAGCATCAGGCCGTGCACGCAACATGTCACCACAGCCATGCAGTTAATTGTGTAGTTGTTAGGTTTTTAGAAAGACTGCTGATCTCATGATTTTTTAATTATAAGACCAAACCAAATATGATGATGTTTTAGTTATGTTAATCTTATTCCAATATATTTCATAATAATGTTTAGCAGACATGGAGAAATAAGGCAAACATACCACAAAAAAATCACACACTTAGAAAGACAAAAATATTTTCAGACAGCTAATAATCAAACCCAAAGCCAATAAAATAATTATGTAAACTCATTATTTGTTTACTGGTCTAGTCCACAATGCAGCGTTGTCTGGTCAACTGATTCAATAAGCTGTTATTTGAATATAACATTGCTCATATTTGTTACAACTTGAATGGATGCAATACTGGAATATAAGATGTTTTGACCTCGTCAACTGCTGATTTGACAGACAAACTACAAAGGAAAGAGGTGGGTATTTCTGTTTTAGAAGAAACCACAGCTCTGGCAGCACCGAACCTGACGACCCTCTTCATGACGGAGGGGTCACCGGCACAGCCCTAGCCACATGTGACAATGAACATGATAAGAAAATGTATCACAACAGGGACAACTCGAAAACTTACAATATGACTATGGTCATAGTTTCAGGCCTTTATCTCGTGAAGTCTTTCACATGTATACAGAAATATGAGGGGGCAGTGAAACAAGAGTCAAACTAAACCCTAAACCAACCTAGCCCCATCCTGTAACAGGGGTAATGGCCAAAGCCAGGAAGGCCAACAACAAAATGTGAAAAAAACACAGACATGTGACAAAAACACTGAGCAGTCAGACTAGTGGGACAGGGGTAGCACAATTAAGTGAGGTCAGGCGTACACAGTCAAGCCCAACAGTGGGCCACACCTTGTTCATACCAGCAACCATTTACTGCAAAGAAATGCTAATGGTAGTGGACACTGCTGTGCAAATGTCAATGATCAGTCTGGCTTTTCTAGACTCATTAGGCCAATCGAATGCCACTTCCCATGAACAAATAGGGATAAAGAAGACAGAAGACCACACGGCTTAGTCGAAGGATTACACGTCTACCTCGGTATAGCTACTACTTAGTAGCTATGCTTGTAGATGTATATGTAACATAAACACGATAACACAGTTGCATGTCAACGCAACAATGAACTCTGCATAGACGCTTCATCCACGAAGGACATGTATCTGAATGTTTACAAATATCATGTGGTGTACCACAAGGTTCCTGGGTCTTAGTGTTCGTCATGTAAGTAAACACGATAACACAGCTATATGTGTTTGCAAGTTCTATCTTGGGTCTTAAAGTGTTCATCATGTAAGTAAACACGATAACACAATTATATGTGTTTGCAACAATGAACCACTACTCTGAGGATTACAACCTTGTCGCGGTGGGGTAGCTTGTGTGCTTCAGTGATCCTGAGAGCTATGCCGGCTGGGATACGTGTATCCCTAGTAGGTTTAACCATGCCGGACTGGTCGAGGGTGAGATTCCAGACTAAGAGTGATCCCTGGTCCTCCAGGTTGGGGGTTGGGCGGCAGGCTAACAACCTGCTCCCGTAAAAAACAACATATGTTACAGAAACATGTACTAGAAATCCAGCCTTTCTGATGGGTGATATTGGCGCTCATTCTTCGACAGAGGATAGCATGAATGGTGATCGCCAAAGCCGTAAGGAAGCTAACACCAAGATAGAGCCGTTAGTACATCCACGAAAACAGATCAAGGTTGCATGTTGGAATGTGAGGACGATGAACGCAGATGGTAAAACTGAGCAAATTGTAGATGAAATGAATAACTATGGCATAGACATACTAGGAATCAGCGAGAGTAGGTGGACTGGAATAGGAAAAGTCAGACTAGAAGGAGGGGAGACAGTGTTGTATTCTGGGGTAGAAACCAGACACGAGTTTGGTGTTGGGATAATAATATCTAAGAAGAACAGGAACACACTTCTCGAATGGCATCCAGTGAACGAACGAGTTATTACTGCTAGATTCTTTTCAAAACACATAAAGATGACTGTAGTGCAATGCTACGCGCCCACAAACGATGCAAGTGATGTGGATAAGGAGCACTTCTACGAAGTTTTGCACGGCATAACAACAGCAGTACCGAAACATGACATGCTTGTGGTCCTAGGAGACATGAATGCAAAAATAGGAGCGGACAATAACGGCTATGAAAACGTGATGGGAACAAACGGATATGGAGAGATGAATGAAAATGGATTCCTATTCGCAGAGTTTTGTCAAACACAGAATCTTGTAATCGGTGGCAGTATATTTCCGCACAAGAGCATCCACAAGTTAACGTGGATGTCACCAAATTGATCACATCACAATTGATAGAAGATTCAGAAGATCATTGAAAGACGTAAAAGTAAGGAGAGGAGCAGATGTAGGCAGTGATCACGAACTTGTTGTAGCTAATATCCAACTGAAGCGGTGTAGACATTCGGTGGAGAAGAGCGGTAGAAAGAGGTATGATGTTGATAAGCTTCGAGTGTATGAAACTGCTCAATAATTCAAGATTGCACTGAGTAATAGGTTCCAGGTGTTGGAACACACTGAAAGAGTAGAAGATTGTTGGTCAGGGGTGAAGGAAGCTATTTGTGGTGCTAGCGAAGAAGTTCTTGGATTCAGAACGCACGCACAACCGGGATGGATGACAGGAAGAAGCCTGGAAAAAGTAAGCGAGCAGAAAGCAATCAAGGACAAAATCAATGCTACCAAGTCGGAAAGACTAAAGACAATACTAAAGAACGGGTATATAGCCAAAGACAAAGAAGTTAAAAAGAGAGTCCGTGCAGACAAAAGGACGTATATGGATGACCTTGCAAAGCAAGCAGAGCATGCTGCAAACAGAGGTGAACAAAGAACGCTGTTTACACTGACCAAGAAAATAACTAATGAAAGCTGCAGAAAAAGTACACAGGTCAAGAACAAAGGTGGAGAAGTAATAACATCAGAAGCAGACCAGATAGAGAGATGGAGAGAACACTTCTCTGAGGTTCTGAATTCAGAGGCACCTGACGATCCTGTTGATGTTCCAAACAATGAATTATTCGACATAGACATTGACACTAATCCGCCTAATATAGAAGAAATTGAAAAAAGTATAAAAGCGTTGAGAAACAGTAAATCACCAGGAGTTGATAACATACAGGCTGAAATGTTGAAAACACAGAGTAATAATATGGTAGCACGAAAACTTGAGGAAGTGTTCAAATTAATATGGAAGAATGAAGAAATACCTGAAGAATGGGAGAAAGGAGTCATCATTAAATTACCTAAAAAAGGTGACATGGAGAACTGTAATAACTGGAGTGGTGTTACGTTGTTGTCAGTTCCCAGCAAGGTGCTGGGAAGGGTGATTATAGTCAGGATAAGAGATGCGCTCGATAACAAACTGAGGAAAGAACAAGCAGGTTTCAGAAGGGGGAAAGGATGTATGCAGCAAATTTTCATATTAAGGAATATCATCGACCAGTGCCTCGAATGGAATAGCCCACTCTTCATCAACTATGTGGATTTTAGGAAAGCTTTTGATAGTATTCACAGAGAGAGTTTATGGAGAATTATGAAATACTATGGAATTCCATCCAAAATTATCAATCTTGTGAAAATGTCTTACAAAAACTTCAGATGTGCAGTTGAGCATGGAGGCAAATTGTCAAAATGGTTTCCTGTGATGTCGGGAGTGAGGCAAGGATGTGTGATGTCAGGGTTTTTGTTTGTATTGGTGTAGTAATAGGCATAGACAATGTAGAGACTGTTGATAGTTTCACTTATCTAGGCTCAGTTATGGATGCAGACAAAGGTTCAACAGCAGATATAAGCGCACGCCTAAAGAAAGCGAGAGCAGCCTATTATAAACTGAGGAAAGTGTGGGCATCAGGCCAATACAGAAGGAAAACGAAACTCAGAATCTACAAGAGCAATGTGATGTCAGTTCTACTATATGGAGCAGAATGCTGGAAGGTAAACCAAAATGATGGACAAAGGCTCAATACATTTCACAATAGATGTTTGCGTCGAATTCTACATATATTCTGGCCCAAAAAAATTTCAAACGAAAAACTGTATGAAGAGGTAGAAATAAGCAGGATAACAGACATCATCAAGGCTAGAAGATGGAGTTTTATTAGCCATATCCTTCGATTTGAAAATACAAATGACTGCCGTATAGTGATGAATTGGACACCTGTGGGAAAGAGAGCGATCGGAAGACCAAAAGAGACATGGCGGAGAATGGCGGAAAAAGAACGAGATGGGTTTGGGTGGACATCATGGGCAGAGGCGGCACAGAGGGCGGCTGACACATGGCGCCCAAGGGATCCGTAAGCCGTAAGTAAGCAACAATGAACCTTGCCAAGAAACTCCATCCACGAAGGACATGTATCTGAATGTTTACAAATATCATGTAGTGTACCACAAGTTAATGCATTTAAAACTTTACAGATATAGTTGAATTGAGAGCTGTGTTATTTATGTTCAACGCATACCACAATATGCTGCCAAAATCTTCAAAAATCATTTGTGAAGTTTAATCCTTCACATTTTGCACAAAGAAAACATCAGTTTTTGAGAGAAAATGTCCGTATAGATATGAGGGCATTCTGACGTAAAGACGATAACACTGTTATATGTCTATGCAACCATGTTCCTACGTACAGACATGAGGGAATTGTAAAGTAAAGATGATGACACAGTTATATGTCAATGCTACCATGTATGTACGTATAGATATGATATAGATATATCAATGCTACCATAAACTTGGCCAAGAAGCTTCATCCATGCTTGTCAGTTACGAAGGACATGTCAAGCCAAGGTATAACTTGATTGTCGTCACGCAACCTTCTTGCCGTCAGTATATTTCTTCCCAATTGTAGTGTCAAACCTACAGGTGACTGTGTTATAATTGAGGGGGAGGCTGGGCACTGATTGTGAGAGTGTGCAAACAAGAGGGAGACAATTCCCATCTCCAATCACGTTTCGATTGTAACTGGAATCTTGCCCGCGTTCTAGGACAGTACAGAAGGTGGCTAAAGCGAGTTGGAAGCATCAACACAGGAGTTGAAACAGCCGTTCTGGCAACAGCAGCTCGTGATGACCGTTCATACAGGCGTGATAAGGGACACGTCAGGAATGAGCAACATGCGGATCACATAAATGATCGCAACACCCCCGTGACAATGACTGTGATCAGATGAAATGTCACACCAGGGACAACTCTAAAACATATGACTATGGTCATAGTCCCAGCCCTCTATCTCACATGTAACATAAAGATGATAATGCTGTTGTACACAAATGCTACCATGAACCTAATCAAGAAGCTTCATCCACGCTTGTCAGTTACGAAGGACATGTATCTGAATGTTTACAAATACCATGTGGTGTACCACAAGGTTCTATCTTGGGTCTTAAATTGTTCATCATGTAAGTAAACGACATGTGTAATGTGTCAAAGCTATTGAAATTTATTTTATATGCCGACGACACAAATTTTTTCTTTTCTCACAGTAACTTACCACATCTGGTGAAAGTATTATGCACGGAACTCAATAAAAATTAATAAGTGGTTCGGCACAAATAAACAAATATGGATAAAGACAACCACAAGTGATGCAGCAGTCTATCCATTTCAGAAAAAAAAAAGCTCACGTATATATGAATATGTTCTGCAGCCACAAGTGATGCAGCAGTCTATCAACTTCAGATATCAAAAATGCTCATGTACAGCTCTATCAATGTGTGTTACTGCCACAAGTGATGCAGCAGTCTATCCATTTCAGATAACAGAAATACTGATGAAGATATGAACTTGTACAACAGCTGAGCAGCCGTCTCTCGAAACAGCTGCAAACCATCATCGGTGACGTGAGTTTGCAGGGCTTTGTTGATATGGATGAAGACGAAGCAAGCACGCAGGCAGTTGGCGAGGCAGTATTGCCTGACACCGGACAACCCTAGGAAGAAGCAGAAGATGTGCCTGCTTTTGGTAAATTAATCAAACGAAATGATGATGATCCCATATCTGGAAGTTGCGAAAGTGTGAATAGCATTATGGGATACTTAGAGACGGACCACACGATGATATCATCAAAACTAAATAACAAATCACATCACTTGACCAGGTTTTGTGAAAAGTCTTAAACGTTTTATGGAAATGCATTTTAATGCATTAGCATTCTGTTTACAACACTTCGTACAGTTTATTGAAATATATACATATATGATGTCAGCAGATCACCACTAAGCATTAAAGTCAATGTTTAATTGATATTATTAAACTTGTAACTTGTAAATATGTTATTCATACATTTACCGATGCGAAATATTTTCACAGCTAAGACGACAACAAGTTTGATAGCCCAACAACTGCCCAAGCTCTTGTTGACAGTCTTTTGACAATGACAGCACTAGAGACACTGAGGTAGGTTAATATGTTTTCTGAAGTATTGTTCTTTCTGACATCAAACTTCCAATTAGTACAGGTAGTTATATATGTGACTGTTATGAATATGATAGGCAAACAAATCAAATTAGCTGCCATTAAATATAATATTACCAATATAATTTGTACCACTCCTTCATCATAACCAACATGGTCATAACTAGAAAAGTTAACTTCATGGAACCAGGATTTCATGTTTTGTCTACCTTGCCCTGTTTCCTCCCTCATTTCACTGATATGTAAGACTGTTGGAAACTTGTGTTGTCAGTCTTTGTTACAGGTAGGCGTGTTATCTTAGTCTTGTTGAAACAATATTATCATGAAATAAGACCTTCCTATCCACAACAGCATGGCTCTGTTGTGCCAATGACTGGGTTGTGTCCATGTGGCAATGCCTGCATTCCACACTTTGTGTCATATCTTGAATAGACTTTATCATGAAGGAATATGGGCTAGATGTGATGGTTGAACACATGACAGGCATCTTGGCTGGACCCAGATCTAACACTCTTGTATGATCCTTCCCTAAATATGATGAAGGATTAGAAGGAATAAGGGTTGGAGCAATGGTTGAACATGTGACAGGCACCTTCTCTGGATCCAACCTAATACTCTTGTATGATCCTTCCCTCAATATGACCAGTCTAATATTTAACAAACAAACATACCACAAAAAAATCACACACTTAGAAAGACAAAAATATTTTCAGACAGCTAATAATCAAACCCAAAGCCAATAAAATAATTATGTAAACTCATTATTTGTTTACTGGTCTAGTCCACAATGCAGCGTTGTCTTGTCAACTGATTCAATAAGTTGTTATTTGAATATAACATTGCTCATATTTGTTACAACTTGAATGGATGCAATACTGGAATATAAGATGTTTTGACCTCGTCAACTGCTGATTTGACAGACAAACTACAAAGGAAAGAGGTGGGTATTTCTGTTTTAGAAGAAACCACAGCTCTGGCAGCACCGAACCTGACGACCCTCTTCATGACGGAGGGGTCACCGGCACAGCCCTAGCCACATGTGACAATGAACATGATAAGAAAAAGTATCACAACAGGGACAACTATACAGAAATATGAGGGGGCAGTGAAACCCGTCAAACTAAACCACCCTAGCCCCATCCTGTAACAGGGGTAATGGCCAAAAGCAGAACAAAATGTGAAAAAAACACTGACATGTGACAAAAACACTGAGCAGTCAGACTAGTAGCAGAGGGGTAGCACAGTTAAGGGAGGTCAGGCGTACACAGTCGAGCCCAACAGTGGGCCACACCTTGTTCATACCAGCAACCATTTGCTGCAAAGAAATGCTAATGGTAGTGACACTGCTGTGCAGTGTCCACTCATTAGGCCAATCAAATGCCACTTCCCATGAACAAATACGGATAAAGAAGACAGAAGACCACGCGGCTTAGTCGAAGGATTACACGTCTACCTCAGTATAGCTACTAGTTCTAACTAGTAGTTATGCTTGTAGATGTATATGTAACATAAACACGATAACACAGCTGTACGTCAACGCAACAATGAACTCTGCATAGACGCTTCATCCACGAAGGACATGTATCTGAATGTTTACAAATATCATGTGGTGTACCACAAGGTTCTTGGGTCTTAGTGTTCGTCATGTAAGTAAACACGATAACACAGCTATTTGTGTTTGCAAGTTCTATCTTGGGTCTTAAAGTGTTTGTCATGTAAGTAAACACGATAACACAGCTATATGTGTTTGCAACAATGAACCTCGCCAAGAAACTCCATCCACGAAGGACATGTATCTGAATGTTTACAAATATCATGTGGTGTACCACAACGTTCTATCTTGGGTCGTGTTCATAATTTAAGTAAACACGATAACACAGCTATATGTATTTGCAACAATGAATCTAGCCACTCCATCCACGAAGGACATGTTTACAAATATCATGTGGTGTACCACAAGGTTCTTGGGTCTAAAAATGTTCGTCATGTATGTAAACACGATAACACAATTATACGTGTTTGCAACAATGAACCTCGCCAAGAAACTCCATCCACGAAGGACATGTATCTAAATGTTTACAAATATCATGTGGTGTTCCACAAGGTTCTTGGGTCTTAAAGTGTTTGTCATGTAAGTAAACACGATAACACAGCTATACGTGTTTGCAAGTTCTATCTTGGGTCTTAAAGTGTTTGTCATGTAAGTAAACACGATAACACAGCTATATGTGTTTGCAAGTTCTATCTGGGGTCTTAAAGTGTTTGTCATGTAAGTAAACACGATAACACAGCTATATGTATTTGCAACAATGAACCTAGCCAAGAAACTCCATCCACGAAGGACATGTTTACAAATATCATGTGGTATTCCACAAGGTTCTTGGGTCTTAAAGTGTTTGTCATGTAAGTAAACACGATGACATAGCTATATGTGTTCGCAACAATGAACCTTGCAAAGAAACTCCATCCACGAAGGACATGTATCTGAATGTTTACAAATATCTTGGGTCTTAAAGTGTTTGTCATATACACGATGACACAGCTGTATGTGTTCGCAACAATGAACCTCGCCAAGAAACCCCATCCACGAAGGACATGTGTCTGAATGTTTACAAATATCATGTGGTGTGCCACAAGGTTCTTGGGTCTTAAAGTGTTCGTCATGTAAGTAAACACGATAACACAGCTATATGTGTTTGCAACAATGAACCTTGCAAAGAAACTCCATCCACGAAGGACATGTATCTGAATGTTTACAAATATCTTGGGTCTTAAAGTGTTTGTCATATACACGATGACACAGCTGTATGTGTTCGCAACAATGAACCTCGCCAAGAAACCCCATCCACGAAGGACATGTTTACAAATATATTGGGTCTTAAAGTGTTTGTCATATACACGATGTCACAGCTGTATGTGTTCGCAACAATGAACCTCGCCAAGAAACCCCATCCACGAAGGACATGTATCTGAATGTTTACAAATATCATGTGGTGTGCCACAAGGTTCTTGGGTCTTAAAGTGTTCGTCATGTAAGTAAACACGATAACACAGCTATATGTGTTTGCAACAATGAACCTTGCAAAGAAACTCCATCCACGAAGGACATGTATCTGAATGTTTACAAATATCTTGGGTCTTAAAGTGTTTGTCATATACACGATGACACAGCTGTATGTGTTCGCAACAATGAACCTCGCCAAGAAACCCCATCCACGAAGGACATGTTTACAAATATCTTGGGTCTTAAAGTGTTTGTCATATACACGATGTCACAGCTGTATGTGTTCGCAACAATGAACCTCGCCAAGAAACCCCATCCACGAAGGACATGTATCTGAATGTTTACAAATATCATGTGGTGTGCCACAAGGTTCTTGGGTCTTAAAGTGTTCGTCATGTAAGTAAACACGATAACACAGCTATATGTGTTTGCAACAATGAACCTTGCAAAGAAACTCCATCCACGAAGGACATGTATCTGAATGTTTACAAATATCATGTGGTGTACCACAAGGTTCTATCTTGGGTCTTAAAGTGTTCGTCATGTAAGTAAACACGATAACACAGTTATATGTGTTCGCAACAATGAACCTAGCCAAGAAACTCCATCTACGCTTGTTAGTTGCGAAGGACTATGGACATGTATGTGAATGTTTATATAACAATGTAATCCTATGTAAACTCAAAACTGCTCTTTAACCCCTGGTACTGGCCAATAAGAAAACATTCCTGCATGTTCGGTACTGAACGGAGAATGTGTGGACGTCCCAGATGAAGCAGTGAGGGACTAGTCCCAGCGTCTCCCTGTCATGTGCGAAGGCTACGACCCCAAGAACATTTTTAATGCAGACGAGACTGGGCTGTTCTTCTGTGTTTTGCCAAGCAGGTCAATGGTGCAGAAGAAACGTGATTCCTACAAAAGGCTTCAAAGGACAGGATCACTGTGTTGTTGGCTGCTAGCACGTCAGGTGAAAAGCTGAAAGCCCTCGTGATTGTGAAATTCAAGAGACCACAGTGTTTTTCTTGGTATGAGATTGCTTCACTTTGTGTCGATGATGACCACAACAAGCCTGAATGACTACAAGTGTGTGTTCACAGTGGGGCTGAACCGCCTGAATAACAGGATGATATTCAACCTGATGTTTGTAGACAACTGTGCAGCCCATCCATGTATCCAGTTGTCTCACATCAAGCTCATCTTTCTACCACCAAACATAACAACAAAACTTCAACCGTGCGACGCTGGCAACATCCAGACGGTGAAAATTAACTACACAAACAGCTTCCTAAAATGTGGTTTCACAGATGACAGCATCAATGAGGGTAAGTTTCTCATCATGACTTGTGTGACAAGCCTTCAGCTGATCAGCAGTCTATCCACTGACACTGAGGTAGGTTAAACTGTTTTCTGAAGTATTGTTCTTTCTGACATCAAACTTTCAGCTAGTATATATGTGATGAATATGAAAACATATCAAATTAGCTGCCATTAAATATAATATTACCAATATAATTTTGCACTACTCATTCATCATAACCAACATGGTCATAAGTTAACTCATGGAACTCAAACTCAAAGTTAACTCATGGAACCAGGATTATTTTCCACAATGTGAAGATATTTCTGTAGTTAATGTTTCATATTGGCTCCATCGTTTTGGCAGTATTGAAACAATCAATGCATGAGTTGAATGCATTATGAAATCTTTCATATTGAAATCATCAGCCGTACTGATGTACATGTTGTATCATCCGTATATTGTTTGGAAATCATATGATTTTCTACCTTGCCCGTTTTTCTCCCTCACTTTACTGGTAAGACTGTTGAAAACTTGTGTTGTCAGTCTTTGTTACAGGTAGGCGTGTTATTGTAAAAGTCTTTTGCTGCAGCAATATTATCATGAAATAAGACCTTACTATCCATAAGACCATGGCGCTGTTGTGCCCATGACTGGGTTGTGTCCATGTGGCAATGCCTGCATTCCACACTTTGTGTCATATCGTGAATAGACTTTATCATGAAGGAATATGGGCTGGATGTGATGGCTGAACATGTGACAGGCAACATATATTTAGCAAATAAACATGACGTATGTCCTTTATTGTTATTTACCTTTTAAAATTGTAGTGTATTTTGTTTATTTACATTTTCTTACGAAACAACTCATCTTTCACCAACATGTTACAAGATGTTGCCAGTTGTGCACTGAACTGATATATTGCTAACTTTTGTCGTTTTATCCTCTCTCTTGTTCAATGACTAATTATCCTCGCTCTCTTGTTCATTGGGTTTGATTTTTGCCAAGTTTGAAGTATTAGCATAAACTACAGTAAGCAATCTGATTTACCCTTACATATATAGAATTTGGTACTGGTGATGAACTTTCCTCCCTGATAAACAAATAAGACAAAATGACACGAAGACTTGCCAGAGAGATATCGGACAAGCAATTTCAAAAAGTCACGAAGATTTGATACAATCCAGCACACCTAATTTAGCAAACCATTCAGCACTGAAATCAAATAAAGATTATGACAAAAAGTTACGTTTGATATTTTGCCAGTTTATGTGTTTGTGGAGGTTTCTTGTTCCAGGTGGTACTAAACGAACCGAATTATTAGAACCGTGATGTCAAGGACAAGAAAACCAATTTCTTCTGCATCAACACAGAAGAAATGCAACATCTGATATAATATGTGCACACAGACAGAGAGGTGCATCAACTTTGATTGTTGCGATGAGTGTAGAGCAGCCCTATGGAAAAACAAACACAACCACTGCACAAGGTTCGTGTAGTGACAAACACTCACAAAAAGATTGGAAGTCATCAAAGATGGTGAAAAAACAGCTAAGGTATGTCAGTGTACAACTGAAATGCAATGCAGTGATGAAGATGGTAATGATAATATCATAAACTATTAAAGTGTTACCAATGGTGTGACATACTTTTTGACTTTCCACTGCAACAATAATGACAATCTGTAAGAGATCAAAGTGAAACAGTGACATAGTGGCAATGACACAGTCTACACAGAAACCTGATTACTGAGACGGGGGTGACACAAGCGATGGACATTGTGATGCGGAGACTGGCCTACCATTGCAGTGATGCAGGTTTTTGCCATGTATGTATATTTATATACAACTTCACCTGCTGAAAAGCAAATGACATTATTGATGCCAAATTGCACTCATATTTACTGTAGATCACTAAAATTGTGAAAGAAACCAGACAACGTCAGGATGCTGTAATTCTAGTTATATATAGCGCTGAATCTATGATATATGCTCAAAGCACTTAACAAATAAATACATTTAAGACGGCTGCAAAAGGTTGGCATCAACCCTAAGAATCAGTAAACATTAAAAACTACAACATTTTAAACCATTGCAGTTTAGAAAATACAAACACAAACAACAGGCTACCACAACAACATCTGGAACTCACAGGATGGGTGCTATTTAGGGCATAGATGTTTCAAAAGTACATTATGGCATTCATCGTCATTCACTTAGAAAAATTATTTTTACAATTCTAAAGAAAGATTTTTGTTTCTACAATGCAGGTGCAGGATGTGTTAGCCCAAAGTATGCCTTTGAGTCATGAGATCATGCCACGCAACTGGATACATGCAGCTGGATACTGGATACAGTAAACTGGACGTCACTCTGGAAACACTGATCTGTGTGAATTCTCTTTTAGTGCTAAACGAAGTGGTGATGAGATCATGTGGAGCCAATGTGATGATGTAAACGGTGGTGCCACCTAGCACATGTGAGCAGTGCAGAGGAGCTGCCAGCAGCACATACATGTCCCAGAGCAGATTGGTATCGACCCACCAGCTCTAAGACAGGAAGCATCATTCTGCTGCATGATGCAACGCAAGATGTAAACTGTACAAAACCGAAGCAACTTAAATCACCCAACCCACTCTGCAACTGATATCTCCACCGCCCTCCCAAGCAGTCTGTGGAACACTGGGTAAAGGCTAGATGGGATTATTTTACACTACACGGCTCAGAAATTTGGGCTATGAAAAAGTTGGATGCCTATGAGAGGCATGGTGCCATATGCTCCGAATAAACTGGGTCGAGAAGAAGACAAATGTCTGGTGAAGATGGAGATGGCTGGGGCATGTGTGTCGAATGCCGCCAGATGCATTGCCCAGAACAGCCCTACGCTGGACACCGGGGGGGGGGGGGGGCGGAAAAGTGGTGGTCCCAAGGAGACATGACAAAGAACCATGGAGAAAGAGATGAAGACATGTGGACTGACCTGGGAAACCATCACCAGACAGGCTGCAAACCAACAGCAGTGGTGTTCTCTTGTGGAAGCCTTATGTGCCACTTGAGGCACGAAGAGGACTGAGTTAGTGAGTTTGGAGAGCGGCACTATATGGCTCAGAAAGTTGGGCTATGAAAAAGACTGATGACAAAAAGTTGACGCCTTTGAGAGGTGTGGCGTCATATGCTCCGAATAAGCTGGGTCGAGAACAAGACAAATGTCTGGGTCCAACAACTGGCTGGCATGTCTGCAGAGACATGCCAATCTATTCAGCACAGCTGAAATGACAAAAAGCAGAGCTGCTCTGCGAATAAGAGATTTTTTTGCTGTAATTCGCAAAGCTGCTCTGCCTCTGCGAATAAGAAACATTTTTGCCGTAAACTCGCTCCTCTGCTCTGCAAATAAGAACAGTTTTGGCCGTTATTCGCAAAGCTGCTCTGCGAATAGTCTCTGCCGGAAATGATTCGTCAAAGTCAAAGTCAATGAACCTGGTCCTTGCAACATCGCCCACACATTTAATAAACCATTGTATTATGTGTTAATGTAGGCTTTGGATGACGTTTATTCGTTCCATCACGTTCCATGACATACATAAAACATTCCTACCTGCTACTAACCTGCGCTTGCCTTCTTCAGACCTCACAATTCAACCTTTCATTTCGAATGCCTTTGAATAATTCTTGTACGCTCTCCCGACGCCGTTGTCGAAATAGTTAAGACTAACCGATAGACGGCGCCACAATACGTTCTTGCCTCTAGGGGCTTTCACACGTCTAATCACGTGATCGTCTGGTGGCACTGGCTGGCAAGACGACCAGATGCCTCCATGGCACTGTTTTAGTGTATTTTGCTGGTTGCGTTTGTCTTATATTTTGCGTTTTGACACACACCTTCGAAATCACGGTTGTGGGATGTACTAGTCGCTGTGTGGACGGCTCATTGTCGTTTCTTCGCATCCCAAAACTAAAAAAAGAGGAAAAATTATCAGATGTAAAAATTGCTAAACGACCGTGTTTGTGCCATTGTGGACGACATGTCAACTTTGAACGCTATTAACGGTTAATATTACCAGTGGGTATATTCTATTCACGACTGGTGGCAGCTGTTATATGAAATTAAAGCAGAATGAACGCCGAAAAAGGAAATGTTCGTAATCTCTGAACGCTGTGACAGTAGCCGGCCTGCAAAGCCGACGTATAGCTATATACTAGCCTTGCCCTAGGCCCACGCCCGCGACACTGGCTCTGCCGCCGCCACTGACCCCATTCAAGCCATCATGGGTAATAAACTAATACATGAACGTTGGTTTTTGGCTAAAAAGTAATTAAACCGTTTATTGTTATGAAACAAAGTTTAATATTTATCATACAACTGTGCTAGTGAGTGATTTATAAGCTTTCACAGACTCGATCTCGGCTGAACATTTCTGGCTTGTTGTTCGTGTAATGCCGAACGTTCTATCGGGTCAGACGCTAGATCGTTCTACCACCCGTTTTGAAAAAACACAGCTCTGGTAACTTACTAAAGTCGTCACTGTGCTCTAGTTTCTTATTGTAACATTCTCTCGCACTGGGATCTAAAAAAATACGTTTTTAGCCGAGTAGTCATTCATATGTTTGCTTGAGCATAGCAAGGTGCCAATTAAGGCACTTGTTAGAGAAAGCTCAGCTGGTTTGCGGCTTTGCCAGCCAGCGTACTGCGCATGTGCGAATGGGACGTCACGTATTGGTATACATGAAAGCCCCTATTCGCATAGGCTATATAGCCGAACTCTGCAAAGAATCATTTTATATGGTTGCATGGGCGGGTTTTCACGCTTGTAACTAATTATCAACATCTAAGCAATATATTTGTGTAAGATGTTGATATATCTTATAACTATAATGCTCATTTATTTAATTGATGCAGACAAATATAATTGGACAAGTTTTAGACGGTTAATTGGTGTCATTTGGAATTGTATGTTGTATTGTAAATTGTCCCTTGATAGAAGGACACTTGATGAAAATAATGTTCGACCTCGGCCTCGACCTCGTCATAAAAATTGTAGTTTGACACTTATGGGAAATATACCTTTTTATTATAAAGATGTACGTTTTCCATAAAGTTTATATGTGGGCACTTCAACAACATCCGCTGAGTGGCTCGAGCCGCGTGCCCAAAAATCGTGTCAGCTTAATTATTAGCGCCGTGCCAATTCCCGGTACCTGGGGTCTCCTTTTGTTTTACATCCTTTATTGTCAGCTGTTTCCGTTCTTTTTCATGACTTGCAGCGGAAATTTGGACAACGGTAATTATATTAATTATGTTTCTTTTCATGGTCGCCTGTTTGTGATTAAAATTGCAAAAAAATTAAGGAAAAACATCGATTAGACAACGTAGGTGTATTTCTATTGTAAGCTTAGGATATAAGACTATAGTGTCGTAATTTTTTTATGTTCTAGATGTCTTATAGAGGTCTTATATACTACCTCAGGTCTTATTATTATATGTGTACGAAATATTTTCCCCGCTACGCGAATGCGCAGTGGGATAGTAGAGATGTTTTTGGGCGGCGAAATTTGTGAAATTTTGTCCGATCTTTATTCTTGGAGTTGGACAGTCAGGTCGATTCGACGACGTATGTGTATTTCTATATTACAAGTTTAGCAGATAACTTGAGATAAGCCAATCATTTTTATTATGTAGGCTACACTAAGAAAATACACGTGACATATAGTCACTTAATTATCGGTTGTACTAGTTTAGTTACCCACGACACGATGGCAACACCCACGGTAATGTAATGCAATTTAGATAATATAATTAATTAACTATTATTGTTATGACTATTTCTCCTGTTGTTATATACGTGTTGTGTATGTATATAGTTGTCTGGATTATTACTGTCGCGATACAGGGGCACGAACTGTCAGAATGGGTCCCCTCTCAATTGCTGAGCCGGTATTTGCAGATCACACCTTTTCATAGCGGGGTATCGAAGACCCAATTCTGTTACTTCTGTCACTAATAAATGTTATAATAACTCTCTCGCCTTCTCCCGCGAATCACATATTCACTGTGTACATATGTAACATAGTACTACGCCCGATGGTGACATTTAAAGACGGCTAGTATGGTAGTAAGCGAAACTACCCCTAGAGTACCATAAAAGTCCCACTACATCACTGACCTTTACACATAAAATAACACGTAAGGGAGGAAATACAATATGCACAACAAAAGACAGGATTACTTTGTTGGTGGCATTACAATTTACAGCGTAAATGGGTCGGCGGCCAACCCAAACAGTTGCTACCACTGATCACAAGGTGGAGTCACTAGCGAAATCATACCGTTAAAATAATTATTATAGACACTCCAACACTGAAACGGCGGAACAATACCGCACTGTCTATCGAACCATCAGAACGTAGATGATAAAAGTAAAAGAAAAATTGATCTCAGAGCAATGTGACAACATTGAGAAAGGCATAAAAGAGGGTAACAGCAAAAAAAACTTTTGATACACTGAAGAAGATTTAACGAGATTGCCATCCCAAACAACAAGTTTCAGATGGCCAGTGGACAAGGAAGCCATGCATTGGCTTATCGAGAGTCCAAATATTTTCTCATTTACGTGTAGCCCGCCCTTATCAGATATCTGTCAATTCTATTTTAAACATATTCACACTACTAGCATTAACACAATCATTTGGCAGTTTGTTCCATTCATTTATCACCCTCTGTGAGAAAGAGTACTTTCTCATGTCCAACCTACGCTGCTCCTTAACTAATGCTGCTTTGTATCCTCTGGTTCTACTGCCTTCTTAAGTTTGCAGAACATATTCCTATCAACATCCTTATAACCACTTCACTATTTTAAAAACTTCTATTTGGTCTCCTCTTAGTCTCCTGGTCTCTAGTGTTGTCAAACAACATTGTAATAAGCGGCTTTCGTAACTAAGGTCTCTCAATTCTGGGACCATTTTAGTTGCTCTTCGTTGTTCGCTAACAAGACATGCGTGGCTACTACGAACATAAAAATGGCTCCCTGCTAACTGATAACGCGGACGTTCTTACACGATGGATATTGTCGAGAGCTTTACAGTTACGAACTGAAGCCAGGTACCAGCATACTGGAAAGCAAAACCAGCAGTGTTGATAATACAGGCGACATATGCAAGTGATGGAAGAAGAGGTAGAGGAAGCACTGCGCACATTGAAAGGAGGGAAATCACCCGGCGCCAACAACACTCCAGTAGAGCTGCTCAAACACGGCAGCCCTGCATTGGTAAAGGTCCTTACAACACTAGGCCAGAGGATCTGGAAAACAAAGAATGGCCCAAAGAATGGACTCAATCCATGATCATGCCACTCCCAAAAAAGGGAAATATAATACTAAATTACAGAACCATCAGCCTTATCGGTCACCCAAGCAAGACCGTTGATCTTGAACAGACGGAACGGAAAGGAAGACGAAATACTGGCCAAAGAATAGACAGGATTTAGGGCCGGGGGAAGCTCCAATGAACAGATCTTCAATGTAAGATTGATCACAGAAAAACACCTGCTTCACCAAAAATACCTGATCCACAATTTCATTGATTTTAAGAAAGTGTTTGACCGTATATGGTACGAAGGTTTATGGCAAGTCATGAGAACTTACAACTTCGACGAAGATTTGATACAAGTCGCACAGGCACTGTAAGCCAACTCAAGCGGTGCTGTCCTTCTAAATAGCCAACTTGGATAACTTTTCAGGACAACTGTAGGAGTTTTTTCAGGGGTGCCCACTCTCGCCTGTTCTCTTCAACATATCCCCCCAAGACCCCAAATATTACAAAACCACCATATCCATTGTTGGAAGGCCAATTTATAATCTTCGTTTTGCGGACGACATTGACCTCATGGGAGGTAGCAAGAATAAACTCCAAGACCTCACTACCAGACTGGAAGAAAAGGCAAGAGATTAGCCTTTCGAACACTGTTAACATTTTAATCACTCGAACAGTTTACTTATTTAACTTATTATTTATTTAATTTGTTTATTTAACTTGTCTGAATAATTGATACGTTTATCTAATGTATCAACTTAATTGTAGTTGTTTATTTTATCTTTTTATTTATTTATGTTATTTTATGTATTTATTTAACTTCTTGACATAATTAATTAATTTAAATTTATTGAACTTTTTTATTTAACTTATGTTTACCTGTCTTTTAATCACATTTTATTTTAGCTCTTCAATTTATTTAAAATTATTTAGCATTACCTTGTTAGCGCCTTTGAGCAGGTTTTTAACCCGGATACATGGCGCATTATAAATGTATAATAATAATAAAAAAAAATAATAAATTATGGGATGAAAGTCAGCTCAGAGAAAAGCAAAATACTTGTCAACAGCACTAACCAGAACACCCCTATTAACATCATGATGAACGGTCAGAACCTTAAGGAATTAGACTCTTTCAAATAACTTATATCCACCTTAAACAAAGATGGCACCTCAACAAAGGAAATCAAAATAAGGATTGCAGTGGCCATGTCTGCTGTGTCAAGACCACATGGAAGAGCAGAGACACCAGCTTTAAAACCAAGCTTAAACTCCACAGAGCACTTGCTGTATCCATCTTCCTCTAAGGATGCGAGAGCTGGACTCTGACAGCAGAGACAGAGGGACGTTTACAAACATTTGAAACGAAATGCTTCAGAAAACTCCTCCGTATTTCGTACATTGAACACAAGACAAATGAATATGTGAGACAACAAGTAGACTCCTTTGAGGGAGCAAGAGCCCTTGTTGGCAACAGTAAAACAAGACAAGCTCTCCTGGTTTAGCCACATCACTCGACACAACACCATTACAAAAACCACCCGCAATGCACCCTGGAGGGCAAGAGACGATTGTTGGACCGCCAGAGAAAAATCTGCCTAGAAAACTTACAAGAATGAACTAATTGCTGCAGGAGGTGGCCGCTCTTAACTATTCCCCAGAGACCTGTGCATTGAGCAGTGTCCTAGACTTGTAAAATGTGCAATGACTGAGAAACTTGGTTTGCCTCATTTTAGTAGTTAAGCTGTAATAAACGCAATTTTTTCTTACAAACTTGGCTTACAGTGGTCTACTCTTAATTTAGGCATAAGCTTATCACCCGCATATGGCTTACTTTTTTAAGAATACTTTTATTTTGTACATGCCTTAACACCATTTGTACATTTTGGGGCACATTGGCCTTTTTATTAAACGTTAATAAATATTTAAATAACATTTATATGATGATACTCAAGAAACAATGTGCTGAGTAGTTACATGTAAAATATACTGTATAATTCGTATACTCTTCGTATAATTTTGTTCAGAAATCACCCTGGACTCCCCAACTGATTGTGTTATGCCAGTTATAATTTCACAGATGTTGAGAGCGGCATCCCGGTAGCGTAGCCATACGTTTGAGAGCGGCTCCCCGGTTGCCGTACCGTCGAGAGCAGTCGAAGGGAGGCCGTCCCGCAGAGAGCGGCTCCCCGGTGGTCGTACCGTAGAGAGCGCCACGGCAGCAAAGCTGGCGAAGCGAGCAAGTCACACTAACGCGGGTGCATACGTCAGACAAAATGGAAGACGAATACCCGAGGAACTGTTTTCGAGGGACCCGAACGTTTGCACCGGGAAAACAGACACTCGCCGTAACTTTTATCAAATGATTACATCAAAGCGTATAGGCAATATAACATGTAACAACATTTCTATTTTATTTCTGACCGGTTTGATACTTTTACTTCCGCCAATTCATAATGAATAATATGTTGAGAGCGTTATTTTTTCAATTATTATTAATACTAATTGCGCTCGCCACTATAGATAGCACCTGTATCATATTATGCCTAACGTCTTCAAATGTGTTACTAACTGATTCATAGGCCACGAAAACCGGCATTGTGACTTTATTATCCAACGTTGTGGCAATTCCAGCAGCAGCGTCTCTCACCAATATGTTCTTTATATTGCTGAGATCTGGTTTCGGATTGCTTTGATTGTAAGTCATGTCCACCCTGACTGCAGACCTTACATATTCATTCCAAAGTTGGTATCAAACGTTTGCGTTCAACTGCAGTGCATCTGAAAACACGACAATGGGTAAACTGAGACTCTGTCAGTGTCGTACAATTTGAGAACGTCCGTCCGTTTGATGATACGACGAGTAGTCTGTACCCATGGCCGTATAGCGCACTGCTTAGCAAAATGCTGCCTTCGAATATGCGCTCGTACTTCTCGTGAATTACGAGTTCACAATAGTTCACGACCCCAGTGAACTCGTAAATACGAGTCGTCAACTGGGGCTCCTTTTTAAATTTCGACTTACGAGTTCACCGGGGTCGTGAACTCTATTTACCTGTCGTGAACTGGTAAACACGAGCGTACTCGAACACAACATTAGTCGTATATGAACGAGTGTTTGGTCGTAATTAAGGTGCTGGGCAGTGACGTATCTATGATCTCACAAAGGAGGGGGGGGGCAAACCTAGTCACCCATGTTATCATGTAGCAGCACAACATAAAATATACAGTAACAAATTCAACCAAAGGGGAGGGAATGGCCCAATAGCCAATGTTTTTGCATCGAGTCTCTGTCTGTCCGTCCGCCCGTCCGTTTCCGTCTCCACCTCTCCACCTAATGCTCCTGAACGCATACTATTGTTTCCATGTTGATTTGCACCTAAAACATAACAAAATGGATGTCACCTCGATGTCAACTTGCCCGTTGTCAAAGAAAGTTCCAGCACACGTGTAGGTTAAAGAATGTATACAATACATTACAATATAAAATACTTCTATTGCGATAATCTTAAGGAAAAACAAGCTCGGCAGCAGTTCCGAATCGATAAGCAGTTACAGCAGTGAACAGTTGGATTCGTACGCTGGGGAGCAATGGAGGATAAACAAATTTAAACAAGTGGGTTTTTAATTTACGGCGAAATGTTGTTATATTTCAGGGAGTGGATTCCACAGAGTCGGTGCTGCAACTGAAAAAGCTCTACTTCCGACATTTGTCTTAACGCTTAGAACAAAAAGTATATTGGAATTAGATGATCGAAGTCGTCTAGGCTGTCTTGCAGGAGTGAGCAGTGATTGTAAATATTTTGGTTGCTTGGGTGAAAGGGTTGTTGTTTCAATCCTCTTTATCCTTGTAACCCGGGATGAGGCTGGCATCGATACCGGTCGTCGATTTTTGCTTGCCCTTCTTCACGACTAGGTCCATTTCACTTGCCCTCATTCTCTACTCCCCTCCCAATCCCACCAAATCTAATTTCATGCAGTCCTCCCGTCTCAGTATCGGTCTTCCTTTTCTACTTCTACCCTGAGCTCTAAGTGCATCCGCTTTCTTCGTCAACCGTACCCCTTCCATTCTTTGCACATGTCCAGCCCACTTTAGCTGGCTCCTCACCAGCTTCCTCGTGAGGCTTTCTCTCACCAACCTCCTCCATCAGCTCCTCCATTATTCGCTTGTTTATTCTTTTCACTCCCGCAATTCTCCTCACCCAGTTATTCTCGCAAACTTGCAATTTTTCTTGTTGCTTTTCTGTCATCGCCATGGACTTTAGGCCGTATACGTAGGCTGGTATTGTGCATGAGCTAAGCACGTTCTCTTTTAGCTTCCGAGATATATGTCTATCTCCCATGACCCCTTCCACTTTCCTCCAAGCACTCGCCCCAGCTTCCTTCTAAAGGGCTTAATTGATAATTGTGCAGATCTTAAAAATAATGCGATATCGGACAGGGAGCAAATGCAATGATTTAAGAAGTTGTACTAAGTGAGAGAAACGATGAGGAGACCGGGTAACTACCCTTGCCAAACAATTTTACACACGTTGAAGTTTCGAGATGTCCTGGAGAGCAATATTGAGCCGTAATGATGTAACTATATTCGAAGACAACCCCATTATTTAAAACAGAGCCTACGACAATAGTAACAATTTCAGAATGAAGATTGTGGACATACAAGACTCAAGCAATTTGCATTGACATGTTAAAAAAATGGACATAGATACATGTATAACTTGAAATTCAACCCCACAAGTGACTCCACGAGCAAAATATAAATGAACACAGTTAGGTGTTTGGTGTATATTTTTATTGAAAACAAAACATGACACTTCCTGTGAAACAGTTGTTTTGTCCAAAATTATGCCTGCTTTTTACATGAATAACAAAATACATCATACCTTTTCTAGGTACCCGACATTGTACCTATTGACAGGGTACAAACACTGCTAGGCTAATGCCATTTACTAAGTTAATAATACCCTTATTGTTAAGAAAACCAGCTCCTTCATTACTGTGAAAATGCCCGTATGCAACATTTATTTGTCATCACTAACATTTTGCAGGCAGTACAATAAAAAAGGTCCAACTTCTGTTCCCATGTTTATGCCATGACAGATCGAGTTTACTGTGATTCAATCTGAGGCATATTCCACTGCTAGCAGGTTGATGACACCAACTGTATTTATTGAATCCAGAAGCCTCTTTTCTCGCATGTGGGCGAGCAGCGACATCGAACCCCTCCGCACGGCTTGGATGGTCCTCGAGTTGATCTGGGGAGTCTCGCTCTATCCCGGTGATACGGCGCAGACAGCGGTAAATATTATAAATCCTTCTACCGCACCTGTGTTGTTCTTACGTATGGGCCAATATTCAGCATTGTACATCAGCATAGACACCACCAGCGACCGGAAGTCCGGAACAAGCCCGACCTCAGCTTCAACGGCACTAAGATGGAATTCCATACTTTGCCCAGTGTGGCAAACACCGCACCGGCCATTCCAATCTTCCGCCGGACCTCCTTCGTCCCCCTCTCGAGTGATGTTACTACCGAGGTACACACATTCCGCCACTGCCTCAACAGCTGTGCCATCCGCAGCCTCCAGTTTCACTGGGATCACACCTCGGATCTCCCCATTCCGCCGTGCCACCCTCTCCTGGCCTGCCTACGTTACTGGGATGCACCACCGACTTGCAGTGTGACTACGAAGCGCCTGCAGGGTCCACAACACCTGTTCACAAGCATCACAACGGTGTATGTTCTTACAACACAAAAACAGTCTTTGTGAAGACTACCTAGTATAAATTGATTATAAACGGATTATAAACAAATACAAATTTAATTTCTAACATGGCGCCGTGCAAACGCCAAGTAAAGGCAAAACGTAATTTGATATGTTCTAGCTGCGACAGCTGGATAGACTTTGCAAAGTCCGGGTGTGTAAATTCGTGGGCGGAGGTGCAGGCGGATGATTTCCATTTCGTGTGTAGGGGGTGTACTACAGTGAAACATCTGCAGGAGCAGGTGATTGAGCTAAGGCGTATGATTTTGATGATGACAGGGCAGGGTGAGACAGAAGTGAACAGAGGTGGTGAGAATGACGAGAGCAGAGGTGGTGAGACCGAGGAGAGCAGAGGTGGTGAGACCGAGGAGAGCAGAGGTGGTGAGACCAAGGAGAGCCGTGGCAATGTGAGGGAGAAAGCTGGTAAGAAGAAGAAAGATGACAGAAGGCAAAGAATGCAACAAAAGAGAGGTAAGCGGGTGAGTGGAGAGGGATTGCCAGGTGGTAAGACGGTAAAGGTTGATGATAGGAGAGAAAGGGGGCATACTAGTAGTGTGCAACAGGAAAGGAGCTTTGCCGATGTAGTATCACAGGGGAAAGCGAGGAAAGCCCGGGTATTTATGGGGGATTCCATCATTAGGAAAGTGGATAAAATTGTAAATAGAGGAGATGACATAACAGTATGCCTACCAGGGGCAAAAGTAGAGGATATAGCAGAGAAGGCAGGACAGGTAATGGGTGGTGGCACGGGAGGTGCTGTTCTCGTGCATGTGGGAACAAACAATGCAGATAAGGAGGGAACTTCAGCCATCATTGGTAAGTACAGGAGGTTGATCAAGACACTTAGAGAGGCACGAGTTGGGCAGATCGTATTGTCGGGGATATTACCAATAATGGGAGGCAGGGGTGAGGAATATAGGAACTGTAGAAGGATGGGGATCAACACACAGGTACAGAAGGTATGTATGGAGGAGGGAGTAGGCTTCGTAGACATGTGGTTAAACTTTGTGGGAAGAGGTGACTTTTTCATGAGAGATGGACTTCATCTGACAGGGAAGGGCGCTGCAGTTCTTGCGTGTGAGTTTGTCAGAGTTGTCGACGAGGGCACAGGTACCATAGATTATTTAAACTAGATGCGCAGGGGGAACTGACAGAGAAAACTCAAAGGAGTACTACTACAAATACACATCCAAAGAAATGTTCACCAATAATTTCAGACAATGAACTTAAATGTGTATGCTTAAATGCCAGGAGCATAGTAAATAAAAAAAGTGAGTTAGACATTATGGTAGCAGATATTGATCCTCATGTAATAGGCATCACAGAATCATGGGCAAATGAAGATATAGTAGATGCTGAGTTAGCACTGACAGGCTATGTAATGTTTAGGAAGGATAGACGAGAAAGAAGGGGAGGTGGAGTAATTTTGTATATTAAAGAATCTATCCAAGCATATGAAATTACACTGAAAAGTGAAGCAGATAGTGTGGAAGCAATTTGGTGTAACATAGTTACCAGGAACTCAACATTAACAATAGGAGTAGTTTATCGTAGTCCTAACATAGGACAAGAGGAAGATGTAAAATTACAAAAGGCGATAAGGGAGGTGAGCAAGGGAGAATGTGTTATAATGGGTGATTTTAACCATGGCCATATACAATGGGAATCATTAGAGAGTGCTGGAGGTGACGACCATCAGTTTCTACTTCTAACACAGGATTGTTTCCTTACTCAACATGTCTTGGAACCAACCAGAGGTGGGAATGTGTTAGATTTAATTTTGTCTTCTCAAAATGAATTAGTTGACAATGTTAAAGTACACGAACCTTTGGGTTCAAGTGACCATAACCAAATCCATTTTAATATAAAAGTAAAAACAGGGAATACATATAAAAACAATGGAGGAGGAATTTCAACAAAGGCAGATATAAAGTGATGAGAACATATCTAGCAAATATAGATTGGAATAATTTGCTGAAGAACAAGACAGCAACAGAATGCTGGACTTGTTTAAAATATGAGATTGAGGGCATTATTGAGAAATTTATTCCATTAAGAAAACAAGGGAAAAGATCCAGGAAAAAACACCTGTCAAAAGAAGCTATTAGAAAAATTGCTCACAAACAGATGCTGTGGAAGGTCTATAAACACACTGGAAATGTAGAAGACTACACCAACTACAAAGAGGCACTTAACCTAGCTACTACTGAAATTAGAAAATCTAAAAGAACCTTTGAACAAAAATTGGCAGGTAATATAAAAAATGACAGCAAGAGTTTCTATGCTTATGTAAGGAGTAAACAGAAAGTTCGAGATAAGGTCGGACCACTGGAAAGCAACAGTGAAAACATAATTTCAGATGGGTTCCAAATGGCAGAGGTCCTGAATGAGTATTTCAGCTCAGTTTTTACCACAGAAGATATCAGCTCACTTCCAGTTCCATTGACTAAATTTGAGGGCAATACATCAGAATATTTAGGGCACTTATTTGTAACTCCTGAAATGATAGCAAAGAAAATTAAGATGATGAAAGATAATAAATCACCTGGAGTTGATGGGATACCACCAAAACTGCTAAAGGAAATTGTTGATCAAATTAGTACACCACTTGCAAGCTTATTTAACTTGTCACTAGAAGAAGGAATAGTTCCTTCAAAATGGAAAGAAGCAAACATTACGCCGCTGTTTAAGAAGGGATCGAGGAAGAAGCCAGAAAATTACAGACCAGTGAGTTTAACATCAGTTGTATGTAAATTACTTGAAACATTAATTAGAGACCACATGGTGGAATTTCTCATAAAACATAAATTAATAAATACATCTCAACATGGATTCCTAAAAGCAAGGTCATGTCTAACGAATCTCTTATGTTTTTTAGAAGAAATTACTAAGTGGGTAGATCATGGGTCACCAGTGGATGTTGTCTACTTAGATTTTCAGAAAGCTTTCGATAAAGTGCCACATCAAAGATTGTTACTTAAACTAAAAGCCCATGGTATAGGCAATGATGTAATCAACTGGATAGAAAAGTGGCTTACACACAGAAGACAGAGAGTAATAGTAGATGGTAAGATTTCAAACTGGAAATCTGTTTTGAGTGGGGTACCACAGGGATCAGTGTTAGGCCCTATACTGTTTTTAATATATATAAATGATTTGGAGGATGACATATCTAGCAAAGTACTCAAATTTGCAGATGACACAAAAGTATTCAGAAAGGTTACTAATGATATAGATAAACAAAGTTTACAGGATGATCTAGAAAAATTAGTTAAATGGTCAGAAAAATGGCAAATGTTATTCAATTTTGGGAAGTGTAAATGTATACACATAGGACATGGAAATATGGATGAGGAATATAAAATGGGGGATGCTGTACTAGGTAGAACAACACAAGAAAAGGATTTAGGAGTAACATTTAATGCTGACATGAAAGTTTCAGAGCAATGTGGGATTGCTGCTTCGAAAGGAAATCAAATTCTAGGCCTAATTAGGAGAACTATCACGTATAAGGAGAAACATCTAATTGTACCCCTGTACAAAGCAATAGTTAGACCACATTTGGAATATTGTATTCAAGCATGGAGGCCATATCGTAAAAAAGACATAGATAAGCTAGAAAGAATACAACGAAGAGCAACTAAGATGATTCCAGAATTAAGAGACCTTAGTTACGAAAGTCGCTTATTACAATGTGGTTTGACAACACTAGAGACCAGGAGACTAAGAGGAGACCAAATAGAAGTGTTTAAAATAGTGAACGGTTATGAGGATGTTGATAGGAATATGTTCTTCAAACTTAAAGAAGGCAGTAGAACCAGAGGACACAAAGCAGCATTAGTTAAGGAACAGTGTAGGTTGGACATGAGAAAGTACTCTTTCTCACAGAGGGTGATAAATGAATGGAACAAACTGCCAAATGATTGTGTTAATGCTAGTAGTGTGAATATGTTTAAAAATAGAATTGACAGATATCTGATAAGGGCGGGCTACACATAGATGAGAAAATTGTTGGACTCTCGATAAGCCAATGGCTTCCTTGTCCACTTGCCATCTGGAACTTGTTGTTCGAGATGTCAATCTTGTTAAATCTTGTTAAATCTCCTGGTCCACACACTCCCTGTGATCCCAGTTGTGCGACTATGTGTGCATCGCCATCAAGTAGCCAACCGCCTGCCTTGGCCATAACTGTCGTCAGCTGCCCGTCGTCGTACAGTAACAGGTGTGTGGGTCGGGCAGCCCTGAGTCCATCAGTGTTCAGGCATCGTTCCTGCTCCTCGTTGGTCACCACGGATCGCGACCGTTATCCCACTGCACAATCACGCGTTCACGCTGCGCCTCGGCACTCTGAGTTACATCAGACCTTGGCTGCCAAATCCACACTCCAGTGTAATTTCGCAAGACATTCGACTCTACCCACTGGATCACAGCATGGCCGGCACTGGAGAGCCAAAGTATGCCATGACAGATAGTCGAGGTGATCAAGCGACTGTGTGACACGTCGACAGTGGCTGTCAGACTATCTGCAGAGGGCCTCATGTCCCCAACATTCTGACAGGTCAGAGGGCCTAATGTCCCCAACATTCCGACTGGTCAGAGGGCCTCATGTCCCCAACATTCCGACAGGTCAGAGGGCCTCATGTCCCCAACATTCCGACAGGTCAGAGGGCCTCATGTCCCCAATATTCCGACAGGTCAGAGGGCTTCATGTCCCCAACATTCCGACAGGTCAGAGGCGTAACGCAGGACTCACTCCCATGCACTTGATCTTGGCAACATTAATTTGCAGACCTACGAAAGCTCATGCTGCATGTAATTGTATTAGTGCCTACTGCGCCCCATGTTCACCGGTGGACATGATGACCAGGTCGTCTGCTTATTCCAGCCAACAAGCATCTGCCTCATGTCCGGGCCGCTGGCACGCTACGACTTAAGCTCGCATTGCCCGGTCCAACACCAGGACAGTGAACAGTCCTGCGTCACGCCTCTGACCTGTCGAAATATTGAGGACATGAGGCCCTCTGACCTGTCGCAATGTTGGGGACATAAAGCCCTCTGACCTGTCGGAATATTGGGGACGTGAGGCCCTCTGACCTGCCGGAATGTTTGGGACATGAGGCCCTCTGACCTGTCGGAATGTTGGGGACATGAGGCCCTCTGACCTGTCGGAATGTTGGGGACATGAGGCCCTCTGACCTGTCGGAATGTTGGGGACACGAGGCCCTCTGCAGATGCTGTGGTCCAGTGGATAGAGTCGAATGCCTTGCGAAATTACACAGGAGTGTGGACTTGGCAGCCAAGGTCTGATGTACCCGCTGTCACAGCTGCCAGACTGCACCCCGGCATGACTTGGCAGCCAAGGTCTGGTGTACCCGCTGTCACAGCTGCCAGACTGCACCCCGGCATGACTTGGCAGCCAAGGTCTGACGAACCTGCTGTCACAGCTGCCAGACTGCACCCCGGCATGAATTGGCAGCCAAGGTCTGGTGTACCCGCTGTCACAGCTGCCAGACTGCACCCCGGCATGACTTGGCAGCCAAGGTCTGGTGTACCCGCTGTCACAGCTGCCAAACTGCACCCCGGCATGACTTGGCAGCCAAGGTCTGACGAACCCGCTGTCACAGCTGCCAGACTGCACCCCAGCATGAATTGGCAGCCAAGGTCTGGTGTACCCGCTGTCACAGCTGCCAGACTGCACCCCGGCATGACTTGGCAGCCAAGGTCTGGTGTACCTACTGTCACACTGCACCTCGGCATGACTTGCCACGCACGAAGCTATTCATTCACAGGACCACGAGGCTGAGCATCTTCTCCGCACCCGACAGCATCGAGATGCCCCTAAACGAGTTGGAATCGGCGTTACTGCCCTTGCCCTTGTAGATGAGACAGAGCGCAGCCTCTAGCCACGAGATCGGTGGGTTTTCTCCGGACCACGCACGCCGCACGAGCGTGCTTAGAAGCCAAGTGGCCAGTGGCGAGTTAGTCCACAGCTCGGTGGTCCGGGGATTACTCTCGCCACGGCCCTGTTGTGGCGAGTAGCTTTTGCTGCTTCCGTGACCTCATCATCAAATGGCGGGGCTATATTCACATCCCAGGTGTTGGTCTGCCATTCCGGCTCATCCCGCATCTCTACACTGACCTTCCAGGCCTCAATCTGCTTCAGGGTTACCCCTGAAGCACAGTTGACCTCCCTGTTTATTGTTTCACACGAATGTAAGACGTATTAAATTGTGATATGTGAATTTAAACAATTCATACGGTGTGACATAAGTGCAGTTGAGCAGGCATATTCACAGGTTTCTTTGTAGAAGCTATTGGCTGTGAAATAGTGCATTTTTTTAGAGTTTAACATGCGGAGGGATTTATGGGAAATTGTTAGCTATGGGCCACTTGGTCGCATGAATACATGGCTATTTTTGTAAAAAAAAATACTAGATATGTGATGTGATTTTGACAAAACTTGGTCAGCATGTCAATGAGATGATGAAAGTTGCTGTGAAAAAGTTTCAGGATTTTTAGGGCTCATGTTTTCTTATAATCAGACAAAACGTTAACATGGCCACCAGTGTCTGCTCCCTTCAGGTTGTTTGGTGTGGCCGTCTCCTGGTCAATGATAAATAAAACAGTGGCGCCACATAGTGGGCCAGGAACCAACTAACACTATATTTAAATACCACCAGAGGGCGACAGACGATAGCACCTACCCCATCTCAAAGACTGGATGTTCGAAACTCTGTTTAAGTGAATTTGTCGTCTGCTAAACTGATTTTGATTGATGTTTTATGCAGTACAGTCGTTTGCCTTTATAGAATGTATTTTTGCATAAAGTATGTTTTAAATGTATTTTTAAAAGTAGTGCAAGTTCACACTCGTGGATGGTGCATTATTCCCAGATTTGATGCAACCATGGCATGCCCATGCATGGACCGGTGAATGTAGACCCTGGCCTGGACCCTTTCCTGTGACTATCGGTAGCCCGGGCCCGTTCCCAGTAGCACCCCCACACCTCAGATTTGTAAGAATATTGTGCCAGTAACCCCCGGATCGGTATGCTTTTAATTTAACACACACCTCTAGCGTATTCATTTTGACAATAAAAGTTTTTGGAGTAGCTGTTCGTCAAAAATATGATTATAGTTGTAGACAGAATGTAGTAGGCTTATAGTATAACTATAACAATCTGACAAAATAAGGCTCAATCTTTAACCAAGGCTACACCATTCACTCAAATAATTGTTGTTTATATTTCCATTGAAAAGGTAATAGTAGGCCTTCAAAATGTCCGATGTGAGTTAATCAGTTGAAGCTCCATTTAAGTGGATAGCTCACTACCCAAAGTCAAAATAAAATTTAAATAAAGTCCTACATAAAGTCAGGTGAGTGAAGTGTAGCATTGAGTGAAAAGCTAATTGCTCAGATGTAAGTGAAAGCTATTGCGAGTTGATCAGAATCCTATTTAATGTTCACATGTTTAGTAGAAAGTTAGTTGTTCTCATGTTTAACTGTAAATCATATGATTAAAAAATCAAAGAAGGTCTTTGTGGTTTCCCTCTGAAAAAAAGTCCAGCATTCCTGCACAAATAAAGGTGGGGCAAATAATAAATGGAGCAGTCAGGAAGTGTTCCCAAAATGATAATTAGTCCCACTAGCCCCCCCACCTATTACTAAATGGTCCCAGTAGACCCCAGGGCTACTGGGATGGTGGGAGGATTAGGTGTACTAAACTGTCTGAATAAAGTTGATTATTATTAAGTAGCTAATAACTAATATGATTAGCAATGACTCAAATGCTGGTTGTAGAAAGAGTGAATTCAATTTGGTGAAAATAATTTATCAATATCTTCATAGCCACTTTTATTAAGCACATCAATTTGATTTCCTCTTTATCACCTATACTTACAATAAATAGTATAGTGTTTTAATATGCCATGAAAGCTTTATTAGTATGGCAAGGACTGCCCAGCCATGAAAATGAAACATTAAAGATTTTGGAATATGTCATATTTTATAATATTATATGTAGTTAATATCTTTATATGACTGTCATACTTTGGTGGCTATAATAAATACTTCAGCACATACTGAGTAGTCGGCCACATTTTTTATTTATTTAGATTAGCAACTTAATTTACTAAACTTTAGATTAGCAACTTAATTTACTAAACTTTAGTACATGTTTGTGCAAATTTGAACCATGCCAATGGTTGCCCAATTATAAAATACACTACATAATTGTATCATGAATTTGCTAAGTCAGTATTTATAGACAAGCCTTTATATACTTAACTATAATAGGGTACAACGCAAGAAGTAATTACTACAGTAGCATGCAGTGAATATATTTTAATTTTCTACATTATTATAAAGTCATTTAATAAAAAACAACGCTCTTATCAGCATTATGCCATAATACATTGATGGTATTCACTGCAATTATAACAGCCCAGTAAACTGTAGCAATCTGTTGGTTTCATTCTGTCCTGTGCATTACTTAATCTGATAAATTACAAGCAATGTCATAGATGATGTGGCCCATCCCATTGTATCAGTTACCTACAGTTACATAAGTGATGAAATTAATAGAGATTTACCAGGCTGCAGCCGCCTGCCACTGGCTAGTAAGTGTAATTCTACACCCAAGTGATATTGGGTGTGTCGCATGTGTAGCCTTGGTAAAGCATATGTGTGCTGATTGTTGTGTGAAAACCACATAGGCCTGAAACATATCATTGATATGTAGCAATGAGTTCATTCAATGCCTGAAACTGGGCATTTTCCTGGTTGAATCCTGTCACGGTTACGGTTATGACTAAATAGTCATCAGTCTCCATGGATGTATCATGCCATGAGGGTACCAATCCATTGAAGTTCATGGGCTTCTACCTCTTTCCCCAGGGCATCAACAAACCCGCTGGGTGTGTGCCATGTTGGCGCGCTGGGGTGGGGGCGACATTCTCGCCACCCCATGTTGTGACCTTTCCGAGAACGGCTGGAGAGAGGGAACTAGGATTCAGCATAGCTGGTGGAACTGAAGCCATTGAGGGATGGAAAGCCTTCTACGTTGACTCTATCAATCCCTCTGGAACTGCTGCACAATACGGACAGCTGAAAGAAGGTGAGGCTGAAACACTATTATCATCTCTAGGATATAGCTGAAAGAAGGTGAGGCTGAAATTCAGTTATCTCTGCAGGATATGGCTGAAAGAAGGTGAGGCTGAAACTTTAACCATTTCTCTTGTTCAGGTGACGAAGTCCTGGAAGTGAATGGGTCCTTGCTGTATGGTCTGACACTAGCTGAAGCCCAGTCACTCTTAAGACAGTTGAAGAATGGACCGTTACAGCTGACAGTACGCCGCCCTGAGGCGATACCCTCCATATCAAGGTATGACCTGCATTTAGAAGGGTTCTTTTGTCAGTGGGATCTGTGAGACATCACAACCTTTTTTTTAGAAAACGGGTTTATGACATTGAAAATATTTTGATAAAATGTATGATTTTTATATATGTTTAATAGATCCATCCTTTATATATATATATTTAATTATTTCTAAAAAAATTATTACTTATTATTTTTAATATAATATATATATTATATTTTAACATAATTCCATTTTTAATGCATACTTGTATGTAATGTATGTGAGTTTTTACTTTTACCTGAAATTAAAGTATTCATATTTACCTATATCCATGTATTTTCTTAAATACAGTCTTTACAAGTTCTTTAAGTAGTAGTTATGAAGCAGAACCTTCATCAAGATGCTGCCCATGACTTTCCATGGTAACATTGCGCAACATGTAATTAATTATTTACTTTGTGTTGGTTTAATATCCATCCAAACAAATCAAGTTAATACATACCACAGTTCACGCATGTAAAATAACATTGCACAAAAGAGGGATAAGTTTTTTGTGATGTAAGGGAAGCAGATTAAGATCTTGCGCTGTGGACCTCGTGCCTCAGCCATTGGGGGAGATTGTGGAAGGCGGTTGATTCCCTTTCCTATGAGTTTTTAATTTTAGAGTATATATATATATATATATATATATATATATATATATATATATACTGGTGCAGTAAACAGCGAATAAACATTTTATATTTTATAGATTCAGTTGTGAGATTGTGTCAAAAGTGAAGAAAAGAAAATGCAGAGGTGACAGGATACCTGATGTTCCATCTATACATGTTTTGCTTCTGTAGTTATGCAGCCTTGACCATGGGCCAACACCATATGTATCCCCATCACCCTCAAGAGATTCCCGCCCTTAACTATACAATGCCAACTCGGGATGTGAACGCTGGCGTCCAGTTGGAACGGGAGGAGCTCCGACAACATCACAATTCTAGGGAGGAAATGTGGCCTGACGGGATGACACAAGCCTCACTGGGAGAAGCCCAGGTGCCTCCAAGTGCCATGAGCTCCCTGAAGGCTGACAGGGAACAAGGAGAGTCACTCTGGAAGACAATCATCAAGAAAGGCGAGTCACTTCAGTGCAGTTTTTAAAGGTTCTTGTATGGCACGGTATCCAGTCCATAGGACTGCCCAAAACACTTCACCTCCTGGCAGACTGCCCAAAACACTTAACACTTCACCTCCTGGCAGACTGCCCAAAACACTTAACACTTCACCTCCTGGCAGACTGCCCAAAACACTTAACACTTCACCTCATGGCAGACTGCCCAAAACACTTAACACTTCACCTCCTGGCAGACTGCCCAAAACACTTAACACTTCACCGCCTGGCAGACTGCCCAAAACACTTAACACTTCACCTCCTTGCAGACTGCCCAAAACACTTAACACTTCACCTCCTGGCAGAGTGCCCAAAACACTTAACACTTCACCTACTGGCAGACTGCCCAAAACACTTAACACTTCACCTCCTGGCAGACTGCCCAAAACACTTAACACTTCACCGCCTTGCAGACTGCCCAAAACACTTAACACTTCACCTCCTGGCAGACCTGTTCATTCCACCTCGACTTCTCGGGGAAGCATTCAGCCATGCAGCAATTATGTGAAACGGTACCAAGAGGATTTGAACGCTGGTTCTCTTGATTGAGAGATTTAACCACTGCCCCCCATGGGGCAGACAATCACACAATGGTCTCGATGGTTTGGTGCTAGCCACATGACCAGGAGGTACTAGTCTGTCCAGATCAACAACCAACAGAGCTGACACATGTAGTACCTGACGTGTGTGAAAGAAGTTGGACTTAGGTGTCTTTCGAATGCAATACAAAGCTGTAGGTCCCTTCTACGTAGTGTGTATGGCAGGGGAAGTAAATAAAAGATCTCACACACGTGGTAAATGTGTAACCTGCCGTGGACTCGCTTCTTAAGTTATATAACTGAAGATGTAATACTGTATGTGGTTGTGGTGGCCCAATGAAACTCATGCAGTAAATGTGACAAGGTTAGCATCATGGAAATTTTTACTATTTACCTCAAATGACAATGTAAAAACCTATCTGCATATTAATGGTTTGGGTTCTTTTAAAAAAGGTAAAGGTACGTTCTTATATAGAGCCGCATCCAGTCCTTGGGACTGTTCAAAGCGCTTTACACTTCACCCCCTGTCAAACCGTTCATTCCAATGCCATCTCGACTTCTCTGGGAAGCATTCAGCCACACTGCAATTTCTGCAAGAAGACTGTTAGTTCATCTATCCACTTTTGTCTGTAGCCAAATACTCATTTATACAGCTGAGTGACCTGTGGCAATGTGGGACGACTGAAATTGCCAAAGCTTCAAAACGGCAGCAAGAGGATTCGAACCCGGGTTTTCTCGATTGAGAGCCTGATGGTTTAACCGCTACGCTACCCTCCCACTAGTAATCCTACTTTTCCTACAAATGAATATAGTACGCTTCCACTTATATTTTTTAGGCATGATACATGATGACACACTTGTAATCCCATGTATCTGGTTAAAACATGATGACACACTTGTAATCCCATGTTTCTGGTTAAAACATGATGACACACTTGTAATCCTGTGTATCTGGTTAAAACATGATGACACACTTGTAATCCCATGTTTCTGGTTAAAACATGATGACACACTTGTAATCCCATGTTTCTGGTTAAAACATGATGACACACTTGTAATCCTGTGTATCTGGTTAAAACATGATGACACACTTGTAATCCCATGTTTCTGGTTAAAACATGACGACACACTTGTAATCCAATGTTTCTGGTTAAAACATGATGACACACTTGTAATCCAATGTTTCTTGTTAAAACATGATGACACATTTGTCATCCTATGTAAAACTATTGGTGTTGCTGTGAAATAAGAATGTTGAAAGAAAACCTATGCACCTGTAAGAGTTACTAAAGCCATTTGCAACTTCAATCAAGAATATCATGCCAGTGGTTTACTAGGAAAACCTTATTGAACACACATCATCTTTGTTTCATTGGCCACGCCATACAGCGCTTGTAGTCTGGCAATATTTGCTCACCAAATGATAATCTACTTGTAAACACCTAGTCCTATACTTGGCAGTGTGACATGGCCAGGCTGTTTGCCTCTAAACCCAACTTGTGCACCATATTTTGGCCTTTGTTTACTAAACTTATTCCATTCTGATTTAGCAGCTCACTTGATTGACAGTTTGCACTGCTTCAGTGTACACTCATTGTACACTCATTGTACACTCATTGTACACTCATTGTACACTCATTGTACACTCATTGGTCCTTTGATTTCGGTCGAAAGCACGTAGCACATTGTTGCGGTTGTCTAGCTAGATGTCCTAGAACTGCCAGGCTCTTATTGGTCGCCCTGGTTAACATGTCAGCTGCCAGGAAAACTGAGATTTGACCAGAATCTCACATTTTGGAACAAATTGTGAGTTGACCACTGGCAGGATATTCTTGATTGTATTTGCAAATGGTTCATTTTTATTATCTGTTTTAGGAGCATAGCCCCAAAATCATGACTTTATGTTTCGTTTTAAGCAGATGTGTGATTATTTTTGCAGAAGCTGGTCGTGGACTGGGTCTCAACATCACCACCGTCAGACTCCCAGATGGCAAGCAGGGAATATTTGTGCAGAAAATCCACCCAAACTCTGTGGCTGCACATACACACAGCATCAGGTCAGGAGAACATGTTTTGCCAATTATCCCTCTGGACTCGATTAGGGCATCTCCATTAATTTTGGTTGTGTAGTTCTGGAATTGTTAACACACAGCAACCATTAGGTGATGCCACCAGAGCACTTCTCTACAGTGCACCTTGTTGAATGTAATAACTTAAGGGCCCGAGCAATTTGATTACATTAAGCGGCTGCTTTACCCAAGTAGCACATTTTAATACATAAGGAATGATTTTGTCCCAGGCAATTTAATTCTACTAAACGGCTAGTTCTGTTATTCACAATTTGTTTAAGCGGAGTCCACTGCATTTCCATCTGTGTGTGTGTGTGTGCGTGCGTGCGTGCGTGCGTGCGTGCGTGCGTGCGTGCGTGCGTGCGTGCGTGAGCTGCATGGTTTAAGATATTACCATGCATGACAGTTCTTGATAAGTTATTTATGTGTATGTATGTGTGTGTTTACTTTGCGTTTATTATGTTTACACCCGTAGCCCTGGTGACCAGATCTTAGAAATTGGTGGGTTGAGCTTGGAGAATGTCAGTTTGGTGGATGCACAGCAGATATTGGCACAACTGCCTTCAGGACCTGTGATGGTGGTTCTGAGGAAGAGAGCTCTCCCGATGGTGAGGAAGAAATGAACATATGATACACCAGTTTCTTTTCAAACGGTTCTCATGTGTGGCATGAATTGTGGGTGAAAATGTAATGTACATAGCCCAGTTTCACCTATGACATCTTTGCTCTAGTATCTTTTGCACAACAGCACACAATTACCCCATAAAGGATGAATGATCAAGTAATTTTAAATGCTGAAATCATCAAGCTCTTTAACAAAATAGTTATAAATATATATTTAATAAGAGTGTTAGGTGAAAGTTTGACAGATCTTTTATGATTGAAACTTAAGCACCTCCCACTGCAGTTGATTGACAGTTGAACAGAAACTGTCACGCCATCTAGTCTCTTCATGGGAATTATATTACATAAATCGTGTGGTCATATTTACATACAAAAATGAACAAACTTACAAAGTTCTTACAAGCTGGTCATTGTAACATTTTAGTTTTGCAGCACTATAACTGTCTTCTTTGTTCTTCTTGAACCAATGACACAGTGAGTTAACACATTTAAAAAATGTGTACAACATGCCTGAATATTTTCGAACAATCTAAACTGAAACCTAGTAGCTGACTGGTTCAGTTAAAAAAAAATTATAATTGCAATAACAGCTGAGCAGAAATTTATCTGAGCAGAAATTTATCATAATGATTTCTGACTGTCAACAATTTAAAGAAATCATGGTCACAATGACCACAATATATGGTACTAAGGCTGCCAGTAAATAACATAATCATTAACATTTACATAATGTGATTGGGTTGGTGCTGATTCTCAAATGTTGGTCACAATTGTTGATGTCCGCACATACTTACTGAATGTTGTAATTTTTTACAAATAACAATATAAAACTACAGTATCAAACCAAAGTCTATCTGATCATGATGATAAATTTACAGTCCCACTCTGAGTGTTAAAATTATTTTTAGTTACCCAGCAAGGAGAGTGATCCACTGATAAAAGCATCAAGATTCACAGATGCCGAGGCTGATGATGAATGGGATGACGATGATGACAAGGAACCAAAAACTTACAACGATGGTAAGTTATCTTGTTTTACTTGTGTGGTGAGTTAACGGGTTTGCTGTATGACTTTTGGGGGTGATCTCATGCGTTCGCAAAGTTAGAAAATGTATAGCATTACGTATCGGTGGATGGTGATTTAGTCGTCACCATGTCTCGTGGGACAAATAAACCCCAGCAACAGTGGTGCCATCTAATGAGTGAAGCAGGTATTAATGCACCTTGACACTAATGTGGATATCAGAACGAGGCAGTGTCGTAGTGTCTTGTTAGCCATGTCTCGTCAGTTGAATCTGTTTATTGACATTTCCTGTGCTCTTTTTGTGTGTGTTTTAAATATATTTAATGTTAAAGTGACTAAATAGATGAGTAATATTGAAACATTTTGTTATGGTTTATTATTAGTATATATATATATATATATATATATATAGGTAGGAGGCTGGCATGGCTGTTGGCTGTTCTTTTTTATTTGCTATATGTGCATAATCTAATGTATTGGGGAGGTTGATTGACCCAATGCTACTCATGCGACTACCCTTTAGCATGTCTAACAATTTTATTTTTTATTTAAAAAAAGATAAATATATGCATATTTCTGGTTCAAGATAACTTTGTTATTTTTATTAACAGTTAGATGATGGTATACACTTAAATGATGTTGCCTTGATATTAAGTTGATTATCATGTTTCAAACTCAGTGTCAATTTCACCAACTGTGGTAGTTGGTAGTTAATACAGACTGTATGTGACTTTGTATGTAATACAGACTGTATGTGATTTTGTATTTAATACAGACTTATGGGACTTTGTATTTAATACAGACTGTATGTGACTTTGTATTTAATACAGACTGTATGTGACTTTATATTTAATACAGACTGTATGTGACTTTGTATTTAATACAGACTGTATGTGACTTTGTATTTAATACAGACTGTGTGCGACTTAGCAGAAAATTATGGGTGTCTGTGTTTAATTTATTTGCATAATTACTGTTTATTTTCAGGGACCAACTCACAAATTGGCTATCCGTGTCCACAGAGAATAGCAGTGCCAGTAAGTTACACAGGATTATCTATTATCATTGCATTTTTTAAATCGAAGTAAACATGCGAAAGCAAAGAAAAATACCAGTAATCCAGCTGAGCCATGGATTTCTCTGTCGAGTGACAGATGGAGATAAAAATCGAGGACCAGTATCGATGACAGCCTCACTCCAGACTTCAGGGACAAAGAGGAGAGAAACATTTTGTTGTCTAAGCAAGCAAATTTGGTTCCAGTAATCTGCCCCATGTGACTATGGACTGCAAGATTACATCAAATATGATATTAGAATATACATATATACACCCAGTTTAATGCATACTAATGTAACAATGACGTAGAATAATTGCCATACTTGTAAACTTTTACAGTTTACCCATAACTCTTATAATTTTTTTTTTATTTGATTGCGCATAGGAGATTTTGTACATTTTGATACAGCATGTGCTTGTCAAGTGGTATGCAAATAACAGACGATCAATTAAAAAAAAATTCCAGAAGTGACTCTTGTGAATATTTTAGCTGTTCGCAGCTAGCTGCACCAAAGTCTAACAAGATAATCATGATAGTAATCATAGTAGCACAGGTGTGCACCACTCGTACAGGGTTAGCACGTATGATTTATCTTATTGCATGGTTACAAAGTGTTTTGAAGAATGTTTTCCTGACCAGGATGTGCCACTTGTAGGACAACGCAAGGGTGAGGTGGAGCAAAGCCTACAGGATCAATACTGGGATGAAAGACTGGAAGACTAGGGATAAAGGTAGAATTAAAGGAGAGCATTCAATTTATACTGTGCCTCTCTGTGACAACTGCTACTCAGAGCGTGTTTAACTTTACCCCGACCAGACCTGTTCACACAAACACTATTTCAACTTCTATTGAAGCATCCAACCATTGCTGCTCGAAAGGTGTTCGTTCTTGTATTTCATCACTGGAATCCCACCACTTTCTATAGCTAGATACTCATTTGTAAAGCGAGTGAACTGGAGCAATGTAGGGTGAAAAAAGTTTCCCAAGTTTTGAAATGGCAGCAAGAGAATTTGAACCTGGGTTCTCTTGATTGAGAGTCCAGTGTTTTAACCATTAAGCCACACATATTGCTGAACAGATGGATGAGCCAATGTATGGATAGAAATGTCTAAGCACAGTACTGCACTACAATAATATTTTATACATTATATAGGCTCATTTGAGATCCTTGTGCTGTAGTTTTGAGGCTTGGGCAATTTGGTTTACTCCACAGTTCAGTCAGCTGTATAGATGAGTATCTGACAAAAGACTGATGGATATATGTAAACAATCTTCGCGCAATAACTGCATTGAGAAGTTGAGTTGATGTCGGAAGGAACAGTTCTGCCGGGGAGTGAAGTGTAAAGGAACAGGTCTGCCAGGGAGTGAAGTGTAAAGGAACAGGTCTGTCAGTGAGTGAAGTGTAAAGGAACAGGTCTGTCAGGGAGTGAAGTGTAAAGGAACAGGTTTATCAGGGAGTGAAGTGTAAAGGAACAGGTTTGTCAGGGAATGAAGTGTAAAGGAACATGTCTGCCAGGGAGTGAAGTGTAAAGGAACAGGTCTGCCAGGGGGTGAAGTGTAAAGGAACAGGTCTGCCAGGGGGTGAAGTGTAAAAGAACAGGTCTGCCAGGGAGTGAAGTGTAAAGGAACAGGTCTGGCAGGGAGTTAAGTGTAAAGGAACAGGTCTGTCAGGGAGTGAAGTGTAAAGGAACATGTCTGCCAGGGAGTGAAGTGTAAAGGAACAGGTCTGGCAGGGAGTGAAGTGTAAAGGAACAGGTCTGTCAGGGAGTGAAATGTAAAGGAACAGGTCTGCCAGGGAGTGAAGTGTAAAGGAACAGGTCTGTCAGGGAGTGAAGTGTAAAGGAACAGGTCTGTCAGGGAGTGAAGTGTAAAGGAACAGGTTTGTCAGGGAGTGAAGTGTAAAGGAACAGGTCTGCCAGGGAGTGAAGTGTAAAGGAACAGGTCTACCGGGGGTGAAGTGTAAAGGAACAGGTCTGCCGGGGAGTGAAGCGTAAAGGAACAGGTCTGCCAGGGAGTGAAGTGTAAAGGAACAGGTCTGCCAGGGAGTGAAGTGTAAAGGAACAGGTCTGCTGGAGGTGAAGTGTGAAGGAACAGTTCTGCCAGGGAGTGAAGTGTAAAGGAACAGGTTTGTCAGGGAATGAAGTGTAAAGGAACATGTCTGCCATGGAGTGAAGTGTAAAGGAACAGGTCTGCCAGGGAGTGAAGTGTAAAGGAACAGGTCTGCCGGGGGTGAAGTGTAAAGGAACAGGTCTGCCAGGGAGTGAAGTGTAAAGGAACAGGTCTGTCAGGGAGTGAAGTGTAAAGGAACAGGTCTGTCAGGGAGTGAAGTGTAAAGGAACAGGTATGTTGGGGAGTGATGTGTAAAGGAACAGGTCTGCTGGGGGTGAAGTGTGGAGGAACAGTTCTGCCAGGGGGTGAAGTGTGAAGGAACAGGTCTGCCGGGGGTGAAGTGTGGAGGAACAGTTCTGCCAGGGGGTGACGTGTGAAGTAATTTGAGCAGTCTCAAGGATTCGGTACCATGCTATATAAGAACTTATCTTGTTTAAACTTATGATTAAATTGTGATGAAACGCTTCTTTCAACATATCCAAAAGGTTGTTTACCTGTAAATCTTTTGCTTCATTAGTACTAATGACGTTGACATCCTGGGACACAAAAACGGATGTGTTGAAAGAAGTGTTTGGTCATGAAAATGAACTAGTCAGAGCAATGTTCAATAATAATTTAATTGGTTTTGTGAAAATGTTGATCTGCAGTGATTGTTGTATTGTAATTGATGCAGTTGTGAAGGTAAATATATGACATTGAGGACTTCAATTGATTGCTTAGTTTATGTTAGCAGCCAAATACACATTGTTCTCTCAATAAGAAACCAATTATATTGAACAATTATTTCTCTACTTACATTTTGATAAATTTATGTCATCATTTTAATCACACTGCCTATTCTGTAGTTGGGAATCTAACACCAATGGTGGTGCCATCCGTCATGTAATGAAAGAACTAACAACAGTGATAAATTTGTACAGGAAAAAGTTCTCTTTTTTAGGTTTTTTATCGACTCCGGCATGTTTTGATGCCAAATAAGTGAACGAAACAAAAAATAATAATGCATAAACACCTTGTCTCTCCAGCAGCACCCAGTGGGGGCAACGACAGTGGAGGAGATACGACCAGCAGGACTGAATCAGACATGTCAGTGACACGGACAACTTACAAGCAGAGACAGAGATGTAGCAGAAAAAAGCTTCACTTTAGTCTCGATGACATCACTCTGAGAGCACAGCCGAAGCAGACATTTCCTTGGACGATCCGTCGCGGACGGGCTCGGAGGGAAAAGGATCCGGTTGCGGGAAGCAGAAGTCTGATGGATCTGTTTGGACAGCCGGACAAATCTTGGGTGATGGACAGATGGATGTGGGAGAGAGAAGATGTGGGAAGACTGAGATGTGATGGGGAGGATTCTCAGGTTACGCGGGAGGTAGGGGATGTGTCTTCCCATCCCGTAGGGGTAAAGAGTGAAGATGGGCATATTGAGGGGATCTGCCCAGCTGCGACAGAACCCAGGTATTCACTTGAGACAGTTGGAATTGAAGAGCCTGCCAGAAAAGCTGAGCCAAGTCAATACAGCATAGAAGATGAAGATATGCGAAGGTACATTGTTGAGAAGCTAAAAACAGAAATTCAAGAACTAAAAATGAATGTACAGGAGCCTCAAGTAACAGAAATGCGGAATGAGATAGACACACTAGAAAGAGTTGGCGGTGGGTCTGAGCCGCTAAGAGTAGAAGAATATGCTGAGAGCAGATATGGACATGTTCTCATGAGAGCAGAACACACTGAGAACAGACATTTATTTAAGCCCTTGGTCACAGCAGAAGAGATTCAATCACAGAAACTCGGAGCCTTGAAATTTAGAGATTCTGCAGAGAAAACCGCACAGATTGGGAAAGCTGTTGTAGCTGAGAGTGATGGAGATATAAAGATACGTGAGAACTTTCACCCAATGAGAAGCAATGATGGTACTACAAGAAGAGTAACATTTGAGCCATTGATAACCGAGGGAACTACTAAGAGGAGTTTGGAACAATCATCAGTAGAAGACTCTATGAGAAAGGCTCCACCTAAGCCACCAAGACATCAACGACTTGAAGCAGCAAAACAAGTTAAGGTGAATAATATAGCTGACCAATCTGAAGAGGAAACGCAGACTGTAGAAACTGTCGACGAGGTAGAGAATACCTTCCTGCAGAGAGATAATATGACAGATAGCTGGTTGTTCTCCATTCACCGACTGCCTGGGGAACCCCTTGGAATGGTGCTCAACATCGAGAGTTCAGGTGGAGAGATCGACCCCGTAGCTGCGGTCATAGTTCAGTATGTACAGCCAGGTGGCGCCATAGAGAGGGCAGGCAATGGAACTCGGTCTATACACCCTGGTGACCGAATCCTCGAGATTAATGGGATGTGCCTGAGTGAGGTGTCGTACATGGAGACGGTAACTTTCTTTCACGAGATGCCGTTGCAGGTGACAATGAGGGTGGGCCAAGGTGTTTCCTCTGGGGACTGTGGTACCGCGGCTATGGTACCGACCAAGTCACATATAGATGACATGTCACGAAGTAGTCAGAGGAATGATCCATCAGTGACAAATGAGATTAATTACAGTGACCCAGGCTGTGTGTCTTCATCAGATTCATCAGAGGCAAAGCAAGCAAGTGAACCTGTGGGGGAACTTGCTACAAGGGAGGATGATAGAAGCTTTGAGGTTCAGCATACTGCAGGGAAAACTTTTGGTGAAAGCAAGGACACTGAAGCGTGCAACAAGGATGCTGAACTGCAGTGTGGATGTGAACAGATAACTGGAGGTGGTCGCTCAGAGAATGCATCTGAACAGGTGAAAAGAGTCACTTTTGTAGATGGTCATTCTAAGCAGATGAATATAGAGATTGGCCCAGTTGATGCATCTGAACAGATGAATACAGTCACTCAGGTAGATGGTCATTCTAAGCAGAAGGATATAGTCACTGATGCACATGATGCATCTGAACAGATGAATGCAGCCTCGCGAGTTGATGGTCATTCTAGGCAGATGGATATAGTCACTGGTGCACATGATGCATCTGAACAAATGAATGCAGCCTTGCGAGTTGATGGTCATTCTAGGCAGATGGATCTAGTCGCTGGTGCACATGATGCATCTGAACAGGTGAAAAGAGTCACTTTTGTAGATGGTCATTCTAAGCAGATGGATATAGAGACTGGCCCAATTGATGCATCTGAACAGATGAATAGAGTCACATGTGTAGATGGTCATTCTAAGCAGATGAATGCAGTCACTGGTGCAGATGATAGGTCCGAACAGATGAATACGGTCACTCGAGTTGATGGTCATCCTAAGCAGATGAACATAGTCACTGGTGCAGACGATGCATCTGAACAGATAAATACAGTCACATGGGTAGATGGTCATTCTAAGCAGATGAACGTAGTTACTGGTGCAGATGATAGATCTGAACAGATGAATACGGTCACTCGAGTTGATGGTCATCCTAAGCAGATGAACATAGTCACTGGGGCAGATGATGCATCTGAACAGATAAATACAGTCACATGGGTAGATGGTCATTCTAAGCAGATGAACGTAGTTACTGGTGCAGATGATAGATCTGAACAGATGAATACGGTCACTCGAGTTGATGGTCATCCTAAGCAGATGAACATAGTCACTGGGGCAGATGATGCATCTGAACAGATAAATACAGTCACATGGGTAGATGGTCATTCTAAGCAGATGGACATAGTCATTGGTGCAGTTGATAGATCTGAACAGATGAATACAGTCAGTGGGGTAGATGATCATTCTAAGCAGATGGATGTAGTCAGTGGCCCAGACGATGCTTCTGAACAGATGACTACAATCACATGGGTAGATGGTCATCCAAAACAGATGGACACAGTCAGTGGCCCAGATGATGCATCTGGACAGATGACCAAGAATTCTTTGACAGACAAGTTGTCTGAACAGACAAACGAAGTTAATTTCTCAGATAAAAATATCAAACATATGAAACAAAAAGTGATTTGTTCTAAGCAGATTACGCAAGACATTTGTTCAGTTGAAGATATCGGTGACACCGCTGATCTGAACAAGACATCTCGGCAGATGACTGATTGGTCAGACAAAACACTGGATTGTTGTGACAAAGACAGAACACTCGTTAGCACCCGTGTTCATTGTGACACTACCTGTGACTGCAGTGACATTGACGTAGATCAGACTCTAGTGCGGTGGGTACAGATGCTCTACATTGTGGTTGCCGCCCAGCACATATTCAATACGTACGGCAACATCTGGCAGTGTCAAGGGGCTTTGACTACCAGCTGTGAAGCAAGGACCAGCAACAGTCTGAGGTCTGATGAGAGAGTCAAGAGCGTAGTCCGACAGACGAATGGAACTGTAGTCATCGAATATGTAGGATTAGACATTGATGAAGCTTGTGACATATCTGACCAAGTGACAGTTAAGACTATGGAGAATTTGAGTGAAGTGCTTAGCTGTGATGTCAGAGCTGATGATGAAAGAATTGAGAGATTGAAGTGTGAAGTAGAAACTAGTCAAGCTCGGGTTGATGGTGGGAAAGATCAGATGATTGATGAAAGCATCCGGGGCTTGCAAGAAGCTGAACCACAAAACCTGGATGGCAAAGTGACAGCCCACAGTCTCGCTGAGAAAAAGACAGAACCGTTTGAGGGTCTGCCTGGTGCTGGGACAGTTGAGGGCCTGTCTGCTGTAGCTACAGAACTGTGCAGTTTCCACGACTCACCACCTGTCTGGAAACCCATAGTACACATGAAGGCAAAGCACCAAAGAACATTTAACAGAATCCGTCGAAGACGGGATGCAATCGCGGGATCGTCATCCTCTGACTCAGAAAACCCCAGCGAACTGTGGCAGTCTGGAGAACCCAGAATCCCAAGAGGGTTTGAGGGTCTGCATGTGCACTTTAAGAAGCCTGCGGACAAGCCCCTGGGACTGAGCATTGTCAGGAGTTATGGGTCCACCAGTGCTTACTGCCAGGTGAGTACATGACTTTGTAGCTGCCCTTGACTTCCCAATCTAGAACTTTCCCTTGCCTAAACCTTCCCTGGGAAAGTTCTGGACTACCAGAGGTTCTCAAACCGGGACCATGGACACCTAGGGGCTGTCATATAGTTCCAGTGGTTTTTGACAAACATGCACAATTTTAAAATGGCACATTACTTGTGAAACACAAACCTGGGGGGGCCTTAGCCAAGGGGGAGAATATTTTGGAGGCCTTGAGCTGTGAATGTTTGGGAACCCCTGCCCTGTCCTGGAACTACTCCAAATGACTGGTGTTACTGTTACTATATCCTTGTCATTAGACAGAGTTTGTTGTAGATATAACAATAAGCATAATAGGAAACACGTACAGTTGAACACTGACATTATTATATTGTATGAACATTGCATAATTATCGCATCAAAAACAATCTCGATAGATAGCTAGGCCTGATTTAGTTAGCAGGTTTCTTACTGTGGCATTCAAAACGATTGCAAATATGTTTGCTGCAGCATTACCACATTTGATTTGTTTTCATTATCAGGTTTGATGTTGTTGTCTTAATTGAACCTTACATAGATGTGTCAATTATGTCACTAGCAGTGGTTGTGCGAAGCGAACTATCCTGTTTACGTGACTGCCAATGGGAATTCTGGATTAAGCCCTGTGAAAAATGAGCCCCTTTAGGTTACTTAGCATATTGTTACCACTGTTATTTTGTCAAAATATTAAATCTGTCTCCTCTTTCCTTGTATACCAGTATCTAATATACAACATTATTTTTCTCGGCTACCATTGATTCTTTATGTGTCTGCCACATCATGGAAGATTTCCTGGCATTCTGAAATAAACACTTAAAATGTATTAATTGCTCTCAAATAACCACAGAGCCACGGAATAAATCTTTTGAAAACAAAAACTAAACAGCTGGGGTGTAGTTACTATTTATGGCAGCAGGTGGCAGCATATGCTGATATGGCAATGCTGATATGGCATTGGTGGGAATACGCGTCTTTACTTGGTGCTTGTGTGAAGATGGGTGATGCCAAGTTCAGATTAGGCTATTTTCTGGACTGTTGGTGGAGCATTTTAGTGGCACCTAGAAATCAAATAAAAATGCCCAAAATGGGGAGATAAGTGAAATTTGGCCAGCTGAAATGTAACAAATTCCAATACACATTTATTTGTACAGAATGACAATACAAGTCCAGGTTAGAGTGAAACAGGCCAAATAACATTCAACCTGAAAACGATATACATCAACACATAATCACAGAAAGCATGCCGGCCCCAAATGGTATTTACACATAATGCGTAATGTACAATTTACTGACATATTATGCAGTCTAACAAACATTGCTACATATATTATTTAAATATCTCCAGCAGCCACCCAGTCGCACTGTTTCCGTGAGGATCACTCCGCATACTTACATTTTTTGATGCAAAAACTACAAACGCAGCAGTAGGCCTACTTTGGTGATATGATCAGCAGTGGTATGTCTGTCTTTGTTTATGCACAAACCTCAGTACCCAAGACTGAATCCTGCAAGTGGGTTCTCTGTAATTATAAATAAAATTATATATCTGTGTGTACTTGTTTCTTCATGCATGTGCGTGTATGCATGTGTGTTGGTGTGTGGACGTGCATGCATGCACGGATACATTCTTTCACTATATGTCTGCTTACGTTTGATCCATGTTAGTTATGTGCTGGCAATTCCTTTCAGGTTGTTGTTTCCCTGTATCAGAGGTATATTTGTCTCAAAAACAACACAACATGTAACTCAGAAATCACATTAACATCAACAAATAGTTTACTATTGTGGTTCTCATCAAAAGCCCTCCAGGATCTGTGCAGTCACACCATAATTCATTTAAAATTAAAAACATTTTCATTATGCAACATTATGTGAAATAAAGTTCCATTTACAATCTATACATTTTACTTTCTAAGACAAAAAATATAGCTGAACAAACTGTTAACAATACAATGGGCAATGCAAAAGTTGATGTCTACTATGGGACGGTAGACCCTACTAAAACCAAATTTGATATATATATTTATATACATTACAATACATTTCAACAAATGTGACAGTTTAGAATTTCACACTTGTTATCGTATGTGCCACCGCATGCGATAACCTGGCTTAAGTAGGAAAATCACGAACTGAGATATCAGAATTTTACATAGTTTCAGTTTTATATGTTTCCAACCAAAGTGAAACGTCAAATGGATGTAAAATCAAAACCGTTTCAGTTAACTAATTTATGTTTTTTGTATATTATGCATGAATTAATAGACTCAGTTAATACTGAAATCTTAATTTGTGACTTTTCCAACTTAAGCTGGGTTTTCTCATGCAGTGTCATATGATTGTTTGGGTATAAGCCACACATCGACTGGGCGTGTTATGAGTAGGATATCTCAGAGAATGACGACACATGGTGAATGCATAGCCAGCTGTTACAAATACCTACCTCAAATCAAATAAAGGAAGCCTACAGAAATTGAAGTTTGCACAGGGCCCTTGTGACAATATTGATTTGAGATAACTTTGTGCCTGTAAGTGTTTTGTATAAAGCTGACACTACATAGTTGGTCTGGCGTGTATATTGCACCAGATTTGTTTGATAACTTATAAGTTGGGGTGTATTTTTAGCACATGTTCTAGTAACTGACACTGATTTGATAATGTTGATTTATATTCACCCGTTGTGTATGGTTGAACTGAATACCTATGTATACCCGTTGTGTATGGTTGAACTGAATACCTATGTATACCCGTTGTGTATGGTTGAACTGAATACCTATGTATACCCGTTGTGTATGGTTGAACTGAATACCTATGTATACCCGTTGTGTATGGTTGAACTGAATACCTATGTATACCCGTTGTGTATGGTTGAACTGAATACCTATGTATACCCGTTGTGTATGGTTGAACTGAATACCTATGTATACCCGTTGTGTATGGTTGAACTGAATACCTATGTATACCCGTTGTGTATGGTTGAACTGAATACCTATGTATACCATGATTGTCTATAGAGGATATGGAAATATGATAGCTATAGCTACATTAACAAATGATCGTGAGGAACTGATACTTGTTACATTTATTTAATCAATCTAGCATATTGGTTGTTTTACAATAAATGGCGACAAGAGCAACCAGTAGATTTGAAAAATGAAAAATAAATTGAACTTAAACTTTTCTAGTGTACTTTGTGTTCAATGCGTTGTAGTATTAAGGGGAGACACCCCAGGTGAAATGTAATTTTTTTTAAATATTCAAAATGTGTTTCCACTGTATTCTGATAGCTTTGTATATTTATTATGTATAGAGTTCACGTTTATAGCAATTATGTACCTCTAAATAACTTTTATTCATGTATAAAGCATGCTTCTTTCAAGTAATAAATCCCGGTTTTTAATTTTTGAAGGCCGTTTTCTCAAAAAACATGTTTTCTGCATTTGGAAAAAGAATATCTCTGTGAGCAATTATGCTATCCAAATAAGGTTTTGAATGTTGCATTTAGCATACTGCACAATGACCTGTGACATCTTAAAAATCATCAACAGTTTGAAAGATAAACCTGTATTTGTTGCCAAAATGAATGTTTTTTCCGCACTTTACAAAATTATTTAAAAAATAAAAGCTCGATTTTAGCAAATGCTCTGGTCATTGTACAGTAGAATGTGTATAGACATGGATTTGCAATAATTATAATCATATATATGTTCAATAAAGAATGGCTGCGTTTCTAAGTTTTATTTGCTCAAAATGGTGGACATTTTGTTTGTTGCCATGGAAACGGGGGTGTGGCTGAAAAAAGTTAAATATATTTTTACTCAGTAAGACCCATTCTATACTTTTGGCAGAAAAAATGCACAATTTGCATAAATAAAAAAATTATCATATCTACCTACTGTGTGTGGCCTTAATTTCTCAATGTTACAATAAATTTTTAAGGATAACTTTGTCATATTATGTAAGATATATCTTTTTAAATTAGCCTACAGGTAATAACTTGAATATGTCAGTTTCCCTGTGTTTTTATTGATCAAGATATATTAATAATTTTTATGTTTTATGTATATATCCCAGGTATATATTTTATAGATGTATTATAATTGTATGTTTTATACTTTTTGATATTTATGATGTTTACAAACATATCAAACACAAGGCAGTCAACATTTCCAATGCAGAAACATCTCAACCACAAGGCAGTCAGCAGCATTTTCAATGTACAATCATCTCAACCACAAGGCAGTCAGCAGCATTTTCAATGTACGAACATCTCAACCACAAGGCAGTCAGCAGCATTTCCAATGTACGAACATCTCAACCACAAGGCAGTCAGCAGCATTTCCAGTGTACGAACATCTCAACCACAAGGCAGTCAGCAGCATTTCCAATGTACAAACATCTCAACCACAAGGCAGTCTGCATTTCCAATGTACAAAAACATCTCAACAACTAGAAGTCAGCATTTCGAATGTTTTCCAATGCATAAACACCTCAACCATGAGGCAGTCGGCATTTCCAATGCACAAACACCTCAACTACAGGGCCGTCAGCATTTCCAATGCATGAACATCTCACCAACAAGGCCATCAGCATGTCCTGTACACAAACATCTTAACCACAAAGCCAGGATAATTTATAAACCTCTCGACCACTATTTTGTCCATTTTCTTGTTTCAGTGACTTTATTTGCGATTTTTCCCTGTATCTTTATTTTTGTAACTTTATGTCCTTTGTGCTGTGTGCCAAATAACGTGCGCACAAGTGGATTGTGGGAACTGGTGCACGTCTGTTGAATAATAATATATAGTTCTTCTCTTTGAAAGAGTGTACATTCCTTGAAACCATCTCTAATACACTAAATGCATCTGTCAAAATACTATAAATCATCTCACACAATGAGACGTCATTCCACAGACAGTGCATACAATCTTATCACATGTTACATTATCCATGCTTCAGGAACAATACATTAACAGACAATGTTGCCTTGTCAGGGAGCCAGTGTGTGCGAGCGTGTACGATATAAATTCACCGAGTTCTAGAAAGCTTTGGAGCAGAGGTATCATTGCGGAAACTAAAAAACCGCACAGCATTGTACTAAGAAATCCTCCATGGTGATACGTCTAACACACCATGTCACTTTAGATCTACCTGGGCACACAAGCATAGAGTTACATTGTGCCCCTGTGCTGGCAGCCCAAGCATTGTCTCCTGTGACAGATGGAGAAAGTCAGACGTGGTTCATTAGATGGTGCAGGTTACAGGACTGCATACATGCAGAAGCTGTGTCAATTACAGTTATTTGTGTGAAGCTGTAAATATCAACTACATGACTGCTATCAGCTTGTAAGTTGGTACCAGACTGTGTGATATTTATACTGAAGAAAGCTAAGTTACCTTTCAGAGTCTCTTTGTATGCTCGACAGTTCATTGTGATGCTAAAGAAGTGACCAAGAGGGTCGCAACAACTCTGTCGAGCATACATAGAGACTCTGTAAGGTAACTTAACTTTATTCAATATATGATTGCTAGTTGATTTGCGCATGAGTACACGCACATGCGAACGCCCATGCATGTAATTCACTCATGAATAGGAATGATGAAAAAATTTACTTGCCATTATTGTAAACCTTTTGTGTGAGCTGGTAATATATTGTTGCAAATGCACATGCAAACACACACACATGCACACATGCACATGCACACGCACATGTGCACAAACACATGCACACACTTGCATACACACACAGACATGCACACATGCATGCACACCCACATGCGCTTGCATGCACACGCAAATACACGGCTGTATAATTCTAGCTATGAACAGAATTTCTTTGAATGGAAGGAGAGATAGAGGGAGAAATGGATGAATGGTTGAGCTGGTGGGTGGAGTATGTGATCATGATAAAGTATTAACATACTTAGAGGTTAGAGAAGAATGGCAGGGAACAGACGCCTGTCCGGGACAATCACTTAGCGAGACAATCAGTTGGCCCGCTGATCAATAGATGAGAATTGCTCCTGCATTATGTGAGCAGTGGTCTCTGTCCAGTTGAGTTGTGGTCAATGCATCCGTTTGTAGCGATGTGAAGCTAGTTAGTTTTAATTGTGATTTCCTGCATCACAGTGTGACATAGATAAGTCACACGGCAGAAGGTATATTGGATTTGTTATCTTGATGCCAGGACGGGGTTATGAATTTATCAATGTCATATCTAAGGCTGTGCAATGAAGGGATATTTTACATTGTTTTGATATTGATGTACCTATGATATATTGATTATCATGTGGCTTTAACTGTTGACATCTGTGTGTAGTTTTATGAAAATTACAGTTTAAATTTTGGCCAAGCAATTTGTTTAGCTGTTTGCGTTGTGGTTATAGAAATTGTTACACCTTGATGTGTGATGAACAGTATATTTAATTTATTTACCCTATTTATATTCACCATGATGAATAAAGGGTAAATAAGGGTTTTCCTGTTGGAAAACATTTTGGCATGTACTATGTAGTGGTGATAGGTAGCGCAGAGCATTGAAAAACTGTGTACAAGGAATACTGTCTTATTTATGAGTTCATACATAAGATTAAATTCAGGTATTAAACGATGTGACACTGCTCTTGGGCATTTGTGGCTGTGAAGTATGAATGTTTTCCATTTCAAAGAAAAGGTTTCCTTGTGACAATGGAAAGTTTACCTTGTGACAATGGAAAGCTTTCAGTGTGCAATATAAAAAGATTATTGTTCATGTGACTTGCTTTATAAAACCGCTGGCACTCTCTCAGGTTATGACCAAACTGAGACTGTGATTACATAAGAACTGTTAGTATAATGTGGGTCTCATCTGTCTTCACCCTGGAAACTTCTTACATGATTACACATGACAAAAATTATTACAGAATTGCAATTGTGACTGTGTTAAAATAACATTGATAAGAATTTTATTTATTCTAAGGAATTTTATTAATTTTAATAAATTTTATTTCCCATCACTGTGATTATTATTGCGCACTGATGTGTTGTCAACTTGCAGGTTCGCCGCATCTTGGCGAGTGGTGCATGCGTGGCGTGTCAAGCTGGCATCCAGCCTGGTGATCGTCTCGTCTCTGTCAACGCCACCGTCCTGCACGGCTTGTCACATTCCGACTGTCTAGACATCCTTTCTCGGCCTGTCACCAATGTCTGCTTGACACTGCTGCGGCACCGACCTACTGACCGACACAGTGACACTGACAGTGACACAAGTTGGACGTCAGGCGATAGTGACACGTCATCTGAGCTGTCAGATGATGAACAAAACAGAATTGATGATGTGCACAGGTGTCATGGTAACGCTGGTCAAGTTTCTGGTGACAAACTGAGGATAACTGGTGACAAGCAGAGTAAATCTTGTGACAAGCAGGGTACATCTGGGGACAAACAGAGAATAACTGGTAACAAACAGGAGACATCTGGAGACAAACAGGAGATGTCTGGTGAGAAACAGCAGACTGTTGGTAACGTTAATGACACACCCAGTGACAGTAACGTTCACTTTCTCCAGACATCCACCAAATGTTGTCAGTTGTCTGTTGCTGCACTAGTGAAATCTGGCAGCAGACACAGAACACAGAAATTCAAGTGTAAAGTAAATGATACTACAACTGACACAAAATACAGACATAAGCAATTGTCCTCCAAAGTTCTTGCTCCTCTCACCAGAGAGCGCTGTAGTGTGCAGACCTCCAGAAACAATGCAGCTTCAGAAGAACCAAAATCCACAGAGGTAGAATGTGACAGCGACTCCACTAGGGGGAGCTGCAAAACATCATCGTTCACCACTGCGAACAGCAAAGTGCCTTCAAATAGTGACTCAAGTGCCCCCTATTGGCCAGCTGTTGAGCAGGAGCAGGAGACATTACACGGGAACAAGTTGTTTGCACAACAAGGTCCCTTTATATATCCGTGGAGGCGACAGTTCAATGTGTTTGAGCGCAGTCTTGTCGATGGTGATACCCCTAAACAATGCGGTGATTCCACTCGAGTAAAGAGTCACAACATCACTGAAGATGGAGGTGATGTCAGCAGAGACAGAGACAACAATGGCGTACACCTGAGAGCAACACAAAGATCACAGGACACCACTACTGGTGACACTTTCGTGACAAACGTGGCCAGCACAGAAGACGCACAAGTGACACAGCCACGCAACGACACATGTCTGTCTCCTGTTAACACACCAATTTATGAAAATGTCCCAGTGACAGATGTCACCTACTCTGATCCTAAAGAGGTTGAGCTTGGCATGGGTTCCACTGTGGCTGTGACAACATGTCGTAATAGTCAAAGTGAAATTGGTGACCTACAAATGCCAGCTCTTGATGACAGTGATTATGTCAATGTGCCACCTTCACTGACGTCACCAGACGGGGACTCTGTGCAGCCAGACCTAAGCTGTGCAACTTGGTCAACGTGTGGTGACAGTACATTTGATGACAGTTGTGCATACGGTGACAGCTTGACACCAGGACAAGTGCGTGTACTTCTGACAAGTCCATTTGAAGAGTTAGAGAGGCAGTTTGACACTGAGTCTACTGTCACCATGAAGAGTCAGAGTGCCCCGAATAAGAACACCAGTCTCAATGGAAAATACAGCTCTAAAAGTAAATATGATGACCGACAGCCTTCCAAAGACAACATACAACCCCATATAGGTGACAAACAACCCCCTATGGATGACAGACAACCCCCAAGGGACAGCAAACAACCCCGTGTAGATGACAGACAACACCCTATAAGTGACAGACAACCCCCAATGGGTGGTTGTTTTATGCAGACGCAGCTGTCTACTGAAGACACCAGTTCTGTTCAGAAACCTCTCTTCAGCATGTGCCACACTCCAAATGTTTTGGAGGATGTGGAAAATGAAAGTTTCACTCACGCATACCAATGTCCTGAGACAGCAGAACCTTCTGTTCATCTGGTGCCCAAAGCAGGGTTGGGAAATGCTGCCTTAGCCCCACCACCATGTGAGGACCAGCCAACGGGAATGGCCATTCCTTCCCCTCCACTTGGTCAGTTGGATGCACCCCACACGATGGCAGCTCCTGACCTCTGCATAGGTCCAAATTTGATGGTGATGTCAGGGACTGATGCATCACTGGCAGTGTCTCCTAGACAAATGTCTCCTACCTCACAGCGGAGACAGCAGCACATAAGACTGATGACAGAGCTGAAGGCAACTGCAAAAAATGTCGGTCAACCATTCCAACCGGCCACATGGCTGAGACCATCCACTGACCACTACATGTGTCCAGCTGCTTCATTGAGTGAACAGCTGCAGCAAGTGATGTGTGCCTCCTACACATGTGGGGCAGACATTGGCGGGTCTTCATTGAGAACAGATTGGTCTGACAGTGTGTCAGTCGACACGGCTGTCTCCTTCAGAAAACACCCATCAACCACTCAGTGTCAGATCAGAGCCTGTCTCAGGAGACAACAGAGAAGAACATCACAGTGATTTTCTTTGTCACCCAGAGTCATTGAGTCATCGTGTGAATTGCTTGAGTCTTAATGGGTTCCCAGGCCAAGTGAACGCCACGTCGTTGACTCAGCGACTACAACACGGAGGAGATATGAATCTGCAGCCACAATCTTTCAGTCAGCATTTACCAAGTTTATCATTTAGTCAACAACTGTTTGATATGAGTGAACAACAGCATCTACTCAGTTTAGATGTGAGTGGTAAGTTGAACGCCAAGTCACTGAGTTTGTTACCAAGTCAAGAACGATGCGATGATAAAATGACTGAGCGATGCAAGCCATTCACTCATTCGGTGGCTCAGCGACAAAAAACATCCCAGTCACATAATTTTGAATGCGCAACCCGTAATGACATACTCGTCCTTCCAAGAACGACAACAAAAACAGCTGGAGATAGTGTAGGCAGTGCACCCAGTAAAAGCCGTGACACTGTGTCAGATGTCAACGTGTCACAAAATGCCGTCACAACAGAGAGGGTAATATTACACCCCCTGTCTGATGTTCACCAGCCTGGACAACATTGCAACACTGTTAAACAGCGACCCGGTTCACTGTTTTCACCAACGGTCATGCTTCACCAACCGCACCCCAGCAACACAGAAGGTGACACGCTGCCGCAGCCGTCACGCTCGAGCAAACACGATTGCCTCGATCAGATATTATCTGTGACGAAACAAAAGAGACAGAACTCCCAAGGTGACAGTTATGTGACATTCCCCCATCCGAACCTCTGCCTCCCCCCACCAGAGGTCAGTGCTGTGCCGCTGCGCCAGAGTAACTTTCTGGGCCATATCAGCGCTGGCTCCGTGGCCAAGGGTGGAGGGTTATCTCCCACTGACGGCTCCAGGATCTTTACCCCTGACTGGCAGCCAATGACTGCAGAAGAATGTCTGGCGATAACTGTAAATAGGCGTGTGACTCAGACATCAAGTTATACACCAAACTCTAAGACTGTGACAAGCACTCATGTGTGTACCACTGTTGGAAAGACTGTGTCTCCGCTGAATCAGCCACGCACGACATCTGCGGACACCACCGATCCGGATTTTTCGGTTATCGGATCGGATCCGGGAGTGGATTTATCTGCCAATGTATCCCAGTGTGTTCCCACTACGCTAAGGAAACTCCAGCGAGCGGAGGAGTGGGATGATCAGCCTTCGCCACGCTTGGCTGGGAATCTACTACCAGGACGTAGGAGTGACGAACCAACCGCAGCGTGTCGCGGTCAGTTGAGGGCACATCTACTAGGTTCACCTGTTGCCACAGATGGAACGACATTGATAGCGCCTTCACAATTCACAGAAATGTTGTCCGCCAGCCACAGGGTGGAGCCCCAACCCAGGAGTGCAGGGGGGTGTGGGAAGAGGACCGAGGATAAACCATTCCATGTCCAGATACTGCGCAGTCTCCTTGGGGTTGGGATCTCCGTCAAAGTTACCCCCAACGGGGTGGTCATTACAGACATACAGAAGACTGGACCAGTAGCAAAGAACGGCAGCGTCAGGTTGGTGTGACAGTTGCTGCTTCTCTCTAATATATATATGTGGGTATATATATATATATATATATATATATATATATATATATATATATATATATATATATATATATATACCCACCCTGTATGCATTATATTTTATGCATTCCCAGAATACAGTAATATTTTTGGAGAAGATTTGATGTGCAGTGTAATTGAATTCTCACACAGAAATGGGAAAATGTTTAGTAAAACTTGTAATGAAAAGTACTGCAGATAGCATTTGACATTCATACAACAATATAATAATTATATGACAATCGTATGACATAATTAATCGTATACTGATATGCACATATAGTCTGTATTGGTGTGATGGTACAAATAATTGTTATTATACTGTGATGTGTTTGAATCCAGTGAATTAAGACAATGAATGCCTGAAAATATGTTCACCTACACATTGTCTGAATATCACAAGTGAAGGTCCCTGAAAGAGGAAGTGATGCAGTTTTAACTGTGTAAATCACATTGCTGTCGTGCCATTAGCTGTGTGGCATCAGTCTTCTAGTCTGAATGCATGTACTGCTGGTATGAATGTGAGTTTAATTCTTGAGCATGACTGGTAACTCAATCACATAGAGCTTGCTGACTGTCTGGCTATAGGGGTGTGTGCCCTGTGTCATATAGGGGTGTGTGCCCTGTGTCATATTCCGGCCATGTGGCCTGACTGATTTTTTATCTACAATGAAACTTCTTCATCCTGGGGGCACTCAATACATTGCCCGCATGCCATCCTTGAGAATTTATCTAACTGACCCCCCCTCTCCTAAACATGTTTTACTACTTTTATACATCTGTCAAAATGATGCCCGTTTCAAATTAGAATATAACCAAATATAATTATATCCTTTGACGCACAGAATTTGCGTTTTTCCATAATATAGATTAATTCACTAACATATTTTGTTCGTAGATTAATGTTAACTAAAATTACATAAAGTTGCCTTGAAATTAAATCATAATCTTGTTCTAAATATGCCCTTAATTAACCAAATGTGACGTGTGCAACAACATGCTTTGGCACACAGAGCGTGGGATTTGTCTCAAAGATGACACATTGAGTGGAGCCCTGGGTGTATCCTTGGGTGGAGCCCTGGGTGTTTCCTTGAGTGGAGCCCTGGGTGTTTCGTTGAGTGGAGCCCTGGGTGTTTCGTTGAGTGGAGCCCTGGGTGTTTCGTTGAGTGGAGCCCTGGGTGTTTCCTTGAGTGGAGCCCTGGGTGTTTCTTTAAGTGGAGCCCTGGGTGTTTCCTTGGGTGGAGCCCTGGGTGTTTTGTTGAGTGGAGCCCTGGGTGTTTCCTTGAGTGGAGCTCTGGGTGTTTCTATAAGTGGAGCCCTGGGTGTTTCCTTGAGTGGAGCCCTGGGTGTTTCCTTGAGTGGAGCCCTGGGTGTTTCTATAAGTGGAGCCCTGGGTGTTTCCTTGAGTGGAGCCCTGGGTGTTTCCTTGAGTGGAGCCCTGGGTGTTTCCTTGAGTGGAGCCCTGGGTGTTTCCTTGAGTGGAGCCCTGGGTGTTTCCTTGAGTGGAGCCCTGGGTGTTTTCTTGAGTGGAGCCCTGGGTGTTTCCTTGAGTGGAGCCCTGGGTGTTTCCTTGAGTGGAGCACTGGGTGTTTTCTTGAGTGGAGCCCTGGGTGTTTCCTTGAGTGGAGCCCTGGATGTTTCCTTGAGTGGAGTTCTGAGTGTTTCCTAGAGTGGAGCCCTGGGTGTTTTCTTGAGTGGGGCCTGGGTGTTTCTTTGAGTGGAGCTCTGGTGTTTCATTGATCAGTTAACGTGGCTGGTATGTCACATGTCTTGTCTTTTAATCAACTTTCCACAGACATTTTCACCATTTGTACACAGTTTAACCAAAACCCTGTGAGTTAAAAAATAAAACTTTAAAACCTTTTTTATATTTATTTACTATTAACAAACAACTTTAAGCATTCTCATGGTTTTCTTCAGAAACACTGATTGAGTCATTGATTTTTATAGATGATATTAATTGTATCATTCATTCTAGGCCCGTGTACTAATTTTTTTTAATGTCGGTTATATGCAAAATGTGACCACCGTTGCGACATGAAGCACCCTGTAGTGAACTGTTACTAATATTGTTTTAAATCGTGTAACCGTTCGTAGCGAGGCGATGTAATGCAATCCGACATCTTGTAAATTAACAACTTTGTGGAAAGCAATGATGGGTTTGTCATAAACACAGACCTTTGGGATAATTATTGAAAATAAACGTTTGTAAACATATTATTCTGATGGTGTGTCTCATATGTCCTAAATATGTCTTGACATTATTACATCGACATATTTTTTTATCTGGAAAATTATCAGCATTTTATAGTTCTAATTCAGACAGGGGGAGGGGGTGTGAGAATTAATACGTTTTGTACGAACAGGTAAATGTTGACTATTGTGAATGGTCCCTTATATGCCCCCCAGGCATTCCTGCTGTTACACCAAACAGTTATTTAGGTAGACAGAACATGTCGGACGTGTTTGGCGCACACTTACGATGAATGCATCTATAGTTCGTGTCTGTGACCAAGCATTCCCCATTGTACAGATAACGGTGGGCCACTCGTCCTTTGTGTCGTGTGCCACATACAAGTGTAGTTACTTCTTGCCCTTCAGTACTGGCCTTTGAATAGCTTAAATGCCCCCACCAGTGCCCACACACAACAGTTGTGTGTAGGGTAATATTAGTGGCTAGATCTTACCACCAGGTGGTGCACCGGTCACACTTTACGCCCCCACCTAAGGGGTACTTAGTACTCATGTTAGTTTGTCTCCATTGCCATATTGGGGCGGCTCCAAGTTGTTTTCATCTAGTTAAATGCATACATTATTATCTATATATCAGTGCTAAGACAGCCTCCCTGGTACAATTCTTCATTATACCATGTAGATATACTCCAAGCAGCAGTTAATACAGGGGTAGTGGATTTATAGATTAGAGACCACCAGTCCATGAATCCAGGTTACACATTTAAAGTCTCAGGAAAAAAGTCATGGGAAAAGTAAGTTTTGGCTAGGAAAAAGTCACAAGAAATAAAGTCGCAACATTGTTTTATTTAGACTAAATACTAAGTAAAGTCTATACAATACAATACAATGTAACTTTATTCATCCCATTCAGGGCAGTTACATCATCCTTTGGACAGACACAGTATATAAAATATTAAAATGTAAAATATAACATAGGTAAACTCGTATTATTGGCTCACGTCATCGAAGTCACAAGAACAATAATTTGTCACATGAACGCATGGAGTGCATTTCACATTGTACCCACTAAATGTATCTAAAACATACACACACACATTACATTCATTTCACATTGTTGAGAAGACTGATAGCAGCAGGAATAAAGGATCACTTCTTACAGTTTGTTTTGCACGAGAGGCATCTAAAATGGCGGCCCGACGGCAGAGTGCACATTTTTACTGATGATTGAGCACAATAAAGTTGCGTATTTCTACGAATATAATTAAATTTTAACACAAAACTAATAAGTGGTAATGTTTATTATTATAGTAGTTTATTACAGTGTAGTACTAAAGCACAACTAAAGTTAAATAAGATAAGGTATTTAAAAAACTGGTCATGTCATACACGTGTAAAGCATATACTTATGTAAAAATATATTAACAGCTGGCAGCTTTTCACTAGCCATTTGCATGGTGTGGCTTAGACGGGGACTTAGCAACTACTAACATCAGCTTTGAAAGTGACTTCTCAAATGTCACTAAGAAAACAGTAAAACTGGCTAAACGCTTCTGTAATCTGCAATCATGTGTCAATATATAGTTTGTTTTGTATTTAATTTTTTTACTTATATTACAGATATAACAAACTAGACATGAATTTAAAGGTGTGCCTCTTTTCTGCAGGGTGTGGTTGTACAATGGTGTAGGCCCGCCATGCATTATATCATTGTTTAGCGGGGTTGTAAATGGTGTACGTCCCCCATGCATTAAACAATTGTTCTGTGTGGTTGTACAATGGTGTAGGCCCGCAGTGCATTAAATAATTGTTCTGCGGGGTTGTACAATGGTGTAGGTCCCCCTTGCATTAAATAATTGTTTAGCAGGGTTGTACAATGATGTAGGCCCCCCATGCATTAAACAATTGTTCTGCGGGGTTGTACAATGGTGTAGGCCCCCCCATGCATTAAACAATTGTGCTGCCGGATTGTACAATGGTGTAGGACCCCCATGCATTAAATGTTCTGCGGGGTTGTACAATGGTGTAGGCCCGCCATGCATTAAATAATTGTTCTGCGGGGTTGTACAATGGTGTAGGCCCCCCATGCATTAAATAATTGTTCTGTGTGGTTGTACAATGGTGTAGGTCCCCCATGCATTAAATAATTGTTCTGCGCGGTTGTACAATGGTCTAGGCCCCCCATGCATTAAATAATTGTTCTGCGGGGTTGTACAATGGTGTAGGCCCCCCATGTATTAAATAATTGTTCTGCGGGTTTGTACAATGGTGTAGGCCCCCCATGCATTAAATAATTGTTCTGCGGGGTTGTACAATTGTGTAGGTCCCCCATGCATTAAATAATTGTTCTGCGGGGTTGTACAATGGTGTAGGCCCCCCATGTATTAAATAATTGTTCTGCGGGTTTGTACAATGGTGTAGGCCCCCCCATGCATTAAATAATTGTTCTGCAGGGTTGTACAATTGTGTAGGCCCCCATGCATTAAATAATTGTTCTGCAGGCTTGTTCATTTAAACCCATTCTATACTGCAGGTAATGTTGTATGACTCCCTTTCAACCTATTAGTTTACTTGTTCATTTAAACCCATTCTGTACTGCAGGTAATGTTGTATGACTCCCTTTCAACCTATTAGTTTACTTGTTCATTTAAACCCATTCTGTACTGCAGGTAATGTTGTATGACTCCCTTTCAACCTGTTAGTTTACTTGTTCATTTAAACCCATTCTGTACTGCAGGTGATGTTGTATGACTCCCTTTCAACCTATTAGTTTACTTGTTCATTTAAACCCATTCTGTACTGCAGGTGATGTTGTATGACTCCCTTTCAACCTACTAGTTTACTTGTTCATTTAAACCCATTCTGTACTGCAGATGATGTTGTATGACTCCCTTTCAACCTACTAGTTTACTTGTTCATTTAAACCCATTCTGTACTGCAGATGATGTTGTATGACTCCCTTTCAACCTACTAGTTTACTTGTTCATTTAAACCCATTCTGTACTGCAGATGATGTTGTATGACTCCCTTTCAACCTACTAGTTTACTTGTTCATTTAAACCCATTCTGTACTGCAGGTGATGTTGTATGACTCCCTTTCAACCTACTAGTTTACTTGTTCATTTAAACCCATTCTGTACTGCAGGTGATGTTGTATGACTCCCTTTCAACCTATTAGTTTACTTGTTCATTTAAACCCATTCTGTACTGCAGGTGATGTTGTATGACTCCCTTTCAACCTACTAGTTTACTTGTTCATTTAAACCCATTCTGTACTGCAGGTGATGTTGTATGACTCCCTTTCAACCTACTAGTTTACTTGTTCATTTAAACCCATTCTGTACTGCAGATGATGTTGTATGACTCCCTTTCAACCTACTAGTTTACTTGTTCATTTAAACCCATTCTGTACTGCAGATGATGTTGTATGACTCCCTTTCAACCTACTAGTTTACTTGTTCATTTAAACCCATTCTGTACTGCAGATGATGTTGTATGACTCCCTTTCAACCTACTAGTTTACTTGTTCATTTAAACCCATTCTGTACTGCAGATGATGTTGTATGACTCCCTTTCAACCTACTAGTTTACTTGTTCATTTAAACCCATTCTGTACTGCAGATAATGTTGTATGACTCCCTTTCAACCTACTAGTTTACTTGTTCATTTAAACCCATTCTGTACTGCAGGTGATGTTGTATGACTCCCTTTCAACCTACTAGTTTACTTGTTCATTTAAACCCATTCTGTACTGCAGGTGATGTTGTATGACTCCCTTTCAACCTACTAGTTTACTTGTTCATTTAAACCCATTCTGTACTGCAGATAATGTTGTATGACTCCCTTTCAACCTACTAGTTTACTTGTTCAATTAAACCCATTCTGTACTGCATGTAATGTTGTATGACTCCCTTTCAACCTACTAGTTTACTTGTTCATTTAAACCCATTCTGTACTGCAGGTGATGTTGTATGACTCCCTTTCAACCTATTAGTTTACTTGTTCATTTAAACCCATTCTGTACTGCAGGTGATGTTGTATGACTCCCTTTCAACCTACTAGTTTACTTGTTCATTTAAACCCATTCTGTACTGCAGGTGATGTTGTATGACTCCCTTTCAACCTACTAGTTTACTTGTTCATTTAAACCCATTCTGTACTGCAGATGATGTTGTATGACTCCCTTTCAACCTACTAGTTTACTTGTTCATTTAAACCCATTCTGTACTGCAGATGATGTTGTATGACTCCCTTTCAACCTACTAGTTTACTTGTTCATTTAAACCCATTCTGTACTGCAGATGATGTTGTATGACTCCCTTTCAACCTACTAGTTTACTTGTTCATTTAAACCCATTCTGTACTGCAGGTGATGTTGTATGACTCCCTTTCAACCTATTAGTTTACTTGTTCATTTAAACCCATTCTGTACTGCAGGTGATGTTGTATGACTCCCTTTCAACCTACTAGTTTACTTGTTCATTTAAACCCATTCTGTACTGCAGGTGATGTTGTATGACTCCCTTTCAACCTACTAGTTTACTTGTTCATTTAAACCCATTCTGTACTGCAGATAATGTAGTATGACTCCCTTTCAACCTACTAGTTTACTTGTTCATTTAAACCCATTATGTACTGCAGGTAATGTAGTATGACTCCCTTTCAACCTATTAGTTTACTTGTTCATTTAAACCCATTCTGTACTGCAGGTAATGTAGTATGACTCCCTTTCAACCTATTAGTTTACTTGTTCATTTAAACCCATTCTGTACTGCAGGTAATGTAGTATGACTCCCTTTCAACCTATTAGTTTACTTGTTCATTTAAACCCATTCTGTACTGCAGATAATGTTGTATGACTCCCTTTCAACCTATTAGTTTACTTGTTCATTTAAACCCATTCTGTACTGCAGGTAATGTAGTATGACTCCCTTTCAACCTATTAGTTTACTTGTTCATTTAAACCCATTCTGTACTGCAGGTAATGTAGTATGACTCCCTTTCAACCTATTAGTTTACTTGTTCATTTAAACCCATTCTGTACTGCAGATAATGTTGTATGACTCCCTTTCAACCTATTAGTTTACTTGTTCATTTAAACCCATTCTGTACTGCAGATAATGTTGTATGACTCCCTTTCAACCTATTAGTTTACTTGTTCATTTAAACCCATTCTGTACTGCAGATAATGTTGTATGACTCCCTTTCAACCTACTAGTTTACTTGTTCATTTAAACCCATTCTGTACTGCCGATAATGTTGTATGACTCCCTTTCAACCTATTAGTTTACTTGTTCATTTAAACCCATTCTGTACTGCAGATGATGTTGTATGACTCCCTTTCAACCTATTAGTTTACTTGTTCATTTTAAACTTGTTTACCCATAACTTAGGCTAACATATCGGACCCAGTATAGCCAGCTGTGCACTGATTAGGTCCTTAAGGAGTGAATCAGAAATTAGTTGGACATTTTTGCCATATTACCAATGAATAATGTGGGCTTTTGCCATCCTATATATTTACCTGTTTGCCCAGTTTAGCATCTTGTGCGGCAGATAAAAGAAGTTGCCTTGTGCTGAATGTCTTTGTCCCACAAACAGAATGACAATGTCACCCCATGTTACACACCATTATATAGGTACTTTACTTGGTAGTTATATTTCAAACAGCCTAAATGACAAGAGCCTCCAATTTCACACAGACAGGGTAGCATAATTATATATCAACAAACATCCCCCTTACATGACCTGTGGCACCTTTGTCTAGTTGAAACTTAGTTGAATGCACACCCCTTTCTCTTTCATGGAGCCATGGCTGTCTTCATGTTCACACGTGTTGACATAATAAATATTGTCACAGCTGTAGCTATGATTTCATGGCAGGCGTGTTATGCTACATAATATGTTGCATCAAGATGCTACATGGGTGGCCAGTTACTAATTATAATTAATAGTCAATGAGTGCATGTCAGAGATATAATCATATCATGGCCAATTATTTCTGGCTTACTCGCTATTGTGGATTTCTACTTGGTAAACTAAAGTACTGTAAAGATCCTTTCTTAATAAAAATTTATTTGGTCATCTTATTTTAGATTCATTTTGCAAAACATTTTTGGTGAAAACGGGACAAAAGTAGTCCGGCTCTATATTTTATGGCACATACAAGGCTGTTTACAATTTCGGAAATTACCTGCTCTGACAATCAAAATACCGTAATTGTGTATAATTTTTTTGCTCAGATCTGACAGACTTTCTATATTGCCATGTATAATATGCACTCCAATTTTGTAGCATCAACCCCCTGTTTCTCCACTTCTGATAGTTTGGTTAAGTGCGGTGTAGTGTGTCCCTTGGCCTGGTGCACCTCTTCGGTTCACATAGCGCTGCATTGCATCAGTGTCTTCTGCCATGAGCGTCCGTCATTGACTTATATTATGCATGAAAGCACAATATTTTTTTAAGAACATGTTTTTTGTACGTGGACTGATTGAATGAATGTATTGATGTAGAAAAAATTAGGTAGGAATTGTTGTTTAGCAGCATAAATCATTTAAGCCAATCAATAGTTTCTGATTACCACGTATTTATTCCAATAAAAAATTGTTTAGCCTTGTTACCATGTATAGCACGCACATGGTCGGAAGGGGAAAATGCGTATTATACGTGTGTATTTACGGTAATTTTTTTTTCAAAATGATTTTAACAAAAGTACCAACTCTCTTTAAACTGACTGCGTATTCTTGAGCTGGTTACATGCTGCCAAATTGAACATAATGAACCAAATTCGTGTTGGGCTAAATTAATTGACGAGGAATTAGGAATTACCGGTACTTAGTGATTGACAAAAGTGACTACAGTCTACTTGTTTCTCTCCCAACTTCACATAATAAGGTTGGTAGACATAGGGCATTGTACGTGCTATTTATGTGATGGTCTACTACTTAATGTATGCAGTGGTGGACTACTTGCTATATGTTTGACCTTAAAACTACTTGTTACATAGTGGGACACTACTTGCTGTGTGTTTGACCTTAAAACTACTTGTTGCAGAGTGGGGGACTACTTGCTTTCACTTAATGGTCGAGACTTGCAAGGTTTGAGTGAAGTCGAAGTACAGAACATTCTACGTCTTCTGCCACGTGGAATCGCACACCTAGAGGTGTCGGTGCTGCCATCTGCAGGCACACAAGAAAAAGGTGAGTGTGAGTTTAGACGTTGTCTTGTTGTGAGATTGAGGTGGTATTTCTAATGTCACATGTTGAAATTGAACTGACATGCTCAGAGAAAGGGTGGACTTCTGTTAACGATAACTTATTTCTTTTTATGGCAACCACTCCAATATGTTGTTCCCAATTATTAGTGTCATGCCAACTTTCTACATCAGTCTTATTATATTATGGTTTGAATCAAATATGTAAAAGTTTAACTGGCACAGTATCCTTAATTTTATAAATACAATCGCATGCATTGGGCCACAATATATTTCTAGTTTATTTTATAAATAACCACTTTACTGGTACTGTCTTTTCAAACAAGATCTGTGTCAGTTCATGTACTGTTCAGTAATGATTGATTCCTGTTTACTCAACAATTTACAAGTACCAGTGTAGAATTAGGCAGAACTCTAGGTCTGCATGCAATTTGATAACAAAATATGGCCTGAAAAAACAGAAAGTGACAGAGAGGGTGGGTGGGTGGGTGGGTGGAGGGGGAGGGAGGAGTGGCGGGAGGAAGGGAGAGGGGGGAGGGAGGAGGGGAGAGGAAGAGAGAGAAAGTTGCAATACCTGGCACTGACACATTAGGGAGGTCACTACTGCCATAACATGATACAAACAGTTTCCCTAACAGGAAATAGAATGTTTCCCTCACAGGAAATAGAATATATGTTTCTCGGGTATTTATAGAGCTATTGAGGATAGAATTGGGATAAATTACAAAGCCACAGTAGCATTATATTTAGAACATCACACTATCAATCGAATCAGTGTTCGAATCTTTTATCTCACATTTTGCAGTTTCAGCATTTTTTCCTTCAGTGTATAAAAGGAAACTCAGCTGTATAAAATCAGTACCTGGCTGTATACGGTAGTGGATGAATAGTCTCCATGCAGTAATTGCAGCATGGCTGAATGCTTCCCAAAGAAGTTGAGTTGATGTTGGAATGAACAGGTCTGCCAGAGGTTAACTCTAAAGCCTTTTTGTACACCTGTAGGGTAGTCCTGTGTACACCTGTAGTCCTGTGTACACCTGTAGTCCTGTGTACACCTGTAGTCCTGTGTACACCTGTAGGGTAGTCCTATGTATACCTGTAGGGTAGTCCTATGTATACCTGTAGGGTAGTCCTATGTACACTTGTAGGGTAGTCCTATGTACACCTGTAGGGTAGTCTTATGTACACCTGTAGTCCTATGTACACCTGTAGGGTAGTCCTATGTACACCTGTAGGGTAGTCCTATGTACATCTGTAGTCCTATGTACACCTGTAGGGTAGTCCACATGTAGTCCTGTGGACTGGACCATTCATGATTAAATAATGGCGGATGTGATATTGTGATTTTATATCTCAGCACAATAATTGTTTTCTAACTGTAGTTTTTTTACGATACATTGTAATTTTTCATTATGTAACGTTAATAACCCATAATGTCATGTACATATTTGTGGATTTTGAGTCTGAATAAATATGATTATAATAATAATAATTAAAAGTAGCAAGTACTTACATAAATTATATGACACAATTATTATTATTGTTATTGTTCATCATCTAGTTTTTTATCTCATTATTATTACACAAGAAGTAATATGATTTTGTCATTGTTACTATTACTGTTTAAAGTGTAGAATGTAGTAATAATAATAATAATAGATTTCTTATATAGCGACTGTCCAAATAATTGTTCTAGGGCGCTTTATAATATTTCATAGAATCTAATAAATGTATAAATAATGTAAACTATTAAAAATAATTGTAATTTAAAACAATCACAAATGTAAATATTTTAAATTGATAAATAATAGATAAATAGGTAGATAAATAAATAAAAACAATAATTAACTTATGAGCCGATAAGTAAATAGATAAATAAATAAATTAGAATGATTTAGAATCACGATGATAAATAACAGTAGTTTTTTAAATGTTAAATAATCTAAAATAAATAGTTATTGAAAAGGTGCGTCGTCAGTGCATCCTTGAACAACGCAACACTCATAATCAGTTAAGATGAAAACCAACCGAAGTTGAGATAGGATTACCTGTGCTTCCTGTCTGCCACACTTCCAGGTATACTGTTACAAGTGCGCAGCAAACAGTTGAACACTGATGCCTCTTCTCCATACACACCCAGTCTACACCGGATGTTGTCCATGCATTCAGGTTGTCATCAAAGTCAAACAGGGTGTTTATTTCTGGGTGGGGATATTAGATTGGCACATTAGATAATTGACCAGTTGGTACAGTCCAATCAAAGTTGAATATCATTGATTGGTGACATAAATTGACACTGGCACATTAGATACTTGACCAGTTGGTACAGTACACTCAGAGTGGAGTGTCATTGATTGCAGACATCAGTTGACATTGTCATATTAGATACTTGACCAGTTGGTACGGTCCACTCAGAGTGGAGTGTCATTGATTGGTGACATAAGGTGACACTGGCACATTAGATACTTGACCAGTTGGTACGGTCCACTCAGAGTGGAGTGTCACTGATTGGTGACATAAGGTGACACTGACATATTAGATACTTGACCAGTTGGTACGGTCCACTCAGAGTGGAGTGTCATTGATTGGTGACATAAGGTGACACTGGCACATTAGATACTTGACCAGTTGGTACGGTCCACTCAGAGTGGAGTGTCACTGATTGGTGACATAAGGTGACACTGACATATTAGATACTTGACCAGTTGGTATGATCTATACAATGTTTTTTAAGGTTGAACTCATACAAGATGTGTGGAATGTCAGGCCACTGTTTTTTCTTTTACTATTTTGACAACCAGTTAATCTTAAAACTAATATTATTTTTATTAGGCTCATTGATGGTTCAAGCAAGAGATTAGTTATGAATTTGTTTTTCAAAATTTAATATTATATTTTATTTTTTATTTTCATAGTCAGTAAATATTACATATTGGAAGTCTCATACAAGCAGAGAAATTTGCCCAGGCCTCAAAAACACTGAATCTATGCAAAGTTTAGTGTCAATGATTGGTCAATATTACTTTGCTATACACATCATTGCTTTGGCAAGTCATTCTGGTGTATGAAATTGAAGTATCTAGGTCAATATTACTTTGCTACACACATCATTGCTTTGGCAAGTCATTCTGGTGTATGAAATTGATCGGCATTAGTTAGATTCTGTTGTGGGCGTGTTTGCTGTGTATAAAGCAAACAAACCAGGCTGGCTTGTCACAAGTAACAGTGAGCAGTGCTATACATGACTAGAAGCCACGCTGGGTTCAGGTAGGAATAGTAGGTTGATGCAAAGAATTATTTCAGGATGCAGGCAGTGTTAGCAATTATCATTAAGGTTTGGGTACTTTTTGACATTTCTTCCCCCCGGATAAAAATAAGTGAGCGTATTTCTGAAACTAAGATGATGGTTGTGACATTAGATATACAGCTGATGTAGCTGAGTAGATGATTTGTTCTTACTCACTCACATACTTATGTGATCCACGTAACATGATGATGTGAAGAGTTCCTTCCAGTGGTCACGGTTTGTCACGGTGTTGACCAGAGTAGTCCCACTGAACATGGTGTCCATCTCAATGATCTCTCCAAGAGTTTCATTTGGGTGAGCTATTCTCCGACAGCTTCCAGAGAAAAACTGCTACTTCATTGTGACCTGCCAGACGAAGGTGACTTTGTCTCATGGAGATCAGTTCCTGGTTGGTGATGTGAATGCGCCACAACACGTTGAGTATTTTGCACAGTATTCTTGTAGATGTGCCATCCATAGTTTGTGTCAGGGTACGTGGTTCACAACCATATATATGAGGATCAGTTTGACCAATTTGGTCTACACAAACATGAACACATTTATGCCATTCGTAAAAAGGAGGACTCTCATGCCATTGTATTGGATTTAACAGAATGTTTAATATGTCCACTGCCATGTTTGTGGAGGATAGCTTACATTATGTTAGACATTTTGTCAACAGCAACAACAAAAATCAGGGTCTAAATTTTTACTCCAGGGATATTAACATGTAAATTCATACAAGACTATGATTCAGTGGAATCCACTTAATAAAATCGCTTCAGGTCAGGGCAATTTGATTTACTTAAATACAGCTTATTCACTTAAATGGCACACTTTAATACAGCGGGTATTAATTATTACATCCCAGCAGATATATTTGATTCTACTAAATAGATGATTCTGTTATCTGTAATTGTGTTTAGTGGAGTCCACTGTACATATTGAAGAAAGTTAGATGTCTTTCAGTGTCTTTGTGTATGTGGGTATGTGGGTATGCTCAACAAGGTCAGATGGTCACGACCTCTTTCATTTGTCATACATAGAGAAAGGTATTTAGCTTTCTCCAATCCAGGGATATTATTTCTCTAATCATGGGAGCAATTAAATATGTTATCATAGAATGGGAGCATAATTAGTGTAAATACTAGAAGACTAAGGTGTGTCCATGGTCTAATTCCATGAAGTATCTCAGTCAATTTGATCAGTCAAGGGCATTGATCAGTGCCTTACTAATGGACACTGATCTGATACAATACACCAGAGTTATTAGATTTGGGGATTTTCCAATTTCATGCACCATTACTTGTTGAAATACACTGTGCATTTACAGTTGCGTGGACTATATTGTGGAACAGTTAGCAGCACACGTACAGTATAGTCCTAAGCATTTGAGCTGGATCTGATAAGCTGGTTTGAGGTTTCTGTGCTCATGGATATTAATTACAACTTCATAATGGACATTTTGCGAATTCTTTGCTTGCCTTAGGGTGAATTAATTTCAACCTGACCTTGTATGGGCGGTCAAAGAGTTTGACCTCCACAACAGGAAGTGAACAGTTTTTTAGGGTTATAGAACATGTCTTTTGAAGAATTTGTCGCATTTCATCAAGTTAATACATTCCTTAAACACATGCGTTTTATTGTTTTCTTTTTAAAATGTATATTCTTTATAACTGGAATTACACAATGCATATCAAATTGAACTTTGCCCCAGAAACTTTTTACAAATAAAATTTAACTTAATAAAGCTACAGGCTGTATTATCAGTTAATTAAATCAAGTGTTATTAATAAGTTAAATTAAAAGGAACTTTGGTAAAAATTTAAATATCATATAATGGTAAAACACATTTTAAGATGTTTTAAATATATATATTTTGCTCTTGGTTTCATTAGCCGTTAAGCTGCATATATGCTGACCATAACAATTTATAATAGAAATATTTCAAGGAATAGATTGATAATACACTGCACGAGGATGAGAGATGCCAATAAAAAACTATGAAGATAAAATGACGTCAAAAGTTATCAATGAATCTTTACCATAGTCTCCAAGTGGGACATAGTATAAGGCACAAGCCTGTCCATGTAAATATAGCAGAGTCAGACAGATATAGCTATGTCAGGTCAGCAGAGATACCGTGTTTCTGTAATAGAAGCCCTGTGGGGCTCTAGCAGAATCTGGGCTCTTCCAACCATTGTTACAAATTTTTCTGCAATCTCAAGCCGGTGTAGATTAGTAAAGTTTATAATCAGAAGAAAGAACAGTAGATATGATTCAAGATTCAAAATTAATAGAGTATATATATATATATATCAGTATTAATAATTGTGTGAACTCATTGGTTCAGTCAAGTAATTGTCAAACTTATTTTAATTTTGGGGTAAGTGACGCCCATTATATCCAAAAAATATCAATGTTTTTAAGTTTGTTCTTTCAACCCTATTATTTTTGAATATGCATTAATAAATCATATCTCCTGTGGTGTGGTTACAACTAGAAATTATGTTTACACTATGGATAGTAGCAAAGTGGTATGTATCAAAGTATCATGGAAGAAAATTGGTAATGTAGCAAAGTAGCATGGTAGTATAGTAGCATGGTAGTATAGTGGCATGGTAGTATAGTAGCATGGTAGTATAGTAGCATGGTAACAAAGTAAAATGGTAGTTAATTACATGGTAATTATGGCAGCAAAGTATGCATCTGTATTCAACAACAGACAAACGAAATGTGGCATCATTACTACATTACATTCAGTGGTATGTCTAGGTTTTCGCAAAGGAGGAATCCAAGGCGGTGGCAAGGGAGCCCAAAGGGGTGGCAAGGGAGGCCAAGGGGGTGGCAAGAGGGGCCAGGGGTGCCAAGCCTAGTCACCCGTGCTACCATGTAGCGGCACAATGGAAAAACACAGGACACAATAAAAAAATTAAGCTAAGGTCCAGTGCCCCCCAACCCCCAAATACACCACTGATTACATTACTGTATGGGCCAGAAGAAATGTTGCACTTATATTACATGCCCTGAATGCAGAATGTGTTACAGAGAAGTTGAGTTTGTGTTTCAAATCAATGATGCTTTTGATTCTATTTACCATTCCTGCTTTATAAGAAGAATGGTTCAGAGGCCCCCCGCTCAGTGGCATGTTTTATACCTGAGAAAGGCAGGTGTTATCATAGTTAAGAGCTGCAGGTCTAATAGAGAAAATGTGGTAACATTAGATTGCCGAGGCCCACAATGAGAGGAAGTATGCTCTGTATAGACACGCCCTGAGTAGGCATCCAGTGTCCCGTCACCTGTTGTCCTATATGTCACCTGCCGTGCTAAGTGGTTTTGTGTGTTCCTCACAAATATAACATGTTGTTTGTTGCACGGCCGTTTGTTCACCGGTAATGTTGTAGGGGTGTATCATATTAATTTTGTTTAGGGGTTATCTCCAAGTCAGATCTTAATAATGCTCCTAATGTCATGCAGGCATTTGATCTAGCAGGCCATTGCCGGATTGATCTGAATTTAAAATGTTATTTCAGACAAATAAATATACATACATTAATACCCAATAAATTATGTTGAATTGTGCATTTCCAACGTTTCATAAAGCACTGGTCCATATATTAATAAAGCAAAACATTTCCTTTTATAAAATTAATAATGTTAAAATTATTTTCATTATTTTCTCTTAACTGCATATACCTCCCTCTTCATCTTCCTCAATTGATTTTGCCCATCACAAATCAGGTTCATTGATGTTCAAATATATATAGTGTGTGACTAGATATGCACAGTTGGTTTAATAGAAGAGTGTACTTTGTGTAATAGAAGATTGGGCTTTGTTTAACAGAAAAGTGTGTACTTTGTTTAATAGAAGTGTGTACTTTGGTTAATAGAAGAATGTGTACTTTGTTTAATAGAAGAGTGTACTTTGTTTAATATAAGAGTGTGTACTTTGTTTAATACAAGAGTGTGTACTTTGTTTAATAGAAGAATATGTACTTTATTTAATATAAGAGTGTGTACTTTGGTTAATACAAGAGTGTGTACTTTGTTTAATAGAAGAATATGTACTTTGTTTAATAGAAGAGTGTGTACTTTGGTTAATATAACAGTGTGTACTTTGTTTAGTAGAAGAGTGTACTTTGTTTAATATAAGAGTGTGTACTTTGTTTAATATAAGGGTGTGTACTTTGTTTAATAGAAGAATGTGTGCTTTGTTTAATAGAAGAGTATGTACTTTGTTTAAAATCATTGAAAAATTTACTTTGATCAAATTTGTTAGTAACTTGCCAAAGTGTGAACAACCTCATGTCGTAGTGTGTACAGCTGGCACACGTTTGCCTTTTTTTTGTCAAATTGTGACTGGATCTTGTCAAAAATGTATTTAATAGTTTGTGTGATGATTTCATCAAAACTAAAAACCACATTTGCACAAATGAGCTAGCGTATTGTAATGGCTACTAGATAGGTTTCGCTTTTTATATAATGCTTCTCAAATGAGACAAGTGAAAAAATATAATTAACTGTTAATTCCTTAATTACTTTGCGCTTCCTGTGTGCATTAATGTTCAAGCAGACAGATGTGCATGGCTGGTATATTAAATTTGAACAGGATACGCATATTGTGTATGTATTGTTATGCAAGGGTATACAGCTTCCTACATAATGAATACTGTCATATATCATAATTTTGCCTTCAGGCTAGAATTCTTTATAACTGCTACTAAATAGAAGCAATATTATCTGTAGCTTCCCACTTGGTGAATATGAATGCCTTTACGTCAGTTTGAAAATTGTATATTCATACATATATGCATTAAAATATAAGTGAGTTAAAATATAATAAATAATTGAATAAAAACAATTATTATATATAATCATCATGGTACACAGTAAAGTGACCTCACTCATTTATACAGCATGGGTCCATTCTAACTATTTATACAATTGCTCACATTTTGCAAAGTCATTCACAATGTCATATGCCCATTTTCTAAAATCATAGACAGTCTTGCACGAAGGGGAGTTATCAATGGAATTGTTAACAAACACACTATTGGCCCTGTCCTGTTAATTGTACTCTAAAATCCACCTATGCATATTTTTGTAGGTAACTTTAAATTGACTGCTGTCCTGTTTCCTTCTGTCTTAATTAGGTTCACGGTTCACTGCTATCACACTAAGGTATCAATGCTTCTTTGTCATTCAGTTGTCAAATAATCAAGCTTATGGGGCAATACTTTCAATCGGTGAATAATCAAGCATGTGGGCTAATACCTTCACCCTGTTAATAGACAATACTGGAGGACATAGCAAGCCAGTGGAATGCCTCCCCATAGCCCCCAACCTACTGAGGTGTAGCTATAAGTGGAGCATACCTACATTAGGCAGTGGAGTGTGGCAGCCAGTGCAACAGGTATGTTGCAGACCTGCTCGCTTCAGTGGTCAGTAAGCACCTTGTAGTGTGGTCGGACACGCTTGGCTTCACAGCAGCAACTGGTCACATTCCTGGGGCAGTTCCACACAGTTGACTTCAATGCACTGCGGCTGTCATAGGAAACATGCAGGTTTTTGATGTGCTGAAACTTGCCAGAACTGTTTACTAGTCTGCTGGAGTAGTTGTGCAAGGGGTTGACCGCGGGGTGCACAGGTAGGACGACCATCTTGTTTGTGTTTCTAGCTAGATTAGACTTCACTGACATGACAGGCATTACATTGGCTAGGTTGGATTTGTGGTTACCGGTTAGCAATACTAGTTACGTCACTGGTAGCTGCTGTATGAAGTTAAGTCACTAAAGAGAGAGTATTGATTACTGGCACATGTTGGCAGTCTTGTGGTACACACTGCTTTAGTTTATAGGACAGTGTTACATAACCAAACATTGGACCAGGGTGTATCACTAATAAAGGTCCAACCACTAACAGCAAGAAGCTGGTCCCCCATTATGTCTGCTTGCACTGATCCCTAAATCAGTCATGGATATACAACTAATATTGATTCCTAAGCAGTCACAGGTGTAACAAGTCCTCAGGTATGCGCATCATGGTACATGCTCAGATACACTAATCCTTCAGAAAAAAAATTATTAATAAATAATGAAAAGGTGATTATAAATTAAAAATAATGAACAACAAAATGGGAAGTGAAATGCTCAAGCTATTACGCCATAGAGCCAATGCTGATGAAACATTTACTTGATCCAGTTTAACCTGATGATTGGCAACTGTGGCTATATGCATTTAAAAACCGTCTAGATAAACAATGGAGTACTGAAGAATTTCTCTTCAACTACAAAGCCACCTTGCTGGTAAGTCAGAGCATTTCAAGGGAAAGTATCTGACCACAACCTATGATCAGGAGGAACCTAAGTAAACCGAAGTAGGTAACATAATATCTACATCTTCTACCGGGTACAAAGACTGCTTGGACCTTTATCCTTGATGATAAACCCAGTTCTGGTGCTCAGCTATGTAACCACTATTTAGTTTATATTGGTTGGGAATCTCCAGTGTATGTTGATGCTCAATAATATTATACTTTGCAGTTGCTCACTTATACTAATCAGTAACACTGGGGTTATCATGACCCCCTCAGGCACTCCCAGGCCCTGGTTGAGTTCCTGAGTTAATTAAGGGAGATAAAATATTGCTGGCTCTTAATGTGGCTTGCAACACCCAGTTAAAATCAAGCATTATGTGTATAGGTTGCCATGTTATATATGCAAGGTGCTGTTTTATTCAGTTACTACCATTACTGTCAGTGTTTTGATATTTTGATCTCTGTGAGCCCCAGAAGTTCCATAGTAAAAGGCAGGTGAGGGGGTTGTGTCCTAGATGTCATTTGGGTTGGGAGGCTTTATCATACCTCTGAGGTCATGGATTTACCAGTGTAATGGTTGTGGCCAAATCTGCACTACTTAATAGAATATGCCGTTTTCACAGAAAAACTAAAGAAACTAACATGCAAGAAATCTATATTCTAAATCACTAACAATTACTTCATCGGTTGAATGCAAACAAATCGTTAGAAAAGTTGTTTTGCATGAAATATTTTGGACAACAAAACTAGCATAGATAACTAGTCCTGGACAGAGTTGGGTGGTGTATGTTCTCATGGGACATGTCAGTTTAATACCTGTGACCACCACATTGCGTTGCTGGCAACCTGTCAACTAATATCATGTCTAATAACTAATAACTAATCTGCTAACTCACCAAGCACTTGTATATAAAAAAGCCGCAACATACTACAAGACCCAGAGACCAAAGTCTCGACTTCCTTGTAATAAAGTCAAATCTACCAATTGACATCTAGCCATCTACACTAGAAACAAGACAATTAGAACGCCAAATTGCCTTCTTCTACAAAATAAAACACAACCTTCCGAATATTACTCTCCCGTACTCGATACAGTGATCCAGACAAATATATCAAAATACCAGATTGTATCTATCCATGTGTACGCTAATTTCTCCCCAGAGTCACAAGAGCCTGTCACTTACTCCCTACAGAAGTAGTAAGACTCCTATCAATTCATTCCTTTCAGCAGGCTGTGAGCAGACTCTGTCTTGCTTCACCATACCACCTCATCATCAGGCAGACTGTAGAAATACTCTACTGATTTTATAGAAACATGCTATTTGAGTTTTACACATTTAATTTTCATGTGTATGCAGCAAGTGTGCCCACCACAACCCGGATGTCCATGAGTGGACCGTGTGGCATATATCTATTGAAGACAGCCATTTGTCCAGCACTGATCACTGTAGTTTCCTGTTCCAAGCTCCTCTTTCATACACGACAGTATAAGAATGTTACATAGACTAATGGACAACACTGGAAGCAGGCCCACGAAACCTTCTGTCCATCTTGAAGACGGCAAACACTTCATGAAGATGGGTTAAATAAAACAGCACTAATGGCTGTCATAGGAACAAACGGCGTCCACAAAAGCCTTCCGTACGTTAAGGTTACACTTTTTAGAAAGTTCAAGACAGGCAAAACATTATTTCTGCCTAAAGGCTGCCTTAATGCAGTAAACGTTGTCAGTGTTAATCATTGTTTATGTGTATGAATACTGATATTGTGTGGTATGCATATTAATGAGGACAAAATTGCATTCTCACAGAGGTTACCCAGTCGACACATTTGCCCCTATAATCAACACATTGCCCTGTAGTCAACACATTGCCCCTGTAGTCAACACAGTGCCCCTGTAGTCAACACATTGCCCCTGTAGTCAACACATTGCCCCTGTAGTCAATACATTGCCCCTGTAGTCAACACATTGCCCCTGTAGTCAACACATTGCCCCTGAAGTCAACACATTGCCCCTGTAGTCAACACATTGCCCCTGTAGTCAACACATTGCCCCTGTAGTCAATACATTGCCCCTGTAGTCAACACATTGCTCCTGTAGTCAACACATTGCCCCTGTAGTCAACACATTGCCCCTGAAGTCAACACATTGCCCCTGAAGTCAACACATTGCCCCTGTAGTCAACACATTGCCCCTGTAGTCAACACATTGCCCCTGTAGTTGGAGCTGTCTGCTGTATGAACAGGTGATGCAACATACCAGGTGTTATACTCATACATACCTGTGTAATTACCCGGAACAAAACCATTTAAAATGACTGCTGACAAAAACTCTCATAAACTGTCAACCAAAGAGACCAGATTTATTCAGTAAATATTAGTGATATTTGTACTTCTGAAAGACTGAAGCTAATGTTTTAACGTCAGTCGTGAAGGTAGAAGTATATTTCAGAATAAAATAAATTATATTTACTTTAGGTAAATGTGCTACTGGTGTACACTCATTCTAATTGACCAGGAATATTCCATAATAGAATTACAGCATCCACTGCACAATTCTGCATCAGGATATGTTAGAATGAATGAGCTTGGAGGCTTTATGTGGCTTGGTTACGCTTATGTATACCTCATAACCAGGAGTAACTTATGTGAACTACAAGCCTGTGACCCAGTCAACTTTTTAATAAACTTGGGCAGCAACCTGATGGTTGATCTGCCAGGAATTTGATATGTAAGACATTCGAAATATTTGTCTTTAAGATGAGACCGAAAAATATAGTTTGATCCTCTGAAGAAACTGGCTTTCGTTCTGAATATTTTGGCCAACTCACTCGGCCTTCGTATTCTCATGGTATAATTTCCAGTCTTCTTTCATTGAATGGCCTGTGTTCTATTTGTGTTCACAGATGGCGTATATAGGTCAGTGGGAAGATGCGGATTCTTTGATTCTTGTGTCTAGTGTTCTCGCTGCCTCCCTGATGTAATGTTCGCTTTCTGGGCATTGTGTGTCATAGTCGTTCTTATCAGGTGTCTGTGTCATGGAGGGAAAGGGCAATATCCGATGCAGGGGGTAAAGTGTTGCCTGCCGTGAACTCACTGAGTGGTCGTCTCTATTTCAAACCCACCAAAACTTGAGCCTCAACAGACATCGACTGCGTGACTCATTTTCTTGCCACCTCGTGTGAAGACAAATGAAAGTGCTGTCTGAAGACAATACAATACTTTTTAACTATACTGTTTTTTATATACTTCTTTATATCTTTTATAGCAGGGAGCATCAGAATTATAACTATCCAATTGATTCTGAACAACATTGCTGACTTTAACACCCAAGTGGAAATATTTGACTTTCAGATGAGGCCCTAAAAATATAGTTTGATCCTCTCAAGAAACTGGTTTTCAATCCGAATATTTTGGCAAACTCACTTGGTGACATTTTTTTCCTCAGTACTATCATTACAAGTTTACTTGTTAGCTGCCATCTCAAAATGTTGATGCTTTTTAGATGGTCCCTTAGTACTTTGGATTTTCCCTGAATTACTCTCATGCTGCCAGATTGAATGAAATATGATAGTTAAACGTCACAAAGCTTACATAATATGATAACAGGGGATGTTGTCAAATACATATTTCCAGTATTAAATCAATCATATACATAAACACAAACATTATAACTTATTTACAGCTTCATATTAATTACCAAAGAATGACCTTGTAAAGCATATTTAGATATATTATGTAAAGGTTATGGTTTCTGGTGTTTAGTCTACTTTATGACGAATATAACTTTAAGATGACTGGGTGAAAGTTGTATGTCTATGAATAATGCATCAGTAATAAGTGAGAGACATAGCAACAATAATTGCCTTTACTGATTAGTATTATAAATACATGCAGCACAAATTGTTATTGCAGTGTGAACATTGTTATTGCAGTGTGAACATTGTTATTGCAGTGTGAACATAAGAGTAATAGTGAAAATAACCTTAAAGTAAGTTTAGTCATCTTTCAGAGTCTGTTGTTATGTTCAGTGCAGCTTTCATAACCTTCTCGGTCACTTCTTCGGCATCAGACTTGAACTGTTCTATGAAGAAGTGACAGAGAACATCACAGAAGCTCCACCGAGGGTAAAAAGGTATCCAAACTTACTTTAATATGAAGGTCACAGATTCACAGGGTCTGGCACCAAATAACATGCTGACAAAATAATTTTGTTCTGTGAAATGTATGCTACTTCAAAGCGCCCTAATTTGAACATTTGACCAATTTTGTGATTTCAACCAATTTGCACCTAAGTTTTGCCACAGCCACTGGCTCTGTTGACAAATGAAATCAACTGATTGTTTATCCGAGCTGCCACCAGGAGGTAATGGATGTACTGACCTGCACTGGCTTTGACTTCTATTAAGCGAATATTACTTGTTGACAAACTTCACTCAATTAAATGGTGCACATGAGTCAGGTCACTGGGGTAATGTTTGGTGCCCGGTGTAGTCACTGATATACTTATTCACACCCCCTCGTTAACGCACCTACCTAGTTGTCTGTCGTGGGGCAATTTAGCACTGTTATTGTCACTGTACTTTGTTAGTGACCTGTTGAGATGCATTCAGGATGAGGTGGCATAAGGCTCGGGGTTGTGAAGGGTTAAATACACTGTTTTTCTTAAATGGAATGGGGGCGAATGCGCATATCGCAAGTCAGGGATGGGTGCAATATTCAGAGTATTGCATATTACAGTATTGTAATACTCAGTGTTTAATATTTTCAGTACTTTTTGAAATTTGCAATACAGTTTTGCAATGTAACTGCAACACCATTGTTGTTGTTGTTGTTGTTGTTGTTGTTGTTGTTGTCGTCTTTATCCCTGAAACCAATACTGGTTATCAATTGTTATTTCCTTCTTCTGTCACTGATCCTGTTTCACTGCCATCTCCTCCACCTGTCTTCACTCCCTTCATCCTTCCCTTTGTGCTGAGTGAGTTCTGCACAATGGCCCTCCAAACTTGTATATACCGTATTTGACCTAACAAGCATACAGTACGCTTGACAAAAATTAGGCCATGTAAAATTGTCAAGTAATCTGTTTTCACATAAGCGTACTTCAAAATTTTTTACCTAGACAATAAGATAACTGTTTAACACTAGTGGTGTAATTTGGTGACTAGTGTATAATAATTGAAAAGTGGTGCCAACTGTTTAACACCATATGGTGACTTTTTTTGTATTGTTCCACACTAGTCAAGTTACAATAATTATGCATCCTGCTGATTAAAAAGGGGGTGTATGCTAATTAGGGCATGTACGGTTCAAAGGTTGAATATGGTATTATGGAGTGGAAAAAAATATTTGCAATGTTTTACAGGTGTTTTGCAAAAAAATCAACACAATTACAAGTAAATGATTGCTACAATATTCAGTTATGATTCCATATTACAGTGTAGTTTATTATAACCATTGGCAATTACTATTGTAGTTGATCGTAGCCCAGCCTATATGTGATTGTCTTTATTCGAAGATGCCACCAGTGACCCTTCTTCACTTGTAATTAAGCCAGGTCTCACACCATATCCTGACCAATCACATTGCAATCTGTGATTAAATGACAGTTAAAACCAGGCCAAAATAAAATTTTAATCAGCTTGTGGTTTAGCAATTAATTACAATCTAGCTTAAATCAAATAACCCTGCCTATAAGGTTGTCCCTGTCCATATTCTATTACCACCACACTCATTGGCTCACTTGTAATCCACCCTTTCTAACATACCATACCCCTGCATTTATAACCACCACCTCTGACTATCAAGCATTAAGCCTTCCACCTCAATGATTTCCAATCCCTCTGTGAGTCTATACTTCAATCAGATACACTTCAACCAGCACTGCCACTCTCAAGTGCTATGCTCCACTATTTAAATGTTGGGCTTACATAAAGCTTCCCCTATCTACGGTATCAGAGCTGTAGTCAGTTGGGTGCCCAAGCTTCAGAGTATGCAGCACAATGGTCCTCCTATTGATCAGGTCAGGGGCTGACTTGAAAAACCTTCTCAAGCATTCTTGGGTATACATGCTGTTGAATCCATAGCAACTGTCCTTAATCGGTGCGGCTTCATTTCCAAACCTGTCAAAGGTCCTAACTGTATGTGGGACATGGTGGTTCCGCGGTTAGAGTGCAGGACTCAACCAAGAGCAGCAGGGTTTGAGTCCACCTGCTGCAGTTTCAAAACTTGGGCAATTTTGTTCACCCCAATTTGCCCATGTCTTTGCCAGGGGAAGTAAAAGATCCCACACGGGGTAAATATGTAACCTGCCGAGGACTCAGAGCTGGTGATTTCTATCTGTAAAAAAACTCACTAAAAGACCACTGCATTAGCCCTGAAAATAGGATGTTTGGAGTTTATGTGGTCAACTGATTTGTCATTGTGACATCAAATAAATAAGTAATAAATAATAATACCTTTATTGGTCCAAAAACATGGATATACATTTGATAAAACTACAGCAAGGAGCTACAAATACAAAGTACAAAAACCTGCAAGAAAAAAACTCAAATTAATGCAAACACAAGATTTGTAAAAAAAGAACCAGCAAGAACATGTATGTATATAGTTCTATAGTTCGCACATGCCCTCCCCAACCCTGATGTTGTGTAATATATAATAATTATGCATTCTGAAAAAAATATTTATTAGGGGCAAATAAAATACTAAAAGTAAACAACAACATAAGTTTTTTATGTTGTTGGTTTAGCGGGTGTGGTATAGAAGTGACCCCGGGGTCTCTTTTCTATAGCATCTTTTAAGTTTATATGCAAGAGGGGACATACTGCAAATTGAGATCTTAATTCAACTGAACATAGCACGCAAGAAATTACATTATTAAAATTTAATTATTTTCGAAACAGTTCTGGTGGGAAATCATTCAAATGTACGTGGCAATGAATAGTTCTGATGGTAAAAAGGTTACCAATAAGCACTGTATTGCCAGGTATTGTATACTTCCTTCATGCAGGAATCTCACCAGATGTTTTTTATCCCTCTGCATTTTAGGGTCTAATCACATTCAGCAACTCACTCCCAATCAGTGCCACTAGAAATCTGCCTCTCCCTTTCCTGTGGTTTATGATAATTTCTCCCAGCAGCAGGGAACATTTACTGCTCCTGCAGACAGCTCATCTGGGCCACCTCCCTTTCCCAGCTGGTTCCTGCTGTGTTTATCCTGACTGTTGTGTCACAGCTAAGTTTATCAGTGAAGCTGCAGCTAAACCGGCTGTGGAATAATTTGATAGTTCTGCATCGGATTATTTGAGTGACTCATTTCTGTGTGTAGCATCCAGCTTATTTCTGTAGAGCCACTGACACTGTTTGACTTGGATGGGTAGTTGCACTGTCAGGTTTGTGTTAAGGTTATATATGTAAGTGGCTGGCACGACTGCATTCTGTCCTCGTCTTGGTGCATCTCTGGTGACTACGTGGCTGTGTATGAAAGCTGAGTCTACTGGTGGAATTATATATGTGTGTTACTAACTTGTGATTATATATGTAGCTGCTGTATATGTTGTGTGTTACTGTGATTATATATGTAGCTGCTGTATATGTTGTGTGTTACTGTGATTATATATGTAGCTGCTGTATATGTTGTGTAATTTAATATTCAGGTGTACTTCAGGCTTGTTTTCTCACTTTGTATTGTCTGGCTAGTTAAGGACATGTTCTATCTCTAATCTGGATTTGTAAGTGCTGCAATTCTTCAATATATATATATATATATATATATATATATATATATATATATATATATGGCCTACCCTATTTTACTCATATTTATTTATTATTCTTTCATTCATCGATTGTGAAAAACTGTTGTGCGTAGAACTTCAATATCCTGTCGATGTGCAGTGTATATTTCTGGCTGATTGATTTAATGTGAAAACACGCATTTGTGATTGATTTAATGTGAACACACATGTTTGTGATTCCACCTTAATTAACCATGTAAACATTTTCAGTAGGTACTGAACCTGTTAGAACAATCCCTTTGTTTGTATGTAACTAAATCAGTTTATGGTGGAAACATTTATTAGTGGAAATAATTTGTTGTAATAATGAGTGAGAATATCATTCACATAAGATATCTATAAGTAGAGTATTCTGAATTTTTTTATTTTATCTCTTAATGAGCAATGTGGTTTATAAAAACAACAAGCTGTTTGGTATTGTTACTGTAATATGATATTTCTTTTTTCAGTTGGCACAGAGAAAGGCAGCGATACGTCAGCCACAGCTAACAGGGTGACATCAGGTGACAGACAGACGGACATCCCTGTGATATGCAATGCTGCCAAACTGGAGCAATCCTCAACAGTATCTGCCAATGAACCAGCGGCCAATCTAGTGAACGTCAAAGTGAAGATTCCCACTATCATTGGTGTTCCTCGCAAAGCACCTCGTATGAACGGCGATACTTCATCGCCAGTGGCTAGCAACAAGGTGAATAGTACCGGTGATATGATGCAGGTGGCAGCACCCTTGAATCAGGATGCCGGGGTGGAGGATTTACCCGAGTATACCCCCATGCGCAGAGTGCCTAAAAACAGTAAATCGAATGATGGGAAAGAGTCGATTTCTCACCCTGAATGTGACGCGAGTGGAATATTCAAGATGCCGGCTGCTGTTCCACCAGCAAATAAACAGTCAAGTAATTCGCTGCCCCTGTCACAGAACAAACCTCAGGTTAATGACAATGTAGTGGTCCTGCGTGCAAAGCCTGTCTCAAGCACACAATTTTCCCACCGGCTCTCTATGCCATTGATGAATGTTGGCAGTGCATCACCACACGCGACTCAGTTTGGAAAGCGCGAGTCTGTCATCGAATCTCTGGAGAAGAAGCGTCGGGAGAGTATCGGCACCCGGCTGAAGGGACTGCAAGTGCCGTCATTGTCTGCACAGCACAAGAACATACCATCGGTTAGCTCTTCAGGGACCAGCAAGGCTCTGCCAACTATCATTGGTCAGAAGAGCCATGTTGGCATGCTGCCCAAGCTGGGTTCAATGCAGAAACGCCACAGCTACAAGACTTTGGTGCCATCTACATTTAGCACAAAGCCGTTGAAACTTCAGCACCGCATGAATGAGAGTCTGCCGACGTCTGTACGCAAGGTAGACTCGCATGTTGACCAAGTAGAGGAGATTTCTGTGTTTAGTGAGGAGGCAAGTGATGTCTTCTTGGATGATTCAAGTAACACACAGAACAATGCGGAAAATATTCCTCATGAAATGTTGCTGCAACCTGCAGACAACAACGTTCTCGACAAGGATGTTTCGCTGTCCAATGCCGACAAGGAAGATATTCATGACAAGAAAACAAGTGTAATGGACATGGTTAATATACTTAATGATAAAGAAGAAGGGAACACAAATGGTGTTACAGATAAGAAACCACTGCTGCCTGAATTGAATGACAAAGTTGAAAACAAAGTCGAACCTCCGACTGACACAAATGACGATGATGTTGTGATGTTACCATCAGTGTTGTGTGACAGAGGAGAAGACACTGGCTTGGAGTCGCCGCAGTCAGCCATGAAGGAAATGCACACAGAAGATAATGTCACAGCAACTAGTAAAGCAACCGCTGACAGTGAGTCTATTGACGAAACCATAGTTAAAATAGAGCCACAGTTAGACGATGACAGCCAGAAGATTGACATACCGGAGAAACCTCCTGCAGAAGCAAACCTGGCTATGGCCAATGACGTGTCACCACCGCACTGTGATGTCACACCACAAGTGGTGACACAAATTGACATCATCACAGCTGAAACTGGCGACAATGCCAACATCCGACCAGCTGATGTTGTTCCTGAATCTCCCTCGCGGTCCAAACCACCTCTGCCACCAAAGCCAAAGAAACCCATCATCCCTCCTAAGCCTTCCAAGGCCAACATCATGTCTTCTCTGAAGCACCACCAGAATAGCACAATGGCTGAAGCTGATACGCAAGAGCTTCATCATGTGACAAACAAGGAAGATGACAAAGACAATTTGAAATCTTCTGATGCCATCACCGTGCCAGAAAAAATGGATGCAGTTCCAATTGTCAATGACGTTGGTAGCCTTGTTGACATCGCTGCCATCGATGAAGGCCTCGCAGAGGAAAGCTGCACAACTGAAGGTGTTGGAGAAAGTGACACCAGTACACAGATTAACACAACTAGAGAAGACAGTGCTGAGACAGAAAGACGTGTCACAGGAGCAGAGGACCCTTTCACAAAAAGTGTCCAAGAGATGGACTTTGCTAAAGAGACTCAGCTGGCTGGAGAACCTGGGACGGAAGTAACTCTACTGTTTACTGGTACTGTAGAGCCGCATAGCACACGCACAGAGGTGATTGAAACTATGAATACAGCAACTGAAAGGTCACCACCTCCCGATGACATTGTCCCCACAGACATCAATGACCCTTTTCAGTGTCACAATGAAGAAAATGTGTCATCAGTTATTGATATAGACACAGCATCAGTAGTCGAAATGGCCCCACCGTCAGTACCAGAAATGGCCCCACCATTGGTACCAGATATGGCCCCACCATCAGTACCACAAATGGCCCCACCATTGGTACCAGATATGGCCCCACCGTCAGTACCACAAATGACCCCACCATTGGTACCAGATATGGCCTCACCATTGGTACCAGATATGGCTCCACCATTGGTACCAGATATGACTCCACCATTGATACCAGATATGGCTCCACCTGTGGTACCAGAAATGGCCGCACCTGTGGTACAAGATATGGTGATAGATGACACAGCCCCATCATTGACTGAAGACATGACCCCTTCATTGATGACATCTCTGGTGTCAGATGAAGTCCCACCAATAATCCCTGGTACAGCCCAACCAGTAGCGGCAGGGCACACGGACCTTGTGCCTGACACAATGCCAACACTGATACCAGATGTCACATCACCATTGTTGACAGACACATCATGTGAAGGAGAAATAAACCCACCCTCATTGCCAGATGAAGCCTCACCATTGGTGCAACATCTTGCCACACCATTAGTGCCTGATCTTGCCACACCATTAGTGCCTGATCTTGCCACACCATTAGTGCAAGATGAATCCACACATTCTGAGCCATCTGAAACTGTTCCATTAATACCAGATTTTTGCACACCATTGGTACCAGATCTTGACATGGCCCCATTGGTACCAGATCTTGACATGCTCCCATCATGTGTGTCGGACATTGCTCCACCTCCAGTACCAAATATGCCTCCACCTTCAGTTCCAACAACAGCTGCCCCAGAGCCACTTGACTTGATGTCGGAACCAGTGTCACTACCAGAAGCTACAGCTCCTATAGCTAGAACCAGCGATCTGCTGGAGAACACTGAAGCTCTAGAACCAGTAAACACTTCACCTACCTACAACACACCAAACCCTCCACTGTTTGACATCACTGTCTCTTCACCAGTTGACACAATTGTGTCACCACAGATTGTCCCACTGTCACTTGACCTAACTGGTGACGCATCAGTCCCGGCGCAGGAGTTGTCCGTTCCAGAAATCAGCATCCATCCACCAACACCGACACTAGACTTCAGATCTGATGATGACATGTCAGATATAGTGGCGGAAGCGGAAGAGCAGAGAATGGAGGAGATGGGAGGAAAGGGAGATGTTACAACAGGAACGGATATAGGATTGTCAGAACCTGAAGTGGAAGATGGAATAGAGAAGATTGCGTCAGTGGATGAGATTCAAACAGGCATGTCAGAGTCACCGTCTGAAAGGTGTCCCGACCCGGAGATCCCACAGGCAAGTGTTCCAACGACCAGTGAATCTGCTCCTTGTGTGCACACGAAGGACGACACAATGTCCTCATCGTCAGCTGCTCCCCAGCAGCCCAGTGGACCGCCCCCTACAGCACCCCCTCCAGCCACCCCTCCTCCACCCCCACCAGCTGACCTGGATCTGCACCCTACTTCAGGAGCCATGGATCTCTCTGATATGAGTCACTTTGATTCCTCCGAGGAGCTGGAAGGAAACTTCATGAGAACAAATCTGCCTCAGACGTCCTCACCGATGATGCCAGGTGCACAAAAGGAGGAGATGTCAGAGGGGCGAGGGTCGTTACTCAGCAGCCCCGATGTTAATGGACCCCTGTCTCCCACCCCGAGTGACACAGACTCGGGAATCTACTCCAGCCGGGCAGAAACAAGTAAATGTGACACAGGTGTGTAGTCATTAATTATTCCATCGTACTAATTAATTAATTAGTTTGCATATTAAAGGTACAAAGTTGCTTTTTATCATAAACTAACCGAGTGGCCCGACATTGCATGGGAAAAAAAATTGCAACTACTGCAAATGCTTATGACTCCGTGCACTAACCAGTAAAAATTTGGTCGGACAATGCCATGGCAATGACAACTTCATTCCCCCAAAATCAAAGGAAGTTATGTGGACGTTTGACATAGATCACGTAACTTGGAACAATCTTAGAAATGTTCATATCTAACGTTCATATAACATCAAATGTCCACATCTATAGGTTCTTTCGTAATATCTCCACCCCTGGGAATTTTTTTTTGTAACGCAGAACCATGGAACACCTACAGAATATGAGGCTCATACCTGTGAAACTAATGGAGATATGAGAGAACATTCAGACAGACACAACCACAAACTGTTTTATAGCATAGACTTACAATAAATCACAGATGTCACTGAAGTGTAGTTTGTTGACTACCGGTAGACATTCATGGCAGCCACTGCATTCAGATGGCTGATATCCTTATATTTACCCCTTTATGTTTTGACAGTAGTCACACATTCACTGAAAAATGTTGTGTATTGACAAAATTTCTGTATTGACTAATGGCTGCTTACGAAATGTAAGCAATACTTTTAAGAACTATAGTTTCAAAAAGATCATAACATTGTGTTGGTTCAAGAATTCATACTGAAACGTTGTAGTTTGTTGGTTGTGTGTTCAGCATTATTATGTTAGACATTGTAGCCTTATTTAGCAAGCTATGCAGTGGATAATATTTAATCATGCATCATTGAACACATTGGTCCTGGTTCATTTAATGGATCTGTCAATATGCAGTTCCGGTTTAGAAAATATTTTAGATATTAACTGTGATAAGTTGAAACTGTGCTAATGTCCAAGAGCTGTAAAAGAGATGATTTATGCTGGTTCCGGTTGATTGATTCTGGAGCTGCCAGCTAGAGGCAAGCATTCCTATTCAGTGTTTATGAGGAAGGAGTGTTGCAGTATACTGAGTAGCATTTACATAACCACAGGTGTCTTTCACTCAATCACAATGCCACCATACAGTAAAACTTCCATAAAATAATGTGACTACAATTAACAGAGGTGAACAGCCAGTCCAGAGTGCCTGCATGTGAAATAACACAGCATTTATGTTGCATTAGTTTGGCTAGTATTGATGTCAGTAGTGTGTCTTTGACACGAGTTATCTGGGTCAGCCAAAATAGTCCGTGCAGGTACTTATCACTCATCAAGAAAATGAATACGTAGCAGCGCAGTGATGAATGTGATTTAGGCAGTTTCATGCGTGCTTGGATGCATTTACGTTACTTCATGCGTTCAGTTGTGTTAGCTCCAGAAGAAGTGACGATTTGTCTGACTTCAGCTACGTCTCACTTGTCACATTAAAACTCAGCAATCCGGTATACGATTTATATGGTTACCCATGCCTGCTCTGAAGAAATGTAACATGTGAAGGAACAATTTCTTATGCTCTCCGTCTCACGGGCTCACTAGAACTTAGAGTGACTCACTAGAACCGAGGGTAGCTCACTAAAACCGAGGGTAGCAAGAAATCACCTTCCTCCATTCTGTAACACTCTTCTGCTGGTTTGTTCAGAAACTTCTGGGTTTTTTTTATTAACCATAATTATTATCTAATCAATTCCTGGGAAAACTGGACAGTCTTTTTTTGCTCAGTTGTTCTGTGTCAGGCCAACAGTTCAGTTATATCGTTTAGAAAACTGGATTCACACCAAAGTGCATTTCATCTAAACTAATGGTGACTAGCAGAACCAGGCCAATTCTCCCCAATGTTTTACACATTGTAATGAACATTATAAGAATATCTCTTTCTTTTTCTTTCCTTCCTTTCCTATCCTCTCCTCTCTTTGTCTCCCCCACTCTCTGTCTCCTCTCTCCCTCTCATCCCTTTCTGTCCTTTCCTTCTCTCCATCTCCCTCACTATGTCTCCTCTCTCTCTCCCCCTTTCACCCCTTTCCCTCCTCACCTCAACTCTCTCCTTCTCCCTCGCTCTCTGTTTCATCTCTCTCATTCCTTTCCCTCCTCTCCCCTCTCTCTATCTCCTTCGCTCTGTCTCCTCTCCCTCCCTCTTAATCCTCCTCCCCTCATTGTGTCTCCTCTTCCTCCCTCTCATTCCTCTCCCTGATCTCCTCCCCCTCTCTGCTCCCTCACTTTCTGTCTCCTCTCCCTCTCTCTCATTCCTCCTCCCCTCTCTCTGTCTCCTCTCTCCCTTTCATTCCTTTCTCTCTTCTCCTCCTCTCCATCTCCTTTGCTCTCTGTCTACTCACTCTCGTCCCTCCCTCTACCACCTTTCCTACCCTCTTCTGTTTCTCTCATCCCGTCTCTTTCACCACCTCCATCTCCCTTCCTATGATGTCTTCCCCAACAGGATATCCCAGTCTGGATAATGTATCAGCTGTAATCCATTGTCGGCTTCTTCTGTCCTGATTTAGGAAGCCATAGCATAAGTTTATATCTTGTTGTTGTTCTGTGTAGATTGGCCTGCAATTTGCAGATGGCTTGGTCATATTTTGTCATGCAACTGTAACTCAAGTGTATATAATACTGTGTATTAATATGCTAGCTACGTGTTTTAACCAAAGTAAATTTAAGACCTCAGTCCAGTACAGCATCCTTACAGTAAATGTCAAATTCTCTTTTTAGAGTTTTCAACACCAGAACAGCGAGACTCCCCAGCAACCGAGACCCAAGCCACACTTCCTGTTAGTGACATCCCGAATAATGTTGTCAAGGAGTCACCAACCGTGGGGACAAACGATGACAAAATCACAGCACCAAGCTGTGGCAATGTTGACGTGAACAGCAACGAGAAGAATCCTTCCAACCACCTGGTTGATGAAGCTTCCAGTGCAGAGCTCTCAGCCAGAGAGTTGTCACCAACTTACCAGAGACGCCTTAAAGCTGGTGGTCGCAAGTGGAGAGACACAAAGATCTCTGCAAGTGTCATTTCCAATGAAGACACGAGAGAGGAGATTGTGAAGGAGGTCGCTATGACCAAGGGAGGTGTTGGCCTTGGATTCTGTATCGAAGGAGGCAAGGGTTCTCCACTGGGAGACAGACCAATAACCGTGAAGCGACTCTTTAAAGGTACTCGTTGACACTTTGTTTGCTTGGTTTTACTAGGTGCTATTCACAATTGTTAACATTTACCTATTTCTATAAAGCGTACTAATTATCCTACCCTCTCCCTGAATTAGTACTTTAATTTGATTTGTAATTTAATTTAACTTGATAATTTTCCAGATTGAAAAATATATCGATATAACAATGTTATGACACAGTGCACAGGAAATACAAGAATTACCATAAGAATATGTTTACAAACATTTATCTCCAATAATTATGTTAAAGTTTGGTCTTTTTCTAACAACTCTATGGTGTCATATGGATAATTCTTTACTACAAAGTTGTGAATTTCCAAGATGTGGTGGGCTGCACCTTGACTGATTTAAAACAATAGTAGTTCCTTGACCATCTGCCGGTTAGTACACTTTGTACAAATAAGTAAATGTTAACAATTGTGAACGACCCCTTAGACCAAAGTAATTGTGATGCAACTGTTCGAATCATTCAACTATTTTGAAAGGGTTGAAAAATACCTTGACAATATTTTTACCAGTGAGTTTTTTATTAATTATATTTTCTGTTTTTTTTTTCTTGTTCATAAGGCCCAGTCTGCTTTTATTGAATGTGTGATTTAGAAAATATTTCCTTATATATTTTCGTTGCTTTTGATTGCCGTGTTTTACCCAAAAAAGTAAGTAACGTAAATCACGTCTGTGTTTGTTCCAATCGACAGCTTGAATAGTTTTGGAAATTGTGACTGGAAGTACACTAGGATTACCCTTGCAAAGTGACTGGGAGTATGATGTTACACTAGGATTACCCTTGAATAGTGACTGGGAATATGTCACACTAGGATTACCCTTGAATTGTGACTGAGAGTATGATGTCACACTAGGATTACCTTTGAATTGTGACTGGGAGTATGATGTCACACTAGGATTACCCTTGAATTGTGACTGGGAGTATGATGTCACACTAGGATTACCTTTGAATTGTGACTGGGAGTATGATGTCATACTAGGATTACCTTTGAATTGTGACTGGGAATATGATGTCACACTAGTATTACCCTTGAATTGTGACTGGGAATATGATGTCACACTAGTATTACCTTTGAATTGTGACTGGGAATATGATGTCACACTAGTATTACCTTTGAATTGTGACTGGGAATATGATGTCACACTAGGATTACCTTTGAATTGTGACTGGGAGTATGATATCACACTAGGATTACCCTTGAATTGAGGTTCAACAGAAAACCAAAATATATACATAAGCTGGGAAACTTTTAGTTTATTGATTAAGGGGAGACATGGCAGCCGGATAGGATTTTTTATTTGTATAGTTAGTTATTATATTCTAAATATAGCATTTGTCGACACATGTTTATTCACTACCTCCAAGATATTGTACAAAACAAAAACATATTTTGATAATCCAAACCAGATGACCGTATCATTTTAAATTCCAGAGTGTTGTACATTATCGTTGCCAAAATGTCATTTCTTGTAAATGGCCATCAAAGTTTGAATGATAGCATTGATTACATGGTAGATGCAAGCTCTATCCATGAATAAAACTAATTTGGAGGTATATTATTGTTATAAAAGTGAACTTTATTGATAATAAACATACAAAGCTATTGGAATATGGAGGAAACACATTTTGAGCATTTATTTTCAAAATACATTCTAGCTGCCATATATCCCCTTAACCTTATCATTTTAATAATGTCATGTCTTGTAAGTGGAAGGTTGTGTACTGATCTGATGCCGACTTCCCTTGTCAAAGTAACTAATTGATGCATATTTCATCACCTACTATTTTTTTTATAATATTCACACAATCAGTAGATAATTTATTCCATTTGTTTATTATCCTTTGTGAGAATGATGGAGTACTTTCGCAAATTCGATCTAACTGTTCTTTTACTAATGCTACACTTTGTGCCTTCTAGTTTTGTTATCTTCTTTAGGCTCTCCACAGAGACATAAATATCAGACTTTTCAAAAATGTGATGAAACTAAGGCCAACTTGCTATGGCACAAATCTCACTTCACTTTTGGTGGGAATCAGATACAGATTGTTGAATGTTGTACAACAAAAATATCCTTTCAAATTGAAACCTATATATGGTGATTTTTTACAGTTTCTGACCTTGAGGATGTTTTGTGCCAACATGACCATTCACTCTGTCTGTTACAAAATGCTGATAACATTAAAAGTTTAAGATCTAGGTGTTAACATGCAAGAATGGATAAAGATGACAGGGGATAAAGTCCTTATATATACTACCAATCTGGTGTAGAAAGCAATTGGTACAGAATGTGTGGTTATATTTCACCCATTTTATAGCTTCCCTTTAAATAGTGTATGTATGTAATACTGTATGTGTGTATTTATGTATAATTGATTGATGTTGTGTTCCCCAGGTGGTGCTGCTGCACATGGAGTGCTGCAACCTGGTGATCGTCTCATTGTCGTCAACGACAAGGACTTTGGTAGTCTGTCACACTTCGTGGCGTGGAACTTCCTAAAGTCTATTCCAGAGGGCACCATAAATATGAAGATCGGACGCAAGATTAATCCGTAATCAAGATACCTGCAGCTGCATTAGCTTCACTAACGATGTTCAATTCAAGAATTGTCAACAAATGACAATTGCATTTAGATAACTGTTATCAATGTGCGTGTAAACTCAAGGGTGTTAATGACACTACTGATCTTGGACTGACGCGTGTTGAAAGGATTTTTTACCAGACAAGGTTCTGGCCAGCCTAGCTCGATACATATGTCATGTTATGATCGAAAACGGTGTTTGTATCATCACATTATTGTATATTTTTTAAATGATTGACTACGCTATGAAAGAAATTGATGATAATCTACAAATAGGAAAAAAAAATTGCTATCAGAACAATGACACTGTTGTTGACAGCACATAATTGCAAATAATACTGTTGAACTTACACAAGGTGTTGGTAGCAAATTCATTTGATCAGGCACAGCTGTTTCTCTTGTATTGGTTGACATGTTACTATGAACCCATGAATGATGTATATAGCAGTTCACTGTAAAGAATATATTATCACATACTTAATCATTATTATTGTTTGTCTTTGTTGTTTATACTTAACATAGTTCACTTGTGTGTGTCCCAGTTATGTCAGTGACTATCTTATTACTCACCTTGGACAATGACTTACTCATTACACGCCTTGGACAATGACTTACTCATTACACGTCTTGGACAATGACTTACTCATTACACGCCTTGGACAATGACTTACTCATTACATGTCTTGGACAATGACTTACTCATTACACGCCTTGGACAATGACTTACTCATTACATGCCTTGGACAGTGACTTACTCATTACATGCCTTGGACAATGACTTACTCATTACATGCCTTGGACAATGGCTTACTCATTACACACCTTGAACAATGACTTACTCAATATACACCTTGGACAATGACTTACTCATTACACGCCTTGGACAATGACTTACTCATTACACGCCTTGGACAATGACTTACTCAATATACACCTTGGACAATGACTTACTCATTACACGCCTTGGACAATGACTTACTCAATATACACCTTGGACAATGACTTACTCATTACACACCTTGAACAATGACTTACTCAATATACACCTTGGACAATGACTTACTCATTACACGCCTTGGACAATGACTTACTCAATATACACCTTGGACAATGACTTACTCATTACATGCCTTGGACAATGGCTTACTCATTACACACCTTGAACAATGACTTACTCAATATACACCTTGGACAATGACTTACTCATTACACGCCTTGGACAATGACTTACTCAATATACACCTTGGACAATGACTTACTCATTACACACCTTGGACAATGACTTACTCATTATACACCTTGGACAATGATTTACTAATTACACACCTTGGACAATGACTTACTCATTACACACCTTGGACAATGACTTACTCATTACACACATTTGACAATGGCTTACTCATTACACACCTTGGACAATGGCTTACTCATTACACACATTGGACAATGGCTTACTCATTATGCACCTTGGACAATGGCTTACTCATTACACACCTTGGACAATGGCTTACTCATTACACACCTTGGACAATGGCTTACTCATTACACACCTTGGACAATGGCTTACTCATTACACACCTTGGACAATGGCTTACTCATTACACAACATGGACAATGACTTATTAAACAACTTAGACAATGACTATCCAACCAAATGTTTAATATTAAAGTGGAACTATTAAAGCAAGAGTTAATAAAAATGTACCATATGCAACTAAAATCAAGACTATTACGCCAGTGGTTTACTCAGAATGTAATCTGAAAGTGAGATATTATCGTCGATTGTCTGGTTATTTGAGGGCTGGTATGTTAACCAGTGCGACCAATAAGTGCATGTGCAGTTCTATGAAATTGGGTACAGTGTGACATATGAAGAGCTGCCAGTATAAACAGAACCAAAGTAGTCTCAAACAAAGGGGTTGTTATGTCAGAAAGAGGACTAGTTTAGTAAACAAAGCCAAATTATGCTTCGTAAGTCGAGTTTGGACACAAACAGCATGGCCATATCCTATTGGCAAATATATACATTACACAACTTGCTTGTATACTAATAGATTTTAACTTGGCAAGCGAATATTGCCAGACTATGTTCACTTGTGACGTAGGGTTATCTTAACAGTATGGAAAGGCCCATGGAATTAAGATGTGTGTTCAACAAGGTTTTCCTAGTAAACCACTGGTGTGACATTCTTAATAATTGTAGTTGTAAATGGTTATGTTTTAGTAACTCTTATAGGTGCATAAGCCCAAAACTTTACTTGTTTCCCTTTAACCTTTAAAATTCAAACCTTATTAATTGCAGTTATCACCGAGAATACAATCGTGTTCATTTTACACTGTGATTAGTACTGCATTATTTTTTGACACCTTTAGCATCATATATATATATATATATATATATATATATATATATATATATATATATATATATATATATATATATCCATTGTGAAATTGCGTAAGTCTTGTGATTTTCTCTGAGTTTGGGTTCTAAAGAATTTTGGCCCCATAGAAGTTTTTTATTGCATTGCATTATCGTCACTGCTGATGTAATAGTGTGATCCACTATTCCTAACTCGTCTTCCTCGCAGGTGTCCCTTCCTTTGCTTCTTCCCGTGTTTAGGAGGCCATAGAATAAGTTCAACTACGTAACGTCCCAATCAGTGCAGACGTGAGACATCTCATCAGTGATACATTGCACATATCTCCTACCTCTCTTCATGTTGTGGGAGATGTGCCAGCGTGCCCCACACGCTATTATAGTATTACATGGACGAGAGCCATTACAGTGATGCCCTCAACAACTGTCCCCGAAAACAAAAGTATCGACAAGCTCATCCTTCACTCATACACAGCAACTTGAGGCACCTCCTAGGGCAATGCACAACTAAATAAAAAATAACTACAATATACTGGGCAACCATGACCATGTTCCCATCCATTCACCTTGAATGTATGTGTGCGTGCGTGTGTGCGTGCGTGCGTGCGTGCGTGCGTGCGTGCGTGCGTGCGTGACTGTTAGTCCAACACTAACTACTGAAGTTATAGTTACAATACAACTAAGGTTTATCCCAACACGGCCTTCATACATACAACATAAATTTATGGTCCCTCCAATAAAAATATCACGTAGTCCAAAAAAACATTTTGCAACAAAAAGTATCTAGTGTCAAGATCTAACAAAATTGCCAAGCAACTAAACATTTTGAGATGGCATGTGGACAAGGAAGCCATTGGCATTGAATAAAAATGTTCTTATTGAAAATAATGCAAAATTCTGCAGTTTTCTTTTCGAGAAAATTTACTTGGTCAACATAAAATTATATATGCTCCCTGACATTCGCAATCAGTGTCATAGACTTCACCAAAGCATTCCACAGCATCCACAAACCCTCCATGTGGAAAATCTTAATCACAAACGGAATCCCATGAAAGATCGTATCAGCAATCGAGAAGATTTATGAACAAACAAGGTGTTGTGGGAAAACAGAAGATGGCTACAGTGCATGACTGGTCCCATGTCATGTGATTACTGCTGTTAGATAAGGTTGCATTCTTTCCCCCTTCTCTTCGCCGTGGCCATCGACTGGGTCGTGCGGCTGGCAACCAGAGGCAATGAAGGGATCACTTTGGTTTAGGAGGACCGTTTGTCAGACCTGGAATTAGCTGATGACATTGCCGCCCTCTCAAACACCACCCAGGGCCTACAGGTGACAGAGTGCGTGTGCGCCTACACGGCAGCACCAAAAACATTCTCGGCTTTAGTGTAATTAATGTTAAGTTTTAAGGCACTATCATATGCCAATTTTAGCAAACTGCTCTATGAACATACAGTGATCGCGGAGAAGATAAAAGTTTCCGAATTTACGAAGGAAATCGCTCAATTTCGAACACTTTGACCAAGCTACAGGTGGCACAAACAGTAGCAGACGATTCAGTCAAGCATGACGGCCGCACTGCAATATTCAGCGAAGGCTCTCTACCAGTTGGCCGGCTTTGTGTCAGGAAAACCAGTCAGCAGTTCATTGTGGAAAGCTCTGACAATGAACGGCATTTCCTGCACGCAGCCAACCAGAAGAGGTCAACGAGGGGGAACAATGCTACGCAGACCCATTCAAGTGGTATTGTCTGGCTTCAGGCCCGTTCAATGCGTTAACACCACAGCCGACAAGGTGAGACATTGCAATGACAATTGTGTCAATCTGAACAATATGACACATACACAGGCGGGCCACACACGCGCCCTAGGGAGCAACATGCAACATGACGTTCACGTTAGCAGAAATGGGGCTAATTACAACAACCTCATCAACGTACACTCGAACAAGTGGGATCTACCAACCATCATCAATACTAACATTCGGGGTGCCTTGGCAAGCAAAATCGATGAAATCAAAGTAATTAAAGATAACTACGGAGTGGACGTCGTAGCAGTCACTGAGACATGGTGTACCAGCAGAATACCAGACGGCTCGCTCAGGTTACCCGGTTTCAACCTCTACAGGAGGGACAGGCAAGATGGCCGTCAACATGGAGGGATTGTTTGCTATGTACGAGATATAATCCCGACTAAGCAATGGACAGAACTAAACCAACCAGAACTTGAAACTATGTGGATGACGATACGTCCACCAAAGATGCCTCGCAACCACCCGCAGATAACAATCTGCACAGTGTACCACCCTCCCGGGGCAGACGACTGGACATTGCTAAACCACATTGACCAATCTGTTGACTATGTACGCCGTCACCATCCATATACTGGCGTCATCATAATGGGCGACCTTAACAAGTTGAGAGATTCTCACTTGAAAAGAAATCACAACCTAAAACAAATTGTTGACATACCTACACGAGGAACTGCGACACTGGACAAAATCTATACAAACCTAACGGATTTATACCACTGTCCAGTAGTCATAGCACCGATTGGCCTATCGGATCACATGGTGGTAATATGCACTCCATCAACGTCCACGAAATATACAGAACCAGTCGTTTCAAAGACGTCTTCGCGCAGTTGCAGGCCTGATGATCGAGCCCGTTTTGCAGCAGCGCTCAACCTCATCTCGTGGGAAACCTTATTCCACCTACCAAGCTGCCAACAACAACTGCAGTTTTTCAATTCTACAATCAAAACTTTACTCGACACGCATCTCCCTGAACGAAAAATCAGAAGATGTTCCAGCGACAGACCTTGGGTAGATGACAATTTCCGCTATCTAATACGTCGCCGCCAGATCGCGCTTCTTTCCGAGAACCAACCATTGTACAGGCATTACAGAAATAAGGTTAATCGTGCCAGAAAGTCTTTGCAACGAAAGTATTACCAAAGAAAAATCAAATCACTTGAGAACGAACATCCGAAACGATGGTGGAATAGCGTGAAAGAACTTGTAGGGGTAAAGGTCAACTGTGACAATCTACAAGGTCTTGCTAACACACACTGTTCAGGAAACTTCAGTATTCTAGCAAACGAAATAAGTTATTTCTTTGAGTCTGTTACCAAAGATTTCCCACCACTTTTACCCGTTGATGAGTTCTTACCTCCGGGAGCCGACACGACGGTCCCATATGCCTACATCATCAACGTCGATGAAGTAGTCATATCACTATCACGAATTAAAACACACAAAGCAACCGGCCCTGACGAGATACCCAACTGGATCTTACATGACTACGCCGCCATCCTCGCTCCTCCCGTCTGTGCGATATTCAACAGCAGCCTACGGGAAGGAACCGTGCCTGCCCTGTGGAAATGCGCTGACGTCCGACCAGTGCCTAAAATTCGACCACCAGCGCGAATTGAGAAAGACCTGCGCCCGATATCTCTCACGCCAGTTTTATCGAAGTGCTTGGAGAAATTCATGTGCACGTGGATAATGGACATTACCATGGACCAGATTGATCCTCAGCAATATGGATCAATCAAAGGAACATCAACCGTACACGCACTGGTCGAGCTTGTTCACAAGTGGAAATACGCGGTCGAGACCCCTGGAACCATAGTACGAATACTTCTCGTCGATTTCAGCAAAGCGTTTGACCGAGTCGACCATCACATTTTAATGACGAAATGTGCATCTCTTGGACTTCCAACTTTTATTACCAAATGGCTGACATCCTTCCTGTGTCTACGCAAACAGAGGGTAAAGATCGGGAGTGTGAAATCGGAGTACACCAGTGTCAACGCAGGTGTCCCACAAGGCACAATATTTGGACCAATCGGCTTCCTACACCATATTAATGATCTGCAAACAGTATGCGAACATATAAAATATGTCGACGATTGCACAATATGGGAAGCTTCTTCATCCTCCGGAATGGACAGCTCACTCCAAGTAGCGGCAGACGAAGTCGGGCAATGGACAGCGAGTAATAAAATGGCGCTGAACTACGACAAGACGAAAGAACTGCGGATATGCTTCAAGAAATCAACTCCGGACATCGCACTGCTAACCATCGACGGTAGACCAATCCAACAAGTTAACAGCACTCGTCTACTAGGTGTGACTCTATCTGAAGACCTGAAGTGGCAATTACACATAGACGAAATCACTACAAAAGCATCGCAACGTCTATACTTCATCATCCTTCTCAAAAGAGCCGGCATTGACCCTCACCATCTCATCAACATATACACTTCAATCGTCCGATCGGTATTGGAGTATGCATGCCAAGTGTGGCACACGAGCCTTACAAAAAAGCAAACGAGACAGATAGAATACATCCAGAAACGGGCAATGCGGATAATTTTCCAAGATAAGTCGTACACCGAAGCCATCACCGCAGCCAATCTACCAACGCTGTCAGACCGGAGGGAGAAGTTATGTAGAACACTATTCATAAGCATGCAACAATCTACACATAAATTACACCATCTTTTGCCTCCCCTCCGGGAAACTCCGTATACAACTCGAAACACGAGGACTTACTGTGTGCCGCGTTGCAGAACTGCAAGATTTCAGAACTCTTTTATACCATATGCTTTAAGACACTGGCAGTAATTATGAACTGATTTATAAATTAGTTACTTTTTACATAATAGTAGTAGGCCATATAATTTATTCTACTATAGTATTGCCTGTTTTAAGTTTTAATTTATGGTTATGTCCTTCATATTTACATTGTTAATATACAAACATTACTTTAAACATGATGTACGTGCACCTTTTAAGTTTTTATATTTAAAGTCATATTTTTGTCTTAATTAATTTATTATCATTGGTTGTTTTACTGTGCCAATTGTATAATTCAACTGCTATAGTTGCCATTTTAATAAAATTATTACCAAAATTATTACCAAATTATTACCAAATAACAATGTCTCGTGGAATCAGTCGGCAGATACACTGATGGTTTGGGACTTGTAATCGGTGAAAAGAAGACTAAAAACATGCTCACAGGCGAACATCAACTGTCCACAGATGTTCTGATCAACCACAACGAAGTGGAAACATTTGAAAACTTCACCTACCATGCAATTGGTAGTTCCATCAAGAACCATATATGCAAGGAATCATCGATCATGGATTAAACTACAGAGTAGAGAAAGCGTCAGCAGCCTTCAACCAGCTCATGAAAATTTTGAACAAGAAATTTACCCTAAGATCTAAACTCCGCTTCTACAATTCAAACGTTCTCGATTACAACCCTACTATATGGGTGCGAATCATGGCAATTAAAAACTAGCCAAGAAAACAAAATAGATGCATTCGACATTAAATGCCTGCGCAAGATCTTGGGCATTCACTGGAGCGACCATGTGACGAATAAAGAGATCCGGGTACGACCAGGTCAACCTCTGCTCTGGCATCCGCAACCATTTGCAGAAGACGCATGAGCTGGCTCGGCCATGTCCCACCTACTAGACCTGCCCAGCAAGCAATGTGGTGGACACCAGCTGGTCAGAGAAGGAGAGGAAGACCGAGAATGAACTGGCGCCGGACCGTCGACGGCCACCTACAGTTGGTGACTAAAAGATGGAGCAACGTCAGGATGCTAGCGAACAACAGATCTGGGTGGAATGATTTGACTGCCTCATTCGTCTATAGACGCTGGAGCCACTAAGTCTAAGTGTCATTTGTCACTGGCACTTCATTCGTATAACATGAATCCAGACGCAATTTAATGACATGTCCCCAAAAGAGGGTACTGTCTCAAAACCATTCTTACTATTCGTCTACCATCAACCCGAAGATAAAATAGTTATTCGGTCCACCAGGCTGAAAGGATGATGTAGGCGTAGAAAAGTGGCTCCACGCAGTGAACCAGGCTCATACCATAATAGATAACTGGCTCTTTTACTAGTATGAACCTGGTTCACTGCATGGAGCCACTTATCTATGGCTAAGGTTTGGGTTAGGATGTCGGTACTAATAGTAACTTAATTGTACTTGTACCCCTGATAGAACTGGGAATAACTTTATGAAACATAAAAAACATTTCATGGCTTTCATAGAGACATTCTCTGGATAATGAATGAAAGCAGATATAAAATAGTGTTCTGTCCCTAAAAGGGAGTGGGCGCAATTGATGTAACCGGTTCTCTTTAACGATAGTATCAAACGCAAACTTTTACATGTAGCACGTGTACTGTTGGGTTTCCGGTTATGATTCGTAGCAATTTTGTCGAAATAGATAATAGGCTTGTGAAGTAATCATGGGGAAATTGAACGTATCTATGTTGAGGTACCTAACATCAGAAGACTTTCGGGTTCTCACAGCGGTGAGTGCCACTGAATTAACTCGCCGGTAAACCGTCTTTGACAGCCTGTCACGTTGTTGTCGTTGGGTTCCGGACGGTTCGGCCCATGCCATGGCATGGGGCATGGCCATGTCATGGGCCGAACCATCCATGTCGTTTTCGGCTCACGCCAACGGATGGTTCGGCCAAGTCGTTTCGGCCCACGTAGACGGATGGTTCGGCCCACTTCACTGAACACCGCGTCACTATTGAATTTTGCTGCGGTCGATTTGTCCCACGCTAGGAACGGAATTCTAAAAGGCCTTCGATTCTAAAAATAGTTGTTTTGGCCCACAGTCCGATTTGATAAAAAAAGGAAATTATGATTGCACACAGAAACCTACGCACATGCTCACATGCTAATAAAATAATAATAAACTTATAGTAACAAAATAATGCTTCCTTAGCTTAGGTTCCTCCGGACCATGGCAGTGGCCTCAGTGGTCAGATCTTCAACTTTTCCTCGAGATGCTCTACGACTTCCTGAGAAGACGGCTTTGCTTTTGTAACTGTAGAGAAATTCTGCAGTGTACAGTACTCCAGTGGCAGTGTGGGGAGCAGTGGTCTTAGTGGGGTAGAGCACCAGGCTATCAGTTGAGACGACTGCTCATCGGCTGCCATTTTGAAGCTTAAGCAATTTCGTTCACCCCACTTTGTAAGTGTCTTTTGGAAGAAACACTAAAAGCTGAGCATTGATCCCTTCATCCTGGTGTCTATGCCAGGGAATTGTTTGTAAATGTATGTCCTATACATGTACCATATTATAACACTGAACACAATTATATAATTATAAGTATTTTAATCTGGAAAATTATCACCATTTTAGAGTACTAAATCAGGGTGAGAGACGGGGTCTGAGAATTAGCAATCTCTGTGCTAATAGGGAAATGTTGACAATTGTGAATGATTCCCTAATCTTAATGTGAAAATGTTGTTGTCGTTGCAGGTAGAGATGGGCATGAAGAACCACGAGCTGGTGCCCAGCGCCCTGATCGCATCCATTGCCAGACTCAAACATGGCGGCTGTCACAAGGTCATGCAGGAACTAGTCAAGCACAAACTGCTCTCCTATGAGCACGGCAACAAGAGAGGTAACTTAGAACTCCTCACCTCGTTTAGCTCATCATGAATCAGGTTCGTTGATGTTCAGATCTGTAGTGCCTGAACAGCTTAAGTGATATGTGCACAGTCTGGTCGAAAGAAATGACTTTGACCGTTAGATTGGGTAACTTGCGAAAGTGTAAATAAGCTTTTGTTATATATCTATAGAGCCGGACCACTTTTATCCTTTTCTTTTTTGCAGAATTTTGACCAGATCTAGTCAAAAATAATTTAATACTTCTAAAAGATTTCACTGAAACTATATAAAAATTTGTACAAGTGAGCTAGCATATCATAGTCGATACTAGATAGCTTCAGTTTTTCGCAAAATGAAATGAGGGGATTAAAAAAAAATTTATTGCAGAGGGACCTTTAAGTACAGACATCAGGTGCGAATGATATTTATTGTTAGCATGTAGGTAGAAATAAATATAGTTGGTGAGGGGGGCTTAATTTTGTAACCATTTTAATTATGTATTCATTATAGCTCAGAGGTCTGTAACACTTGTAATACAACCCAATTGTAGACATTTTGTAGATAGACTACCCATTTATGAATTGTGTCGATTTGTTGTCCTAGACATTAAAATTGGGGTATATTGGATAGTTATTTTGTGATGTTTAGAAACAAGCATATCAATGAGTATATCTCAGAGGAACTATGGTGAATCATCATCAGATTTTACAAGATTTCTTCATCTATCAACTGAGATCAAAGACAGTTGATAGAATAACAAATTAACTCAATATCATGTTTCACACCAATCTTTGGATGCTGACAACGGAGGGTAGAAGGAGAAGACCATGACTGAGATGGGAGGTTGTGTAAAGAGAGATATGGTGGGATTTGGAGGGGAGAACGAGAGCGAGAGATGAGACAGCAGTGAAACATGATCGATGATGGAAAGAGAAGGAAAGCAGAAATCGAGGACCAGTATCGATGCCGTAAGAAAAGAGCAATCTTGGACTGCTGATGGAAAATAATTATTGGTTGTCGACGTGTTCTCTGTACTGTTGTAGTTGCTGGCTACAGACTGACGACAGGAGGTTATGACTACCTGGCCCTGAGAGTCCTGGCACAGCGAGGCGCCATCACATCCGTCGGAAACCAGATAGGGGTCGGCAAAGAGTCGGGTAATAATATGTAAAACATTCTTAGTACTGGATAAATGTTGTAAAATATGGTATGATTTCATGCTGCTAAAAATCCATTATTTACTATCGAATAAGGGCTGATCTCAGAATATAGATGCACTGCACAAAGCCAATGTAATTTAACCTCAGACCCCCCCTCCACTACACGAAACATGAATTACATCGACCCATAAAAAATGTACTCGTCCTTCAGGCTGTATCCATCACATACCATTCGTATTCAGCTGTCTACGTGTGCTCGAAGTCACCACCTTTAGGAGCGGTAATCCCCCCAAAAAAGCGTTCTGATGTCCTGGGTGAGGCTGGCACCAATGCCAGTCACATATTAATGATTTCCTTCCATTACTGATCCTGTTTCACTGCCGTTTCTACCCATCTACACTCCCCCATCCCTCACTCTCGTTCTCCCCACCTATCCCGCCAAATCTCTATTCCCACAGTCCTCCCATCTGAAGCGTGGTACTGAATCGCCACACCTAAATATGAAGAGTAATGTCCTAATCAGATTTAATGTTTTATATTCATTGGTCAACAAGAGGTGATTTTACACACAAGTGGGGACAGCTTTTTGTTTTCGTGTGTTGTTGATTCATAATGGCTTTTAAAATAATGAAAATATGGGCATCTGTTATACAGATCTCATGGCTTAGAATGCTTGATAAAATGTGTGTGTGTGGGTCGGTGTGTGTGCGTGCGTGCGTGCATGCATGTACATATATTCGTGTGATAGTGGTACGTATGAATGAGTTTGAATGTTGTTTCTGCGTGAATGTTGCTTGGAACTATTAATATGTTTTTCTCTGTGTTTTCAGATGTGTATATAGTTGCAAATGAGGAAGGAGAACAACTTTGCCTAAAACTTCACAGGTGTGTCTTCAAATCAGTTTACATTTGTAGGCAAAGATTAGCATAGGTAGATAGAGAAGCACTCCATCAATGAGACTGCATAGAGAAAGTTGCTAAATATTTAGTTTCAGCACAGCTTTGCCTTTAGAGTTGGTGGTGGGAGATTGCCATGTTTGCTGAAGCTACACTGTTTATGAAGGCATATTCTGAAAGCCTGGGTGCCAGTTACTAAATATGCTAACTTGTATCTATATTCAGTGAGAAGATATGAGGTTCCAAAAATGGCTGGAAAAAAATTTGCTTCACAGGTGTAAAACGCTGTATTTTCAATAAATCATATCTCCAAAACTAACTGGAGTTGAGGCTTGAAATGTAGCGCAGCTCCATTCTTTCACCAAAGGTATTTTTTAGGATTTTTTCATTGAAATCCGAGAGGGTAAATATTAATTAATAAAAGTTAGGTGAGTTGGCATGGAATGACCCACATGCCGTTTGTATATAAAAAATTCCCTTTTTTACATGAATTTTTACTGCATGACTTGTGTATATTTATATTAATTATTCTGTTCTGTCTATACGTACCTTTAATGCACAACATGTGTGTTTATATATATATATATATACATACACACATATTTTTTGTTTATATATATATATGGACTTTTTGTCTGAATATAAACATTTATTATTATTATAAAAGCTGTTGCATTGTTACAGACTAGGACGTACGTCATTTAGACAGTTGAAGAACAAACGAGATTACCACAAGCACCGCCATGCTGTTTCTTGGCTCTACCTGTCCAGGCTTGCAGCCATGAAAGAATTTGCCTACATGAAAGCATTATACGATCGTGGCTTCCCCGTGCCACGACCAGTTGATGTGAACCGAGACGCAGTAGTCATGGAGTTACTTAGTGGTCACCCACTGTGAGTGTTGTTATCAAATTGGTTGCTGGATCACCACCCAGTGCACGTCGAAGGGGCCTGAATATTCTTTAGGGTACTGGAAAATTCAACCATGGAATTTTACCAAGTAAAGTATAATAAAAACTCCAAAGGATCTGCAAAGTCCGTGGCATATTCTTTCTTAATCTTAATAATTCCTGATTACAGTTTGCATTGTCGGGACATAAACTTTGTTTATGCTCAGATCCTGAGAAAGTCAGGATAATAATAGTGTTTGTTACAGTGAGTGTTGTTGAACTATATAAATGCCACCAGAGTGTGGCAGCTCTCAGTGTCTACCACCCTTGATTTCACACTGGAAATATGGTTTTAAACTACACAAATTATGAATCCCAAAGTCATGCATACTCTTGCATGCTTACATGGCAGTCAGGTAGGTCCAAGCTAGTGACAGTGTTAGTTTTTGACAAACGTCTGGTTTACACGGAGTTGGATCTGTGGAATAGTCCTGACCCTATTGAAGTCAATGAGATATTATTAAGATAATTCAAGTTCAACAAAAACGTAGGATCGATGCCACAATGTTACAGTGTTTTATTTCCATAGAAGTACATCATGTGAACTTGTTGTGATTTGTATTTACATATTGTTTATTTAGCTTAATTGTGAAAATTTGCTAATACGAAAAGTTCCTAGCCCAAAGTGGGCAGCGCTCATACAATATTTAGGATACCATTCACATCTGTAACACTTAATTTACCAACAATCTTCTGTAAGATGGATCATAAGTCTTCTAAATGGAATGCATGCTGCCTTGTAGAATACAGTGTCACAGTGTGGACGATGTGCCGGCCCTCTACAATGAGTGCATGGAACTAGTCGTGAAACTCGCCAATCACGGACTCATTCACGGGGACTTCAACGAGTTCAACCTTATGCTGGACAGTCACGACCACATCACGATGTACGACTTCCCCCAGATGGTATCAACGTCACACACAAATGCAGAGTGGTCAGTTTATGCTCTATGTAGTATCTGTAAAATTTAGTTCTGTTGTTATTATCCTAATACTCCCAAATGTTCGTAACTTTGACCTTATGACATAAAAATGTTGCTGTGCCTTGCCTTGGCGCCTGTCATGCCTTTGAAGCTCACACTGGCCTGCCCTGTGGTTTAGTTAGGGTGTTCGGGCTATATTCAGTCATAGCAGACAAAAACAGACATCACCGTATTTGTTTGCTTATGTTCAGTATGACATTTAGACTGATTATAGCTAAAGCATTGTGCGACTTAGCATTGCGTTGTAAACCAATAAAGACAAACACTTTCTAAACCATTTCCTGATACCCTCAAGATTCGTCTTTGTAGGTAATGGTGTCCAGAATCCGGTTCTTGCACTGTGCCCTTTTGAAGACACTGCTAATCACTGGCTGTATACTATGCTATTGATCACGTGTGCCTGGCTGGAGAAACCACTCAATGTTAGTGAACAGACTGATGAGTGGGGTTGTCCACATTATCTAATCTATGAAGCAAAGTGCTTGTCTTTCTGTTATCCCCTTATCACGGCCACATTTGTGGGCTGATCGGAACAAAACTGCCCAGTGATTCAGTGGGCCCATCAGACATGAGAGGGTCGGTGTGAAGCCACTGTAATCAGTAAAGTAGAATGGTAAATTATATGCCATCTGTATATGGCTCCATTGCTACTTGGTTGGGTCACTTTCCAATTGCTATTGTTGTTTGTTCTGTCAAGTGTATTCATGTGATGGCGCCAATGAATGCCAGAGCCGAGGCTATGAATACCACACTATTCACCACCTTCATATTTGCACCGTTGTTTGCAATGGGCCCTACTTAAACCATTAGTAACTGTGCACATTTAAACCATTAGTAACTGTGCACATTCGAGCTCCAATTGTCTTTGACTACACAAAGGAACCACAGAATCACCACTAGTATTGTTTACCCCAAAGCACACCCAGTTATTGCCAGGTAACCCCACCAGTGTCTTATACTTGTTATTTTCCCTCAGGTACTTCAACCGTGACGTCACGTGTGTCCGTGACTTCTTCATGCGACGTTTTCACTATGAGAGTTCATTGTATCCAACATTCAAAGATATCTGGTATGTCTATAAAATTATTACTTCTGTCCGTGGTGTAGAATTCATGTACAAATGGTTTGGGCTGTAATTGCGATACGTCTCCTAAAATGCAATACTCAATGTACTTTAAAAGAATTATGAACACATACGATACATGCAAACATATTTTCCAAAGTTTCATTGTGTTGAAACTACATTAAAAGGAAGCCTTGGAAAAAACTTCAAATCTACCCATTTGTAATGTAGTCATCGCCAACAGGGTCAAATTCGCTTGTCAAAATTTTCTTGATCTCGCGTTAGAGACATCAGTAGTTTTAGCGATTATAATTTGTTCTGAACATTGTGTTTTCAGTACACATTTACAGCTGTGAAATGTGGCACAGATTAATTGTTTCTTTACAACTGTGTATCATTATGTATCACAAATATTGTGGCTTAGTGTATCGTCACAGCCTTACAAATGGTACATTTGAAGGCAAATAGCAGCTGAAGTGATCCCACAGTTGACAGAGCTGTAGAAGAATTATGAAGACGAATTCAAGATACTATTTTCTTAAATAAAGTAGTAGGGCTAGTTACTAGATAGTATAATCTTGACTTGGGGTCAGTTACATTGTAGTTGGAATTGAAACGCCAATTCAGGAATTGTAATTGGTATTTTCAATTACCTTTTCAATCACATGTAACTATTAACTCAAATTATTTGTTACAAATATCAATAAGATATATGTTGCATATATCATATTTGTTAGCCGTTATGTACCATAATATGCAGAAATTAAATTAAACTGCTCTAAAAATATTCCAGAACACCTTATTTTAGCAAGTTATATTTCTTAATTAATCAAGAAGTTCAGGATATAATGCTCAAAACATCATGTAAAACTATTATGCTTTTACTCGTTTGTAGCCGTGAAGACAATCTCGACGTGGAAATCGCAGCCAGTGGATTCACCAAAGAGATGGACGAGTCATTGATTGAGGCATGTATTGTCTTATAACCTTTTATTTGTTTGGATGAGACAGTGCGACACCACAGAACTGTCCATGGCAAGTTGCCAGTGTCATAGTGATAACTTGCAAAAACCTGTTTTTGAGATGTTATTATATTTCTGTTTTCGTTAAGGCGAGCACGATGTGCAGATATTAAAATCTATCTATGAGATGGTGACCCGTATATTTCCTGTTTCCATAAAGTTTACTAAATAGGTTGGTTCACAGGTTCTATTAAATAATAGACAAATTCTTGACACAATCTTCATTCAAACACAATTTCACGAATATAATGAACCCTGACTTTTTTAATGAGTGCAAAACATCATGATAGCCTCTTTCTGTTGCCAGATGTGTAAGAAACTGAAATGTTTGAACGAAAACGTGTATGTAAGAAACTCAAATGTGTGACAAATAAAATAAAGGAAAACACTATAATTGTTAATACGATTTTTTTTGATATTTATGGTATAAAACGGATTCAAGTCCTTTAATTGATTTGTTTTGGAGTTAAGCAGGTTTTTGTTCTTCACATTTTTTTATTGTGATAAGACATTAGATGAAAGTGCTTGTTGCAGCTGGTGATGGGTGGAGATGGTGGAGATGACAATCCAGAAGATAAGTCGGACACAGAACTAGATGAGGCCATGGCGTCAGGCTGCTGTCTAAGTGACCATGGGGATGACTCCACCACAACTAGCTGCAGTCATGACAACCATGTTGCTCATAGCAACCCAGATGTCAATTGCACTACAGACAGTGGTGTAGTGACAGACAGTAGACACATTGACACAGACAGTGACGTTGGCAGTGAATCTGTGGACAGTGCAACAAAGTCATCATGTAGCAGGCAGGACATTGATGCTACTGGTAGTCATAGTGACAAAGAACCAGCGTCGGAGGGTATGACGAAACTCTTAGCTAGTGACTCATCACCCGACAGACGTGTCGACAGAGACTCAAGCAGTGACAATGACGATGCTCCGACACTTGTATCAATCGGTGCACTCAACAAGTCGTCATTGCCGTTCCGTGACAACACCATGACAGAGCATATTGACTCGCACCGTGACACACCCCTTGATGACCAGAGGGTCAATGACGAGTCAAAGCCACTGGGCATGGACCCCCGACTGGTGAAGAAGAAGGTGCGGTCACAGATGCAGAGGAAGCAGGCTCGTCAACTGGCCCGCAGGACGAGGAAACACGGGGAGGCTGCCCTCGCCACCAAGCTGAGACGCGAGAACTCGGATGACATCAAGCAGAGTCTTGGACCTGTCTGGTATTGAGACGGAAACCCGGGGTTGCTCCATGGTTGAGCCGCTACCCTGTGCCTTCGGATCCCAATGTCATCCCAGCAGGGAAAACATGTTACGTGTGGCTGATATAGTTCTTAGACACCATCGGATGCATGCATGTGTTTGAGGCGCATTTAATGGATTTCTACAGAATTCTCTGTGCAACCTACAGATCGCTTGATAGGGAGGCCATTGGTCAGTTGCACTTCAATCAATTTTGAGTCGATTGATTGACCAATTGATTTTGAGTTTTACTTTTTGTCAGGATCAATCAGATTAAAAATTCAGGTTTTGATTTAGCCTTTATTGCCCATATATTTGTTATATGCATTATACATTGCCATTGGTGCTCATATCCATCAGATGTGTGTAATATGTGCATAGAAAACTGACAGACAAAAGGATTGGACATGGTTGTAATATCAACTAAATATGTAACAAAGCCTTTATTACCAGTTATTTTTGATGTTCCATCCAGGATGTCTTATCCTTTAAATGTACTGGTGGTGGTAGAATTTTCTACAGTAAACAATATTACTGTGCATTTTGTTGCATTGTATGACAGCGATGTCACCTCATTCGTGTATGATACTGTCTAAAAATCAAAGTCAGGTGTCCAATAAATCTGCTGACAGTACAAGTTTTGTGTACGCTAATATGGAAAATAAAGAGAAACTAGTATAACTGATATGATAACATTGATTCATTTAACCCATTGCAAATCAGGTTCATCTACATTTGTACTACGTGTATAGTTAAAATAATATTTTATATACAGTGAGTTTAATAAAAGATTGCACACTTTTTTGTGAAATCATAAAAATAACTGACTTTCATCATTAAATCAGGTAACTTGCAAGTGTGAAAAACATTGTCAGTGTACAAATGAGCTAGCACCCATTGTGGCTACTAGGCAGGTCCACTTTTTGTGTTAAATGAGACAAGCGAAAAAAATCAAATTGAGGAGGGATCTTTAAATGTGTCAGTGATATTTGGCTTGTAACAACATAACAAAATAGAAGGTGAAGGACACATGGCAACTCATCAGTAGACATCATCTGTTGCCTAAATACCAGATTATGATGTATTGTCTTTCACATGGCAGTGTTCTGAAGCCATTGCAGGGCTTGCCAGTAGTGATGTACGTTAGTTATCCTTCTTGAAGTTGGCTCCAGCAGCTTTCAGCATAGGCATAAGGTTACCCTGGTTGTGCAATGACCATAGGTCACTTCCGCCTCCGACACACTTGCCTCCAACAAACACGCGGGGAACCTGTCAAAACAACAAATGGGACATAATAGTACATTTATATAGCAGTGTAAATCTGAACAAATTCCATTCAGCGCATTAAATACATATTAAAGATATATATATAAATCAGTTAGCTAAATAAATTATAAATTACTCAAAGCGTGACATGCATAGTAATATATATAATTAATTAAATAAATTAGTTAAACAGATGCTACCACAGATCAATCTTGCACTTCAGGGTATTTTAATATTATTATGACTCCCATCTGTCATGTTATCATGGGAAAAAACAATAATTATGCTCACTGAATGTTGGTCTTGCATATTCTAAGAAGTCCCCCAGAAATGGAATAAGTAAAAAGGGTTGATATCTGTGTCAAACTGCACATTTCAAGGTAGCTTTCTGCTGTTTACATGCTTCATTTTAATTATTACAAAACCATGATTGCAGAATGTTTGCATTCAAGAAGTTTTAAATATTTTATACATTAGTTGGGGAAAATCAACCAAGCTGTTTTTAAAAAGTAACATAATTTCAACCTGCCAACCCTGCGCATGATATTTCAGTAACGTACCGTTCTGGCACCAGTCAGTGCTTCAAACATGTCCTGCAGGGCACCCATGTTGTCACGGTGGTCTATGTTTGCAAGGTGGTAGGACACTCCAATGTCACCAAGGACGTCTTTGGCCATGGTAGAGAATTTGCATGTTGTCTTCCCAAACACCACAACCGGGTATGTTGTGAGCATGTCATATATGTAGCAATATTCCTCCGAGTCAGCTTTCCCCTGTCACACAAAGTCAACGCTGCATTGACATGATATGAGATCACGTTAACTGTGTCACTACTAACACTACCCTTAATCTACTCTTTAGCAGTATTCAATTAAAGTATTTACTAAGGGGCCGTTCAAAATTGTCGATATTTACCTATGCGTAGTGCACTAAGGAGGGTGGGTGGTGTGACATGACACCTTTAAAATGTTGACAACTGTGAGCGGCCCCAGACCTACATGACACCTTTAAAATACGTTTCTTTTCATAATCTTGGACCTGGGTACCAAATACTGTAATAAGACCTGCGTACTAAATTTTAATTAATCTCGGTTGCATGCGCGAAATATGACCACCGTTGCATCACGCAACACTACATGATGAACTGTTGTAGAACTATATTGTTTTAAATTGCATAACCTTTCAACACGCTGTTCTGTAATACATCGATATAAGTTTTTCAGTCTGGAAAATTATCAACATTTGAAAGTACGAATTCAGGGAGGTGGGTTTGAGTTACTGAGAATAGTATGCTTTATATGAACAGGTAAATGTTGACAACTGTGAGCGGCTCCTGACCTACATGACACCTTTAAAGTGCGTTTCTTTTCATAATCTTGGACCAAATACTGTAATAATGTTCACAGTTCATCTCCCAACTCCTGGTAGTCCAATAGGCCATTACAACCTCACCAAAAATATATAGGATATCGATAATACGTACACACCTACAATATGATACATATTTTGTATTTTTTGCATTTAATTTTTTTATATTTTGTAATTTTTTGCATTTAATTTTAAAATGTCACTTAGCGCTGAAGACGGCACAACAGCTGTGTCTATAAACAAAGGACCTTTCATAATGTTAATGGAAACAATGTTCCATTTGTCACTGACTCATGACTGCCATGTCTGGACGTAATGAGAAATACTAGCTTGCACAGTAGAAGCCCTCTAAGGAAACAAAGCAGCCACCCCTCTGTAACAACCAGTCGACCATTCTATCGCAGTCTGTTTTTGCCAGATCTATATGCATGAATCTGTAATCTGACCAACCTCAGTAATCAGGCCACTTTATCTTAGTCACTTGAGTGGTCTCTTTAGGGGAATTCTATTGTATTAATTTTTAAAGGTGTCAACTGATTTCTGTGTCAAATGCTAAGCTTTAGTAACTCTGTGAGCTATCGCTAATGAAAGCTGTGATTCGGTCAGTTTTTATGCTTGGGGGAAATGTTGACATGAACAATTCTATACTGTGATCTGCTACTCCATCAACTACATTAACCTTCTTCTCTTGTTGCAGGTGTAGGTGACGTAACACTTGCCTTGGTGACCACAAGATGTAGAATATTCTTAGTCTTACATAGTCATAGGACTTGGTGTGTATGGCTTCTCTGACGTGTTGGGTTAGTCGATGCTCTTCTATGAGAAACAGTAGTCTTGGTGACGTGTGACTTGTCATTTGATTTCGACTTCCTGGACCTGGATGTAGATTCTAGCACAAATGCCTAGACCTAGACAATGTTTCAGTAGGTCAAATCCTTCAGTGTATGTTCTTTGTGAGTCGTTGGGGTGCCATAGAGAGTCAGGTATCATTAGTGTTTTCTAAATTACAGCTTACTTAAACTGATTAACATAACTAGTAACGTTACGTACCGGTGGTGGGGGTGGCGGCCCTTCATTTGTAGTCACACCAGTCAGGCTGGGACGCCAGAATTTCATAATTAAAGGCTGAATGTATTTATGGAATAACCACAATAGAAATGGAATCACAATGCATGGTATACAGACCATTTTGCTGTTTTTATGTTATTGTATACTCGTTAATTTATTTTACTGTTAGCAGCTAAACAAAATAACATTTTCCTGTCTGAAAACCCTGTGTGTTTAACAATAATGAAAGAAAATTCCAGTCACTTTAAATTGATCCATTGACATCTATATTCTAGCGACACGCTTCGCGGATTGAAGCGCGACGAAAAATATAGATGGAGTCGGGTCGTTATTTATCTTCCAGATTCATAACATCGGTTGTTTTATGCGATAAAATTCAAGGCCGTCGTCAGGGCTTAGAAAGCTGTTGTACAAATTTTTAAAAAACCATCCTTAACGTCAACAGCGACTGATATTTTACTGAAGTTCAGCGACTCGGGATGATGTGATGCAATACGTGAAAGATACCCGAAAGAAGAAGTTAATCTTCCAGCAATGCCTGACATGACCATCAATACATGGGATGGCTAAATTACTTACCAGCTTAAATTCCATTAGGCGAACCGATGAGGTGCTGACATATAAGCACGTATAATGGACATGTGATGGCACCTGTTCGGCCACATCCTATACGCAGGACTAGGAGGCGTCCGCAAACCAAGTATTGCCCGCATTTTCCCCAAACTTACGGATTCGAGGAATATCGCGGCCGACCCAGAACCAGTCACCGGTGAGCCGCTCTCGACGGACCGACCACCGTGAGCAACTCTCGACGGCATGGCCACAGGAGAGCCGCTCTCGACGGACCGACCACCGTGAGCAACTCTCGACGGCATGGCCACAGGAGAGCCGCTCTCGACGGACCGACCACCGTGAGCAACACTCGACGGCATGGCCACAGGAGAGCCGCTCTCGACGGACCGACCACCGTGAGCCACTCTCGACGGCATGGCCACAGGAGAGCCGCTCTCGAAGGTCCGGCTACCGGGGAGCCGCTCTCGATCTATGGTATGACCACAGGAGAGCCGTTCTGTACAATAGGGAAGAGGAAGTTGGATTTGTGGATTTATGGGAAAGTTTTGTTGGGAGGGGTGATATGTACATGAAGGATGGGCTTCATTTAAGTGGAAAGGGGGCGGCAGTATTCGCGGACAAACTTTCAGCAGCAGTAGATAGCGACTTGGGTACAATGACAAATATTTTTGGAAGTAAACATTCTTTAAACTAGAAGTGCAGGGGGGTTACCTAGAGGTGTCTCAAGCAGAACAAGAGACCACTAGCACAGATAAACCAATATCAAATCATCCGAAAAACATCTCTGAAAAAGGTTATAGATGCGTATGTTTAAATGCAAGGAGCATAGTAAATAAGAAAAACGAATTAAACATTATGGTAGAAGATATTGACCCTCACATAATTGGTATAACTGAATCATGGGCCAACATAGATATAACAGATGCTGAATTAGGACTGACAGGATACGTAATGTTTAGGAAAGATCGAATAGGAAGAAGGGGCGGGGGAGTTATTTTATATGTTAAAGAATCTATTCAGGCTTATGAAATGAAACTAGAAAGGGAAGCAGATTGCGATGAAGCTGTTTGGTGCAAAATTGTTTCAGGAAATTCAAAATTAACTGTTGGATTAGTTTACCGAAGTCCAAACATAAACGAAGAGGACAACACAAAAATAAAAAACGCTATAAAGGAAGTTAGTAAAGGGAATGTATCATAATGGGAGATTTTAACCATGGACACATACAATGGAATTCTCTAGAGAGCACAGGGATTGAGGATCAACAATTTCTATGTTTAATCCAGGATAGCTTTCTTACTCAGCACGTACTAGAACCAACCAGGGAGAAAATGTATTAGATATAGTTTTGTCATCACAAAAAGAATTAGTGGACAATGTAAAAATATTTGAACCATTGGGTAATAGTGACCATAATCAAATACATTTTGACATCAATGTAAAATCAGAAAGTAAAAATAAGAAAACGTACAAGAGAAACTTCCACAAAGGTAACTACAAAGATATGAGAAAATACTTAGCACAGCTAGATTGGAATAACATGCTGATGAATAAGACTGCAATTGAATGTTGGAATATTCTAAAATATGAAATTGAGAGTATCATTGATAAATTTGTTCCCTTCCGAAAACAAGGAAAACGGTGTAGAAAGAAACACGTGTCAAAAGAGGCAATTAGAAAAATAATGCTAAAACAAACTATGTGGAGGGTTTATAGGCGTACCAGAAAGGAAGAAGACTATGCAAAATACAAAGAGGCACTTAATGCAGCTACAACTGAAATCAGACAATCTAAAAGAAGCTATGAGCAAAAACTGGCATGTAACATAAAAACTGACAGCAAGAGTTTTTATGCATATGTCAGGAGTAAACAAAACGTACAAGACAAGGTTGGACCTCTAGAAGACAGTGCTGGAAATATAATATCACAGGGGTTTTTAATGGCGGAAGACCTAAATGGTTACTTCAGTTCAGTGTTTACAAAAGAAGATATTAGTTCATTACCAGTTGCTGATGCTAAATTTCAGGGGACTAAATCTGACTATTTAGGACCGTTAGTTGTAACTCCAGAATTGGTAGCTAGGAAAATAAAGGCAATGAAGGATAACAAATCACCGGGAGTGGATGGGATTCCTCCAAAATTACTAATGGAAACAGTAGATCAAATCAGTATACCACTTGCAAGAGTATTCAACTTGTCATTAAAATAAGGGGTTGTTCCTTTTGAATGGAAAGAAGCAGACATCATACCATTATTTAAAAAGGGTTCGAGAAGTAAGTCAGAGAATTACAGACCAGTGAGTTTAACATCAGTGATTTGTAAATTATTAGAAAGGTTAATTAAAGACCATTTGGTGAACTTCCTCTTTAAGCATAAATTATTAAATTCATCTCAACATGGATTCCTTAAAGCGAGGTCATGCTTAACAAATGTGTTATGTTTTTTGGAAGAAATCACTAAGTGGATAGACGAGGGATCGCCAGTAGATATTATCTACTTAGATTTTCAGAAAGCTTTTGACAAAGTGCCACATCAAAGATTGCTACTTAAATTAAAAGCCCATGGTATCGGGGATAGCATAACTGACTGGATAGAACAATGGCTGACTGACAGAAGACAACGAGTTGTAGTAGATGGCGAAGTTTCAAATTGGAAATCGGTTTTGAGTGGGGTACCTCAAGGATCAGTATTAGGACCTATATTATTCTTAATTTATATCAATGACTTGGACGACAGTATAACAAGTAACGTACTGAAATTTGCGGACGACACAAAACTGTTTAGAAAGGTTAATACTGATGGTGATAAACAACATTTACAAAACGATCTAGACAGATTAGTGAAATGGTCTGAGAAATGGCAGATGCTGTTCAATTTTGGGAAATGTAAATGCCTACATACAGGACATGGGAACTTGAATGTAAACTATAAAATGGGAGCTACTGTTCTTGGTACTACTGTAAAAGAAAAGGACTTAGGAGTTACAATAAGCGCTGATATGAAAGTTTCAGAGCAGTGTGGTATTGCAGCTTCAAAGGGTAATCAAATTCTTGGATTGATTAGAAGAAACATAACATACAAGGGAAAAAAGTTAATTATACCTCTTTATAAAGCAATAGTTAGACCTCATTTAGAATACTGTATACAAGCATGGAGACCATATCGTAAGAAGGATATAGATACGCTTGAACGCATACAAAGGAGAGCAACTAAAATGATTCCAGAACTTAGAGACCTTAGTTATGAAGAACGCCTGAAAGAATGTGGTTTAACAACTCTAGAGACAAGGAGGTTAAGAGGAGATCAGATTGAAGTTTTTAAGATATTGAATGGGTATGAAAATATTGATAGAAATATGTTTTTCTCACTCAAGAAGGATAGCAGAACTAGAGGACATGAGGTAAAATTAGTAAAGGATCAATGTAGATTGGACATCAGGAAGCACTCGTTCTCACAGAGGACAGTAAATGAATGGAACAAACTGTCTACAGATTGTGTAACTGCTAGCAGCGTGAATATGTTTAAAAACAAGGTTGACACATATATCAGAAGGGCGGGTTATAAGTAGGTGAACATTGTTGGACTCTCGATAAGCCAATGGCTTCCTTGTCCACTTGCCATCTGGGCCTTTGGCTTGGATGGCAAATCTTGTTAAATCTTGTTAAATAGGGCCACCGGGGAATTGCTCTCGACGTATGGCCAGCGGGTAGTCGCTCTCGACGGTCCGGCCACCGCGGGCTTGCACTGTCCTACTCGATAACAGAATACGCTTGCTCGGTGTGAGAAAGATCGGCACACGCACGTAAACTGTACAAGGCACTGAATGACAGGCGTAGGTACACCACTGAGTGTCTCAAACCATGTGAACAGTTACTGTACGCCTATGGTTTTGCCATAGTTGTTGCAGTTGACATCCGGGGAGCAGAAGATAACGCCAGACGATTGACCCCGCAACCCACTGTACGACCACACAGCCACGAACATACTGAAATAAAGGAAAACCTTAAAGACAACAAGACAACTAGAACCATCTACAGCTGCCACAAAAGAAGACGAATGGCAAGAGATACACAGTCAACCCTCATGTAGAGACATACCCTAAATCAGTGTTTCTTAACCTTTTTGGGGTCACGGACCCCTTTGAGAACTTAAAGAAAGCTATAGACCCTCCCAGAAAAATGCACATGATCAGGAAGGAACTCGACGAAATAATAAATGTTTGCCCCCAGTTTACGGACTCCCTGAAGCCCTTCCATGGACCCCTAGAGGTCTATATGGACCACCGATTAAGAACCCCCACCCTAAATGATCCGCGTGGCGCAATCTTTTATAAACATAGTATGGATGCAAAGAGTTCAGCGAAGCAAACTCGAAACGTGTACCGTATACGTTCACAACTTGTACACGTACACGGTGTACGTTCACACCTTGTACACATACACGGTGTACGTGTGGAATTTGTGACCTATGTCTCCTTGATGGGAAAGGTTTTCATGTGGAATCTCCGTAGAGTTTTGACCGTTCTTACGTGGAGTTTCTATACCCGTATGATACTAGTTGTAAATTCGTCGTTGTAATGTTGTGGTGTTTCTGCGTTTAGTATGCATGAATTTTATTTTAGGACATATAACTGAACCTCTCTAGTATCCCTGTAAGACATTAGAAGGAGTTAAATGAGTGACTATAATGCATAAAATAAGATAACAGACTAATCACCGCAAATGTTTCGCTGTCGAACCCGCTACTTCGTTTATCAACGCGCGCTTCTTCTGACCAACATTTATTTAATAAAAATTAGCATTTTTGTATTTTCACGTGGATATGATTTTTTATATTTGGAGGACTTCCGGTGGAGATGATAGGCGCGGAATCCGAAAGTGTGCCCTAAAAGATATCATCTTTTGGTGCGAAAACGGGGTTAAGAAAATCGACCCAGATGAGCTGTAGGTGTCTATAGGAGATTTTCTGGATCATAAATTGAGTTCTAAATGATTATAATCCACCTCAAAAAATTGTAAATACCTATATATATTACGGCAATTTGTGTAGAGTAGCTCCCTCTTTTGCTAGATGGGCATTGTTGTTCCGGTGAACTGCTCAACACTCGTGTCGGACCAAGTTTGTTTGTTTGGCTGCCGCTAATTTAGTTAATTGGTTCCTCTAAAATTCTCAAGAAATTAAAATTTATCTAATTCTCCAGAATTTCAGAGGAGGTATCTTAATTATTGACCTAATTGCTATCTAGGATCTGATATGCCAACAAACTGTTGGCAACATGTACGGCAGTCCGGGAAGGGTTTGGTAGCCGGTTAATTCCCCCATCACGCTTGATGAGATCAGAAAAATGCAACGGAATCGAACTAGCCGAGGGTGAATGTTCACAGGGTCTAAATGTTGCGAAGATTATGCCAATTACACCGGAAATATAAGAACTGTGAGCATGCGTGTCATGGGAATGCCATCTACATCCGGTAACACGTTCGGTAGAATTATGAGATTGTCCACGCACACGGAAATGTAAATACGACAACAAAAACACATTGTATGTCAACAACAAGGGTTTCATGACTCGTCAAAGGCGTGTCGATTTGGTCATTCTGAAACGGGAGCAGCAGGTGTGTGATGAAAGTCGCGTTCAGTCGTGCCACTCGATATATCGGTGGCAACACTGCCGGCCATGACGATCGCCAAAGATTGATTCCCCGTTCTACGCCAATCGGCGCTCAAGTGCAGAATGAGAAAGGATCTTCCGTTTACATCTTCGGCGATGCGGATGTCACCGAGGATGAAATCAATACGGACTGCGACGCGGCAGAAATGCACGAGTTGCGCCCAAGAGGCAGGGGGGCAAAGAAATATGGCGAAGGCAGAGTCGTCCCTGAAATTGAGTACTTTGAACGGACTGTGGGCAAAGATGACACTTTACAAAGTGTGGCAATCAAGTATGGGTGCCAGGTATGATATGACATAGGCAGACTCGTCCGCCCCACTCTTGGTCTCTGGACTGGGGTGGACGTCCACGGCGGGATTTACGTAAACGCCGATTTGGGCTAATAACGTAATTTTTAAAACCGATACGCACTAACCATTTCACATGTGTATTCCATGACATACAACTGACACTTGGGCGTCAAGAAACTGAAGAAATGTGCTCCAAATAATTATTTATGAGTACATTTATCGGTCACACAGAAAAGATTTCATAAATAGCCATCATACTGTGCACGTAATGTTGCCTTTGGGTCACATGATCAAACGCGATTTCGTGTAGAATGAGGCCAGAGTGGGCCAGTAGCACAGACATAAATAAAACACCCTTTAGCAAGTTAGTAGTTTATAGGGGGATGATTAATGATGTCACTCTATGGCCAGCAGACAGCAATTCTTAGCGTGACTTTATATTGATCTACGAGAATCCCGTTTGGTAATCTCGCTCACAACAACATCCGGTTATATAAAAATGTTTACAAGCACATGCGTTCTGACAAAAAGGTAATAATTTCACACTTTTACATGGTTATTGTCAGGTAACTTTAGTGATTTACATATAAGAATGCATACAAACATGAAAGACGTGTTTATTGCTCTGTTTATGGCGTTTTTGTAAGGTTTCACGTTTCATGAAAATACTTACGTTTCCGCCGAGCGATAACTTCACCTATAAAACAGCAACAGCCAGCCAGACATGACAGTGTCAATGACAATGGCAATGGTGCTACTAGGTCTAGGATAGACAATTGCCCCAGTAGGGGCATTGTTCCAAGACCAAGGGGTCAACAACTTACATGTATATTATGTACTTCTGACACCATTGCCATTGGTATCTGAACTAATAACTAGCCGTTTTACATGTGTTCTCTCACTACTACTCTGTGACATACAGTCTGCACAGTGATATCGAAAAGCAGAAGAAATGTGCCCACGTGCTTATAATTTTATATTTGTATTGTTATCAGGCCAGTAGATGTTAAAAGTTACTGGCCCCCAAAAAAGTTACTGGCCCAAAAAAACAAGTTTTTTTGCAATACATTGCATTACAAGTTGAAGGATGCGAGTTTCGTCAGTATTTATTTTGCCGTTGGTGATTTACTTTCATGCTTTCGGTCTGTATTCCATATGGCAGCCAATGTTGCTGCAGGAATCGTTTGAGAATCATATGATATGTCCTCTGCCGAAGGCGCAATAGGTCGCGTTTTAAGAACGACGGGTGAAATGAAATAGATACGTTGAAGGCATATCACGATAGCAGTTTATATGAAATAGATACGTTGATGGCATACTGCGATAGCCAATACATATTGCGCAGAAGAAAATGCTGCGCTATACCGATATTATACTGGTAACACGGCCTAGTAAAATATAGGCATCCGCAATTCACAAAAATTCCGCACGTCATGCAGACTTTTTTGTGAAGCTCGTACATATCAAAACAAGATGGCAACTATATGAAATGACAACACAAAATCAGATGAGATGAAGATTGTGTTTAGTTGTAGTTCTGGGGTGGATGGTAAGGACACATGATTGAAACAATGACCTGTGGCTGTGACTAATAGGATAAAAACTATCTGAAACTATTTTACTGGCCCAGTGGGCCAGTAAAATATGGAAACTTGTGGCTCTGGGCCAGTGTAAATGCCGAGGCCTGGTTATCGTCAAGTAACTTTAGTGATATACTAATGGACGGATGCTACTAAACAGAAGAAAAAGAAAACATCTCACACCCATATGCACTATTAAATAGTAGATATGGAAGTTAGATGTTTTCTTTTTCAAAAAATTTTGTTGAGCATACCCGGAAACAACGACACTTGAATTGATGTTAAAGTCAAATTAATCATGGATGTTTTCTGCAAATAAATCTCTTAAACCTAGTGGTTCAGTACTCGCCATCGACCATCATTCATGTCTCAATGGTTCCAAAGACTTGCTGCTTGCTGAGGCAAGATAGTCTTACATAGGCCACTGCCAGGTGTAACTCATATTCATTGATCCAGCACTGATGTCATGGTTGACTGGCAATGGTGTACATTATGTACCTGGTATTGTTACCTGTTGCAGAGATTCCACTACCTATTTTGTGTTCACAATTGACATTGATGTAAATATGATTGTGCAAGGTCTAGTAAGAAAACACTTATGGCTGCAGTCAACAAATGACTACATTGCTTACAGCTGTAGACTGAGCGCACCACTCGCTGAACTAACTGCCTCTCACAATACTTGACCTTGATGTAAATTTTCCTGGCACAACATAGTGAACATATTGTATTACTTAATCTTGAGATATTAAAACATGTAGGCGAAGGCAGTGTTAATTGAGCCACCCATGTTTCCCAGAAAACCACTGCAGCGATAGTTACATGGAACCACGCAGTGATTGAACATGTTATTAGAACACGATTGACGTACAATACGTGCCATTTGTTATAATGGTCAGAAAATGTGAGCTAAAAGTATGTGTTCCTATGTTTTTTGAAACTTTTGGTGATTTTGATTAATGTCAGCTGTTGTGTAAAATATCAGCACATGTGACCAGAAGGAGGAGAGAAGATTATTTACATCACTTCGCGCATTAATGAGAAGTTAATTAAAAAAGCTTAATTGTCAAAACGGGGCTAGTTGAGCCACCCAACACCCAAGGGAAGGTTAGTTGAGCAGCGGTTAAAGAATGAAGACGAGTATTCTTTACCCCAAAAAGCATCAAGGAAGTCATTTTTCCAGGCAAATTGGGACATCAGATAGCTACAATACAACACATTACCAATTAGTTACACTGGTTGCGATTGGCATATAAATCTATTTTAATTAAGTGTGTCGACTTATTAATTAAACCCTTTACGCTTGTCAGAGACATGCTGCACCCACTGTGTAGATGTGTTGGCTGAGTTGTTATGAAATTTTAGTACAAGGCCAATGTAAATTATGCAAATAAAGCATTTACCCAACGCTACACTGTGGCTCATACCCCACACCAAGTGTTAGTTGAGCCACCTTACCAACCCTATTTGAATCAACTACATATAATTATCTATGCATACCAGTTATATTATCTTGGTGTCAATTGATCTACTAATAATCATAGTTTATGTGAATAAAAACAAGTCTGACTTATGGATATAATTGTGCCCTAGAAAAAATAATTGAAAATGGCTCAACTAACACAGCCTTCCCCTACCTGGAATAATTGCACTTGCCTATGAAGAGGTTTTTTAATAATTGATGTGCCTTGATAAGTAAAGTACATGGTAAGTCATGAAATTGTTAGTTAGAATTAACAAAAAACATTTTGAGTTACATGCATAGGCCATATTGATCCCTCGCTGACCTCTGGCAGGTTGCCTCCCTCGCTGACCTCTGGCAGGTTGCCTCCCTCGCTGACCTCTGGCAGGTTGCTTCCCTCGCTGACCTCAGGCAGGTTGCCTCCCTCGCTGACCTCTGGCAGGGTTACCTCCCTCGCTGACCTCGTATTTATAAGTAAATAAGAATAGGGTCATTCCGTGTCAAATCAAACCAATGGTCAAAAATTTTATGTCTCAGATTTTGCTCAGAAATGGTGGTCATAGGACTTGAAATTCATACAATGTAGAAAAGGTTAAAAGTTTAAGGCTGAATTATTCTGAAAGTACAAAGTATAGCAACTAAAAGCCTACTGAACTAATAGGTTATTTCCGGTATCCCTGACAGTGGATAGCAATTTGGACCAGACCTCCTGACAATAGATAGCAATTTGGACCAGACCTGGGTTCGATTCCACTTCAACGATTCCAACTCTGGTCTCGGTTCGATTCCGACTCCAGCAGACTTTTGCGATTCCGTTTCCAACTCCGGTTGTCTCAGTTCGATTCCGACTCCAGTATAACTTTTTATTCCGATTCTGACTCCAGCACAACTTTTGATTGAAAAGTTGTGCTTGGTTTGATTCCGATCGGTTTCGCGAAGGCTATTATTATGTATACAAATCGCAGGTATCATGGCATGAATTGGTTGAATTTCAGGCATATCAACTCTTCTGACAAACTGTGCAGTTGACCAACTGTAGGCAATTCACAAGTCACAACTATATTTCAAAGGGTAGGATGCAAGTATGACTGAATGCAACCAAATGATTTAATCCTTTAGAAGGGTTTGTATGATTCTATGCAAACACTAGCAGTGAGAAATCAGTAAAAGTAAATTGCAATTAGCCATTGTCTAGGTATGACCAGGCCAGATATGAACCAGGCATATGAAGATTCTTCTAAAGGATCTGTGGCTTTTCTGCTCAAACACTAGCAGTGACTGGCCAGTGAGCTGTGAGATACTGATAAAAGTAAATTGCAATTAGCCATGTCCCATGTCCAAGGACGTGTGGTTTTTCTGTGCAAACACTAGTAGTGACTGGTCAGTGAGCAGTGAGATACCAATACAAGTAAATTGCAATTAGCCATGGCCCATGTGCATGACAATTCCGATTCCACTCAATGTGATTCCGATTACAACTCCACTCCGAATGATTCTGACTCCGATTCTGATTCAACTCCAAATGCTTCCGATTCCACTAAATTAACTCCAAACGATTCCGACTCCGATTCCACTAAATTAACTCCAAACGATTCCGACTCCGATTCCACTAAATTAACTCCAAACTATTCCGACTCCGGAATCGGAGTCGAAATCGTCCTTTGATTCCAATTCTGGAGTTGGAATCGCCCCAGGTCTGAAATTGTTTACAGTGTACTGTAACACAACAATGAAATACAGACTGCTGAAATCTTTCTCAGAAAAAATTCCATTTCCCAGGACTACACATACTTAGAAGTCAAAGGTTCTAATGAAATCATTGTTATGATTGTTGTAAGAATTAGTGTTATTTCTTCACACTTTCTTGTGCAACATGTACAATACGCATTCTATGAAACTTACTTCAAACAAATATGTAGCAGTAAAACGTTTTATCATAGTTACTATGCCTAAATCGAGTGCAACTTCACATTACAATAAATGATAAGCAAATGAAGAACGCTCGGTACAACGTTATGGAGCAATGTTGACCTGGGGTCAATGTAGGTCAAATGTATTACTGTACTGCTATGTATTGATGACTACAAAGTTTATGCAGTTCATAAATGTTTGATTATTGCTACGTCAGCTTTGACTTGATCTTTGTCTATCACATTTCCAGGTAACACAGTTAAAACAGGCAAACAACCTGTTACGGGACCAGGATTTCTTTGCACTGAAAACCATCAAGGTGCCAGTCAAGCGCTACGGCTTGATCACAGAACTCATTGCTGAAGAGGAGAACAGGAGCGTGACAGAGCGCGTGCAGAATGTTCCCAGCACCTCCGCAGACTCCACCTTGTACCTGGAGGCAAACGATGACAGCGACGACGACGGACAGTTGCTTGTACGTACGTTGAGTATCCCACGTTCCAGCCAGAGCAAGGCAGCGCAGCATTTTCTTGCACGCATGGATGCTGATATTGTTCGCATAGTCTCGTCAACAAACAGTCGCAAGGAGTCACTTGACGAGGTGACGTCGACATTGACGCGTCAACAGATACAACCACTGTCAAAGTCACGAATGGTGGGTGCTGATTGTGGAGTGAACTGGTGGAGTATGGTGGTCCTCATGTTCTGTATTGGACTGCTCGTACCTTGCGTTGTGTTCCTCTACTATGAGTACTTCCAGCACTATGACGACGATGGCACACTGTCATCGTCATCATCTGTATATGTCACTCCACGCCACACTAGCTCTTAACATCAACAGTATTATAGGATTTTGGCTTCTTTTCAGTCACCAGCATGGCAGATAACACTCGAACAACAGTTTTCATGGGGCTTTCATGGTCGATTGTTACTGGAAGTGTTTTTATGTCTATATCTAGGGGTGTTTGCATATGTATATACACATCAAAATGTGTGTGCACATGTTGTGTGAACGTGTACAGCTGTAATGAGATTGTTAACAACTGTGTATCAGTATGTGTATGTGTATCAGTATGTGTGTATCTGTCAGTATCTGTGTACATACATGTGTCCAAACTTACATAATTATGTTTTCATAAGATATATATATATATATATATATATATATATATATATATATGCAGCAATAGAACTCCAACAAGATATTTAAAAACCAAAATTTATTTTTTCTGTCCAACATGGAAAATCACGTTGCGCAAATAATTCATTTTAAAGAATTGGAATTTTATTAATGCAGTCATACGAAATCTTTCGTACAGCCAAGCAAACATAATATTATAGTCTAGCGCATCTGTCAAGCACTATGCAATATACATTTGTACAGATATGGCAGCACAGATGTGTATGAACAGATATAATCACTTCATGGTGCTTCAAGGGGTATTGCAATGTATGATACAACGTGTGTTGTACTCCATTATTTTGTCTAATCTGTGTTGTCTAATCTGTGCCATATACATTTGCTGTGCACTTTCCTGCATGGGATTATTTGAAGATGGTTATAATTTAAGCATCTGGAATAGCTTCACATATAATATTAATTTATTCATAATATTCATCATTTATTAATTCTATCAATTTGGATAATAAACAAATACAAGCGTGTATCAGTCCTGTGTGTACAGAACTTTATTTTTGTGCCATATAGTTTGGGGGTTCCTCCTCAATTTGATTTTTTGCTTGTCTTGTTCCAGAATCAGTTCATGTAAACTTTAACCGTGTCGCACTCTGTATGACATGCTAACTCGTGTACAGATTTGTTATTTAGTTTGGGGGAAATCATCTGATAAACTATTCAATAATTTTTTTGTGTAGCGTGCACAGTGGATGGACTGGATCCAATCATGTAACTGAGATTATAATTGATTTATGTAGTGTAATTGCAGCAGTTACAATGAATTATAATAAATACAATGAATTACAGTATTTTTTATATCGCCAAATTTACCAGAAAAAAATTTATGCAAACACCAAGTCCATTACATTTTTATCTGTCATTTACGAGATGTCCAAATTCAGCAACACACATCATAATTTAAATACAGTTTAAATGAAAAATAATTTATTTGATTTTGTGTACTTGGACCCAGTCCTGCACAGTGTATAAATCTGGAAGATGCAAATGAAACATGCCTGGAAAAGCCATAGATAACAAGCCACTGGCGTTGTATGTTGTCTGTCATTAATGTAGGCATGCTAGTTAAGCTATACGTATGATTCAGCCTACAGTTACATTTCCTATTGGTGACCATGTTAACGTTTTGCATGATTATAAGAAAGCGGGTTCATCAAGAATTCTGAAACTTCTTACCTGCCGCTGTCATAGTCTCACCGACATGCTGATCGAGTTTAGTTAAAATTTCGTATTTCTAACTTAAAATGCCTGCACATGCCATACTCGTCAATGTTTACCAATTTGTGCATGGATGAGTGCCTTGTACAAAAAAATGCCAAAAATCGTTCTGCCTATTAAAATCATCTGAAAATCCACAGTTACACTGTTAACAGGTTCTGCCAGCAAACATGGCAATGTCCTTGCTCACATGCACTTATGTCAGATAATATTAATTTTTTTAAAACGTCCTATATCCAAACTTACTGTGCCCTACATTCACGTGTAACACACCAGGAAGTCTAACTGACGCATGATCCCTGTAGGTGTGCTGGTATAGCTGAGCAGGGATAGCTGAGAATGCTGGGATAGTTGTAAGTAGGCATGCTGGGATAGATACTCCTAAGCTGGGATAGTTGTGGGTAGGCATGCTGGGATAGTTACTCCTAAGCAGGAATGTTGGGATAGTCGTAAGTAGGCATGCTGAAACAAGAAGTTGTGAAACTGTACTGACCATTATAGTAAGATACTCGTGTGAATACTTACAGCAGAACACACAGTGCTGTTGTTGTCCTGTAGGTGGCTCTGTGTGCAGGACACAGCTGCGGGTATTTATCAAAGTGCATGTTGTAGGACTCTGCACATTGATATGCGGCTGTCAACATAACTACAACTATATTAGTAGTATTATCATTGTTCAACCAATTAAATATTGGTTGATGTACATAAGATATTGTGTTGTCACTCATTTTTATTGCATCTGAATGCTTTTTGCTTTTTTGTTCTGTAATATTCATGGAAGTTCTTATATAATAGAGAGAAAGCAAAGATTAATGACAATAGATCCTTTGGATTGGAGAGTGGGTAAACATAGACAGATGTCCACTAATGAGAGGGGCGAGGTGGAAAGTTGGTTCTAAAAATTGATGAGGTGGACATCAAAAGGAGGTGGGAGGTGGACTCTCAAAAATGATGGGAGGTGTGAGATTTTACTAACTTGAGGACTATTGAAAAAACCAAATGCCCCAATTAATGTGCGATATTGCATTAATGTATCAAAGATAAGCAAAGTTAACACCAGATCCTGTGTCATACTAATAATATGTTAAAGAAACCTGTCCTTGTTAATGTGTATTTTCAGAGAAATCCACACAAGCCAGTGACTCTTGGACGGGAATGTAAATCCATGTTTTGTATATATAGGTAATGCATAATATAACGTTGTAATGTATTTGTATTATTAGTTTTATTACCAGTAAAGATTGGCTTGACAGTCAGTAAAAGTAGCTTTGAGAATCACTTTATCTATCAAGGTTATTAACGCTACACAACTGCTTCACATAACATGATTGTTGACTTCTGCAGTAGGGTAATTACTCCCTGTGCCATCACGCACCCAGGGCAGAGAGCAATTGACACCATCCATTTCTGTCCTCAGGCATTATTTCTACGTCCTGTGTCTTTATTTTCTGGGTTTGTGCTTCTCTTGCGATGGTTTGTTGGTACGTTTCTTATGGGCGTCCTCTTGTTTTCAGATGGTTTCCAGTATCATGCATGTTCTTGGTGGCAGCACACAATAAGGACATAACCTAAATATCTCCATCTTCTTTTCAATATTGTTGACTTTATTGGCTCTGCTTTTGCTCTATTAAGTTGGTGATGAATTTGTTCCATTTGTTGTTTAGAAATCTGCAGCTCTGCAGAAGCATCTAGTCAGGAAAATTGTTAGTTTCTGTTAAATTTGTGTGGTCGATGTCCATGTTTCGTAGCAATAGAGAAACATGGGTGTAGCAGTGCTGTTGAAAAAATTCTTATTTTGATGTTTGCAGTTATAGCCTTTGTTCTCCCAAGACAGACAAGATCCTAAAATAACATTGTGGGAGAGGGATTTGTATTTTTGGCTCCCAGTGGTAAAACTAATGAACATTCTCTTTTCTTTTTTTTTTTAAAGATCCACCCATCTTTATTAACATTACCATTTTAGCAAAACACATTGGCTATCAAACAATAGATAGGCTGAATCAAATATGTAATTTGGTACATGTGCGTGCGTGTGCATACATGCATGCATGCATGCGTACCCAGTATAAATGTTTGTATTGGTGACTATCAATTTCTATTGAGTGGTTTATGTCCAGTGGTAAACAGACATCTCTGTTGTTGAATGACCATTGTCCATCCAGTTGATGACCACTCCCTGATCATCCAGACTGACCAACACTGGGGGGGGTCATAGTGGTACCGTAAAGTAGCTAATAGCTGCACAATGCACACATTATCCACCGTACATGCTCATTGGATTATTAAAAGTATTAATTATTAAATATATTTTTAAATTATCACAATAACATTTCAGTTTTTGTCATGCATTGAACATGCACTTTCTGATATAATACAGGTCTTTATTATAATACAGGTCTTTATTTCAACAACACCACAGCAACACAAAAACACAACAACACAAAAAATAGCCAAACAAAATATAAACCAGTCTTGATGTTGAAAAGGGCAAGAATAAGTGTGTCACTTATAACACTTGCCCAATTACCATGAATCAAATAATTACAGTATGCAACATGCATGATTACAACTTAACTGAAATAAACATTCTCTTTAAATTGGTACAAGCATAATTTTGTTTAAACGTGGGACTATGTCTGGTTACATAGATTTGCTTGTACAATGTAAACAACTTTTGTATATTCATTGGTAGCAAAGTGTTATATGCCTTGTACATAATAAGTGCAGTTTGTATTTCCACAATATCTTGTACTTTCATGATGTAACTCGGAGAATAGACAAGAAGTGTGGTCTAACCTCTTAGCTCTACAAATTAAACAGACTAATTTTTTTAAAATAATACTAGGCAATTTAGATTAGTAGCATATGTATTGCCCCACACTTCGATGCAGTACATGATGTATGGCAGAAAGAGAGAATGGTATAAAAATAGGCATTCCACATTTGTCAATGACAAAACTGGCTCTATACTTTATGGCACAACTCTTAGAGAGTTCAAATTTTATCATAGAAAAGTGTTTTTTCCACTTTAATTTATTATCAGTCAAAGCCCCTAAACATTTTGTGAATTCAACCTTACTCATTTCTTCCTTACTTTTATGTATAGAGACATGTTTCTTTAAAATACGATTACCAAAAAACATATTATTTGTCTTTGATATATTAAGAGAAAGCCTGTTTACTGTGAACCACACACGTACCTTTTCTAATTCAATATTTGTCAACCGGACAAGATCAGCTATCACTATTACTGTAGAACATGTTGGTATCGTCTGCAAATAAGATAAACTTAAAATTTGTTTCAACATTACAAATATCATTTATGTACAGAATAAACAACTTCGGACCTAAAACAGATCCTTGTGGCACACCACAACATATTTTGAGTACTTCTGAGTCACCATTTTCATAGTGAACAACTTAACTTCTGTTTTCCATGTAACTTGTAATCCATTTATGTGCAACACCATGAATGCCATAAAAGTAAAAAAAATTTGTGAAAATATGGTTGACGGTATCAAATGCCTTCTTAAGGTCAACAAATATGACAATGGCATATTTATTATTATCAAGAGAAGCAGTAATTTCTTCAACCAATTCTATTAAGGCATGTGATGTTGACATGTTTGATCTAAATCCATATTGACTATACTACATTTAAATAGAAAACTATCTAACCTATCACTGTATAATTTCTCCTGATTTTTTAAAATTGGGGCAGCAAAGAAATAGGTATGTAATTTGTAAACACGCCTTCTCACCTGACTTAAAAATAGGAATAACTAGCTATTTTAATTTCATTTGGAAATATTCCAGTGTTAAAAGAAATATTACATATGTGCTTCAAAGGTTTTACAATATGAGCAATAATGTTCTTAACCATGCTCACATTTAAATCATTACAATCTGTTGACATTTTGCTCTTAACATTTTGAGCAGTTCTAATAATGTCTTGATAATCAACATGACTTAGAAATATACTTTTATCAAGTTCTTTTCCCAATTAATAAAAAATAGATACATCCTTTTTAGGTAGAGTAATTTGTTTTGCAAGATTGGGTCTAACATTTGTAAATTTTTTTATTAAATCCATTTGCAATGTCCTGCTTTTCACATATCTCTATCATTGCTCACGGAATAGGCAGGATATGTTGGAGGATTGAATTGTGTGTTTAAAATTTTCCAGATTCCCTTTACATTGTTTTTTTGTTTCTCCAACATTTTGTAGTAATATGCTTTTTTGGCGAACCTTCAAACTGTCAATTTGTTCTTAAAATGTGTTCTATTTTTTCACAAAATATATCTAAATTTGAACCAGGGGTTCTGTAAATACAGTTGATAATAACATTAGTGTGGTTCTTTATGGCTAGTTCTATGGTAACACATTCAAAAATTGTTTCAAATGCATGTTAGTTCGTTGCGTATATATAATGCAACGCCACCACCCTTACGGGTTTCTCTAGTTACATGATAAGCACTGTAGTCAATTAGATTAAAATTGTCTATGACATCCAGTTCAGCCAATGTTTCGGATACATGAATGAAATTAGACTATAAAATGGTGTTGATTTTTCTTATGCAAAATTTTACTCTCTTTGAAGATGCATATTTTGATGGTGATGTTTTCTGTTAGAATGTAACCTTCTGTTAGGTAATATGTGTCATTTGGTTGTCATGGCAGTAGAATTGTGAATTGTCAAAATGTTATAATTAGAAGTAAAATTATTGTCTTGTCACTTGTCATTTAACATAGACAAACATTCGTAAAATGTCACCATACCTGAAAAGCATGAAGACAGATTAAGCTTGTGTCAATAACACGTCACAAGATAGTTTTAATGCGAGATTTTAATGAGAAATTTTCCACACCTGTTCGTGTTTTACATGGTAATAAATATTACAGAATCATCCACTGTTCTGACAGTTTAAACAATTGGTTATGGTTCTTTGAAGAATGCTGCTCCTATGCTGCACAAAGCCAGTGTCATGTTGATTTTAACTGGCTAGGTGTATCTACTATCTACAGTTATAAGCAATCAGTGATAGTTTTAACAATGTTGTCATGATACATGTGTGTTTTCACAAAACAATTCATGCATTGTAACATGTAACATTGTAACATGTAACATTGTAACACGTCACATAAAATTCTTTTATTTCTGGAAGCTTTATGTCAATGCCATTGTTACTCATTACTATATGATAGTCTCTGTTTTTGTCTTATTACTCTGTGGTTTCCATGGTGACAGCCCCATTTACTGCACCCCCTGCATTGGCATGATGTCATCACCAGGCACAGTCAGCATTAACATCCAATGGTTGACATCTATTTCCACCTTGTGCGAATCTAGGATGGTATGGGTGCTCACTTCATGTTCCGGGCCAAAGGCTGTCCTGGAAAATGCATGCATGCTACTGTTTAGAACATACACCTCACATTCTTAGGCAGGCAAGATTGGGTCAACAACATCGAAACAAATTCTAGTGTTACTTTATTAGATGTTAAGCTCATCTGCAGCTTACCTGAAGCTTTGGTAACATGGTCTGATGAAACGTGGTAATTTTACATAGTCATTTCTTAATTTAAAAGTAAAATGTATTTATCACAAAAACTCACCGATGTGTATGTTTCCATTCCACGCACAGATCTTCGTTAGTTTTTACATGGTTGATGACGATCTTCTCATTTGCCTGTTAGTAAATAAAAACAGTAGGCACTTAATACATAATTGTATTTTATATGTACTGTACACCACTGCATTTTTCTATTTAATTACCTTGAAATGGTGTGTTAAAAACCAATATATCACTAAAATTGATGGCTAAAAAAAATGTCTAAGTTTATAACACAGTTTAACAAGGTTTAACAAGGTTGCCATCCCAAACAACAAGTTCCTGATGGCAAATGGACAAGGAAGTCATTGGCTTATCGAGAGTCCAACAATGTGTAGCCCGCCCTTATCAAATATCTGTCAATTCTATTTTGATACATATTCACACTACTAGCATTAACACAATAATTTGGCAGTTTGTTCCATTCATTTATCACCTTCTCTGAGAAAGAGTACTTTCTCATGTCCAACCTACACTGCTCCTTAACTAATGCTGCTTTGTTTCCTCTGGTTCTACTGCCTTCTTTAAGTGTGAAAAACATATTCCTGTCAACCTCCTCATAACCATTCACTTTTTAAATACTTCTATTGGGTGTTGTCAAACCACATTGTAACAACCGACTTTCGTAATTAAGGTCTCTCAATTTTGGAATCATTTTAGTTGCTCTTCGTTGTATTCTTTCTAGCTTGTCTATGTCCTTTTTACGATATGGTCTCCATGCTTGAATACAAAATTCCAAATGTGGTCTAACTATTGCTGTGTACAAGGGTACGATTAGCTGTTTCTCCTTATACATGATAGTTCTCCTAATTAGCCCTACAATTTGATTTCCTTTCGAAGCAGCAATACCACATTGCTCTGAAACTTTCATGTCAGCACTAAATGTTACTCCTAAGCCCTTTTCTTGTGTAGTTCTACCTAGTACAGCATCACCCATTTTATATTCTTCGTCCATGTTTCCATGTCCTATGTGTATACATTCACACTTCCCAAAATTTAATAACATTTGCCATTTTTCTGACCATTTAACTAATTTATCTAGATCATCCTGTAAACAACAACAGTTGCAAAGATCGATATATATTTGTTGTAAAATTGAACGGATGTACAAATATAGCCACAAAATACACAGTCGGACTTTATTTTGAAAGGATACAGTTAAACATATTGGTCATTATGAATCTGCATGCAGATCCAAGAGCATGTTTAACAGTTCAGTTTAGTCCAACAGGTGTCTCTAGCATGCTCAACTTCATGACATTTTTATGGGGGAAATGAAAGATATGCTACACGTACTTCAGTAAACTACACCCTAGTGATGTTGACAGAAGACTTACATAATAAAGCCAACAGCGGAGCAACTGATCCATGCTGAAGTTTTAGTACTTTGCTGTTCCTCATACAGTAAATTAATAGGATGGTGCAGAGATTAAGTTACTAGAAGATATCTTATGTTGACCTCCATCACTTGGGGAATGTTTCACAGGCGTGCATGAGTGATATAAGTCAACACTTGGGTCTCATGTTACCATACACCACATTGGTTGCACCGATGTTACAATTTGTTCATGGCATGTTAACTCAAACATTGATAACTCATATACCCATTGTAACATAGGTGTCGCTGTTACAGCTTTCAGGTGGGAAATATCGCTTTGTTCCGTTGCACCTGCTTTCCTGCTTTTTTTGATGAAATGTCCCGCTTTTTTATGACTTTCATAATTGTTTATTTTTTTACTGTAAAATATATTTGTTGCACACTAGGCTGTTTTTCTATAATAATTTTTTATTATGGTCTCAAGAGATTTCGCGTTTACTTGCGTATGCTAATATGAATGAAAACAGCAAACAAAAATAGCGACCTGTAAAAACAACACATTTCGGTTAGGTAGAGGAAGGCGTTTCCTGTTTTTCCAAGAACACTCTTCCACAAGCAGGTGTGGACACCCATGTTATGATCTGGTCGTACCAGGATGAACCACCTTGTGTAAACACACAATTTAACTCAAAACACATGGAACTTAATTGAAGTGCTTCCCCAGTCTAATTTCGAGTTAATGAAGCCTGTACTATACGTGTGAATGTATATATAAAATTAATTCGCCATATCACATATCAGATGATGTAAGTTTGGGAGGCAGTTGCTGGGTCGTTTGCAATATGACACAGCAACTAATAACGTGCACTCCAGTTCAGGGATGTGTCAGATATCAGGTTGCATGTGATGCTTCAGTAAGTGAGATAGATTGGTGGAAACCAAGCCTGCTCAGGTAGCACACAGGTGTGGTTATCTTAAAGCTCCCAACTCAAGTCATTTAGCCCATCCCGAATTTGGTTCGTCGATGTTCAAATCTGTAGTGCATGAATAGACTAAGCATGCGCAGTCAGTTTTTAAAAATAACGCATACTTTTGTTAAAATCATCTAAATAATTGGCTTTGGTGCATGGTAACATGAGACCCAAGTTTTGATCTATATCACCCATGCACGCCTGTGAAATGCTCCCGAAGTAACATAGGCAGTATAAGTAACCTGTGTTAGTACAAATAGTTTTATGTTCTAGTACAGTTTGTGTACACCACGATGACTATTGCGTTGTCTTGCTGAATTTTGACTGGATACAGTCAAATATAATTTAATAATTTGTCCAATGATTTGATGAATCAAAACTACACTAACGAGCTAGCATTTCTTTCTCGATATTAGATAGGTATGATTTTTCCTGAAATGAATCCAAAATTAGACGAACGAAACCTTTTAATTAAGGAAGGATCTTTTGGGATCTATACCATTAAGAAATTGAAAATAAGTTCAGACATTCTCAAATATTTCTACATCTCAAAATTGTGCTTAGAGGATAACTTTTCTGGAATAAAATGTAGGCTGTACTCCTACTTGTTTAATCTGGGTAGAAAAAGATATTTTAATATTAGGATATTTCTTGCAACAATCGTGCTAAACAAATTATGAACCTGGCATCATGTATATGAAACAAAACAAATATGCAGCACTGTATCGGTGATTCCATCTGTTATTGCAGTTATTTAGATTGATACATGCGTTGGTCCTTTCGTCAAAACTCACTGGTACAGGGGAGAACTCGAGTTCCAGTCGAATCTGAGGATTGTAGGGCAGAATTCTCCACTCACACAGGTGACTGGGTTCATTCACAAAGGTCACGGGGTTGTGGCGAGATTTCTTCGCACACTGCATGAATGTACTGCGATCACTCCTCAAGAATAGCTGTCAACAAACAATAAGATCTCAGATTACCCAGTTGCTGGCAGTAAACATAACACATGTTTTATGTTGTCAAATGTAATATTCAATTTAAATATTTACCAATCACTGCACTTGATGTTTTTTGTCCTTGCCACTTTATCCAGTACTACCAGATTCAGTTCATGTGAACTGATAAATAACATAATTTACGAACAAGTACTCAAATTAATCATTACTTGTTATAACTATCATTTTAAGATATTTCAATATGTTCATAGATGAAGTACATGGTACTCATACTCAATCAAATACTCTGCCTAGGTACTTGCCTCAACCATGGTAACTAGTCATGAAATAATCACTATTGAGGCAGTCGATTAAGAAATCGGGCTCCTCTTATGTCGATAATGTGTAGTCTCGCTGTATAAATTAACAAAATTAACACTGATTTAATTTTGTTTAAATGGGGCAATTGTTTTCCATCAAGCCATACTTACATTGCCAACGAAGGTTCGTAGAGCAAATGGCTGACCATACTTCAGAGTATCGCCGTCTTTTGAGCCATCAATACTGAAATAATTCATGGAATAATACAACTATTTGTAGATATGGCAACTTGCAGTATTTAGTCAATAGGCTTTCTGTATACACTGTCTATATTATCTACAACTGGAGGAAGTACTCTTGTATTTCTGTGTCTTTTGAATACCTGACCATTAATATTGTAAAATTATAATTAAAACATTGATGATGAAAATGTTATTTGTATCTTCACTTGGACTAAGGCATTAGACATCATTTTATCAATACCAATTACATACTGGTGTAGTGTGTTCATATTAATATTTCAAATAGCAACATCAAATGTTTTCATCCAATTCTGGCTAATACAACAAATATGCTTTATTGTAAAATATAATATGAGTGACATTCAAGTGAATTGTGATGCATATTTATTTTGCTCTGTACATCATATTAAAAGGTGTGTGGAGAATTACATAAATTACAGATTGTAGCAATTCTACTAAAATTTAAAAGCAATTTATGATAGTAGAGTAATTGTTACTTGAAAGTATTGAATATAAATTAATTTCACTAACAATAAATTGTATATGTATTTAATACAATAATGTGTTATCGGAAATATGGGGTGTTTCTAGTGGCTATTCTACAACAGCATGACATGGAAGCACCCTTTCCATTTACTGCCCATGGAGAGGCCATATGAGAAGAATCCGCCATGGGAAAACAGAACAGAATTTGGATAGGTGTGAAAATTTATTATCATGCACCTAGTGTATGTTATTCGTGTGTATCACACAAACATGATGTATGCATAGCGTAAATAATATATTAGTAATTGTAAGTGAAAAGAACTCGATGTTGAGAGAATGGACGAATAGTTTGCTGTATTTGTGGTCACCTTTTCTCCACCTGCATGCGACATGCCCTGCAGGTGGAGAGACCGGAGTGACCTGATCTGTTTGTTGTGTAGAGGTCTCTTGACCTCTCCATGATGAATAGAATAGCAATTTTTATCTGCTGAGACATGGGAGAGAATAGATAGAATAGACACACCTTGTGACAATGAGAGCAGTGCGGGCGTTGGAAGCCACATTGCCAGTGGCAGTTGCTCCAGTGGTCCCAGTGAAGGCAGTGCCCTCTTGAATTTCCAGTCCTGTCACGTTCACCGCAATCACGGTCCCCCCTAACTTCTGTTCCTCTGCACCAGGGTTCACCAAGATCATGATGTCACCAAAGTGCATGCGTCCGTCTCGTGACACACTCAGTTCCACCTGTCATACACCCACTGACAAGTACTGTGTTATATGGTGACACACTTAGTTCCACCCATCATACACTAACCAACATGTACTGTGTTATATGGTGACACACTCAGTTCCACCTGTCACACACCCACCAACATGTACTTTATTACATGGTGACACACTCAGTTCCACCTGTCACACACCCACCAACATGTACTTTATTACATGGTGACACACTCAGTTCCACTCATCATACACCAACCAACATGTACTGTGTTATATGGTGACACATTCAGTTCCACATGTCACACACCCACCAACATGTACTTTATTACATGGTGACACACTCACTTCCACTCATCACACACCCACCAACATATACTGTGTTATATGGCGACCCATTCAATTCCACCTGTCACACACCCACCAATGCATACTGTTTTCTATGGTGACACACTTAGTTCCACTTGTCACACACCCACCAACATGTACATGCACATATAATTTATGGTCAGGACATTAATTGTGCTCATCTACCTAGCATCAAGCAAACTATGAACACTACAGGTCAGTTCACATGAGTGATTTTTTTTCCGATTTATTGGTCGACACGGTGTCACCTGGTATTGCGTACATTAAAGCTCATGCCGGGATTGGTGTGAGTCAACAGGTCACACTTGCAGTGTCATGTGACCAAGTGTTGCCTGACCAATTGGGGCAAAAATTGCTCATGTAAACCGGCCTTAAATATTTAACCCTTGTTAGATAACTTCAGATAAATATCAAATACCTGGTACTTATCCGAAATCACAATATCACAGCACCCTAACTCACCACAGACAACATTCCGACAAATGCAACAAAACCACTGCATTAGCCCCACGCTAGGCTGTTTGGAGTAAATGTATTCATGACATAAGGACTGTAGCAAGTCTGTACCTTATTCTGAAGACTGTTCCTCCAGTTTGCACTCCGCTGGATGTAGAGCCGGCCATCGTCTCGCTTCTCGATAAAATCTTTCAGTGTGTCCTACAACACAATGGAAAGAGGAAGATAACATTGGGTGTCGGATATTTCGGCCCATAACTGGTTCGGCACATGGGCCGAACCAACCGTTTTCAGAACCGGTGAACCAGGAAGTGTTTTCGCTCGCATGGACTGAATCAACCATGTATGCAACCGTTGCCAGTGGGCTCTGTGGGCTGAAATGACTCGTATTTTAACTGGGAAGTTGGGTCCATGGACCTTATTACGTTCGTTATTTTCGACTTGACTTTTTGTGACTTGGTACTGTAACTGCGAAATATGATGTGATATGCTAAATTATTAGCGTTTCGAATCTTGAAAAATGCACAGATGCGTTAAAAAATTATATTGTATTTTTATTCAAATAAACATACAGATGAAGATGTAAAACAAGTTTAAAACTTGACAATAAGCAGTCAGTTGGTTTAATCATCAAATTAAACTGGTAATCAATAATACTTTAATACGCAGATAATGCCAAATATACCAAAATATAAACATATATACAAAAACCAGCATAAAATCTGACGGTATTAGCCGTTCAGTTGATAACCTTGAATTTAAAAGTAAACTAATATTATACTCTCAAATATGTTAATATATAATATTATCTGTAATAAATAAAACACATTATATGTAACATATTATATCACTATGATATAAACATTCAATAGTCATAGAATTGCAGATGCCTATAATCAAGTTATTAACATTTCCCAACTTTGACGACAGTAGCCAGTCGGTTGATAACCTTAAATTCATTATGTCATATCCGTTATCTTATGGATAGTGCTCTACAATAATTATATATTACTATATTAGTATGTGCATATATTTTTGTGCTCAATGATAATTTCATTTTTGTTTAGAATCAGGTTGTGGGCCGAAATTACTATTCTTAGAACTCCGCTGCTTAGAATTCCGCTACTAGCTGAATCGACCGTAGCTGAATTCAATAACAATGCAGTTTTCAGCAAAGTGGGTCGAAATGACTAGGCCGAACCATCTGGCAGTGTGGGATGAACATGTCATCGGCCGAACAATCCGGGACCCATAACATTTAGAGGTATGTATACAATTGATAATAGTATGTACAAAACGTCCCCATCTATAGTGTAAACTGTACAACATCTGTAGTGTAAACTGTACAACATCTGTAGTGTAAACATGTCATAACCCATATTGAAAACAGACTACAGGTTTTTATTATCGTATTTAGCGGCAAAGCCTTTGCTTAGGCCTTAGCCTGTGGTTCTGTCTTGTTATATTGACTTTTAGAAGTTTTATAATTTTTAAGTTGAGACTCGAGTTGAGCCTGAGGATATATTTTTGTATCGTCCGACAATCTTCATGATGTTACAACATTTGTTAAATCATTAATATATAGTATAAAAAGCCACAGACGATTATTCTTGTGAATAAACCTACTTCAGAACAAGGAGCAAGACAACATGTGCAAACTAAGAGTGAAAAGGCAAGCCGGTACGTTACAACACTACCAGCCCAGCGGCCAGGGGGCAGGTAATGATACATCGGATTATACAGTTCGTGATGGATGACGATTGAACTAAATATTGTTTTCTGGTTTCGTTCGTCTTACCTCTTCGAGGCATATATCTTCATACCAATTTCCGATCCTCACGGAAGGATTATACGTTCTCATAGCCATGGTCTTTGGTGGTTTCTACCGTTTAAAATTAAGTAAACGACAGAGAAAATAATATTATACGAGGAGTTCTCCTTAGAGACGAAAGTAAACATAACAATTCGGCAGTGAATCTGATCGATGTGTTCATTCGATGATAAACCTAAAAGTTCCGTGTAATTAAGTTTTAGTATTAAATATATAATGAAAATACAAGAGTTACTGTTGTGCACAAAATATAACATATATTTTATTTTAACAGAAAATTGCGATTCCACCTTTTGAGCAAATACTGCAACACAACCAGTTGCCATAATACCGACAATGTCCACATTTAGGACATGGGCGCGTAATTGTTTACGTGGATGGCATTTTGTAGTTGGTGTTTTGCATCTATACATGTATTTATGTGTGTGATAGCGTGCGTGTGTGCATGTGTGCGCCAGATAGATTAATTATGACATCCGGGCCGACTAATGTTCTAAAACACTTGCAACCATTTAGAATTTAATAATATAATGATAAATCACAGTGTTGGGCGATGAACTTAGCTAATGGATAAATGTTTATGTTGGCATAGTTAAACATATCTCCGGCCGTTATGATAGTCAACTGTCGAACTCGATACAGCAAAATATTCGAGAGAAAAATGATTAAGAAATATTTCAAAGAATAAAAAAATCGTTGTTAAGGAAATACGAATTAATGTAGGAATATAAAATATCCTATAAAATGTGAATACATATTGCGATTCCACCTTTTATATATATATATGTATGTATGTATGTATGTATGTATGTATGTATGTATGTATGTATGTATGTATGTATGTATGTATGTATGTTTGTATGTATATATATATATATATATATGTATATTTATATGTATATATATGTATGTATGTATGTATGTATGTATGTATGTATGTATGTATGTATGTATGTGGTGATATGGATTAAAATATGAATTTAAGCAATATTGCACACATATAAATGTCAACATATTTTTTTCCAGAATACATACATAATATTTTTACATTTTAACTATATATGTACAGTACTGATCTAGTAATCATGCAACATTTAATAAAACATTCCATACGGAATATAAAATATTCATTTTACCCTGTTTTTCTAAATCGGACGACCAGTTTTTCCAAACGAAAACACGACTAGTCGTTGTATTAAGCTAATTTTTAATGTGTTTATTTACTATTAACTATTGTCAGTGTGATCAGCTGTTATTTCCAAAGAACTGTATAGGGCTACCTTATTTTTTACGGCATAATAATTTATGGGGACCATACGCCTATGCGATGGCGTTGATGCTACGCTTAAATTGTAATGTTTACGGTAAAAAGAAAGTTCGGACAAACAATGATTTCACGAATGTAAATATAACACACATTTAAGGCGTTTGCATTTTATTCTTAAAAACAAAATTCTTAGTTATTCATTAAAGTGGTGTAAAAATCTAGTTATCGTTTTGCTAGGCATGCCGTGGTTGACGTCATTAATGTCGGCCATTTTGAAAATTGTTTAGAAGGTATTGTGGTGTTGACAATTTTAAAATTGCTTAATTTTCAGTTATTTGAATCGTATATCATTGACGTGTCATGAGTAGGTCAGAAGGATTGGTGCAACGTCGAAATGTTGCACAGAGTTGTGTATCGACGGCTGCGGACCCAGATAATGATGACGAAGTTATTGACACGGAAGAAGCAGACCTAGACTCTAAAGAGACTCGGTTGACATTAATGGAAGAAATATTGCTGCTTGGGCTAAAGGACCGAGAGGTGGGTATCTTTTTACTGCTAATTTAATGTCATAATCGCAGGTATCTATGGTTGTATATGTAGCTGAAACAAAATATTTTAAGGCGAATTTACGGATTTGTTTGCATGACAGTAATTGACAACACATGCTCGTCTTTTCCGATACTTGCATTGCAATTGGCCTAATAATTGGGCTTGGTTCAGTTGTCACCACTTCCTGTCACATGAAGACGGGAGTTGCTTAGGTATGCAGTATAAATCGTACAGCCAGGATATATATTTCACATGCCAAAACTCGTAAATGGGTTAAATTATTGAAAATATCTACGGATAATTAATTTTCATGATCATACAATCCTTTTTATCATATCTCAACGTAACGTTTTAGTTACCCATATTGGCTTTTGTCAATCTTGTCAAGAAATCTTCATCAGTACTAATGGCGATGACGTCCTGGTAGGATGTAAAGTTCACACAACCCTCGGGTAATTGTTTGTACGTCCAAAGGACAAGAACAGGCGAACTGGTGTACAAAGTCCTGTAGACTTAAAAGTTGTGGCGCAGCCTATGTATGGCACAAAGAAATGGTCACAGTCCACCACCAAAATTTGCGAGCTGTGGCTCGCCAATGGTGCCCAAATATCATCCTGGCGAGTGCTTTTTTATAGTGGGCGCCAGCTGGCGAATACATTTTGAAAGTTGTATCACTTCAAAAACTGGTGGACCTCCAAAGTTGCAACTTTTTGTAGGTTACACACATCATTCAAAGATAAAGGAACCATTTAGCAGCCGACGTAAAACCGGTCTCTGTGGACGGAAACATCCTCGTTTTGACTGTGCCTGTCGCTAGTTCGTTTCGTTCCACTACGCGTCAACACTCTTCATGCACATCGAAATGAGCGTCCTTTTCACAAAAAGCTATACCTATCACACATGCATTTCGTTACATATACAATCATAAACTCTAATCATGAATTGGCTTAGACCTTAGAAAATTATTGTAATATCTAGCTTGTGACACGTGCTGCATGGGTCTTACTTTGAAATGAGTTTGTGTGCCGAATATGGGCGATAACGGGGAAGTCAAATGTTTTAATGCCGTGGTTTGAATTACAAACCTGCATCACTACACATATATCATGGTCATCATTTCAATCACTTGTCCTTGCCATCCACCCCATCGCTACAATTAACCACAATCTTCATCTCACCTGATTTTGTGTTCCCGCTTTGTATAGTTGCTATCTTGTTTTGACATGTATGAGCCTCACAAAAAAGTCTGCATGACGTCAATGACTTTTTGTGAATAGTAGACGCCAATATTTTACTAAGGTTGCGTCGTGTTACCAGTATAACATTGGTATATCACAGCATTTTCTTCTGCGCGATACATATCGGCTATCGTGATACGCCTACAACATGCTGATTTCATATAAACCGACTGGTTCACGGACTGTCTGCTAGGTGTCACGACAGTGCCTAACATCCATTCAAGGACTGCTAGGGCGCAGATAGCTAAGTTTACCATAACTTTGTACTTGAGTCCAAAAGTTTATATTCGAAAAAAATAAACCCAATTGTAACAGCTATATTTATATACAGTGTCCGGCTTTGACAGAGGGCATATGATTCTCAAATGATTCCTGCAAATGACTCCTACTGACTGAGTAAAAGCATGAAAGTAAATCACCAATGGGAAAAAATAAATGACGGCCAAACTAGCATCCTTCGAATAGTGTTTTTTAATCAATAAAAAAAGTTCGGGCCAGTAACTTTTTTGGGGGGCCAGTAACTTTTAACACCTACTGTCTGCCTACTTTTAACACTGGGTACAAAAGCTTAATGTCAAGGCCTGCAGGCAGACAACAAATGTTATCTTCAAGCAGGAGCTGCAACCTTTTTTTAATTCAAAGTAAGCTCATCACACCTTACCATGGTTTGATTTGAGCAGAACTTCTGAATTCTTTTTTTTAAATTGCCACATGGCAGACCCTTTGTTCAAATTTGGACAAATGTTCTCACTTCAGATCTTAAAATGGTATACAAATGTATGTTTAGCTGCTACAAAGACGTTGAGTTCATACTTCATATACAATTCTCGGGTTGGATTGAGGATCACATTGGAAATAAAACCAAATAGTACCAGCACAAGAAAATGAGGTTCAATTCATTTTCTTTCAGTTCCAATTCAACTTATTAAAAATCCTTCAGTTCAAATATGCATTTGGTGAAACTCTTTCAATTCAAATTCCGGAATTGAATTGAATAATTCCAATTAATTTTTTAATTCACTCCAGCCCTGCAGGAGGGTGGGTTACACATAGACGAAACGGTTGCTCTGTTCACATATTTTATTTTGATATGGAATGGACATTTTGTATTATAAGTAATATTTTTTATGTGTAATTTATGTAATGTAATTGCCTCCAAGTTTGTATGCATAATAGGAGTATTTCCTTCAAAGTGTTTCCTCTGAGGCCTACCTACCTAGTTACCAGGCAACACTGCACCAGTCAGGAACCAAGGCTAGAGGTCAGGTGTTGTGGGAGGGTTTCTTAATGTCAATACTTAACAAGAAATATTTAAATATACCAAATTTGTAATAATAATAATAACTAAATGGCTCAGGCTGAAGTGCAGATTCACAACAATACTGAGAATTTCAGAGAAATGCCCAGATTCTCATGCAATGTGTGTAAACGTATGTGTGTGTGCAGGGTTACACGTCCTTCTGGAATGATTGCATATCGTCCGGTCTGCGCGGCTGCATCCTTATCGAGCTTGGACTGCGCAACCGAGTCGAACTGGAGAAGACGGGAATGCGACGACGCAGTTTGCTCAACCGCAAGGTGCTGTGTAAGTCGGACGCGCCAACGGGTGATGTCTTGTTGGACGAGGCACTGAAACACATCAAGGAAACGCAGCCACCGGAAACTGTGCAGAGCTGGGTCGAATATCTCAGTGGTGAGTCGGGACCTAACTACCAATAAATTTACTTACTTATCGTCTTTGCACCCTAGTTGGTGCATATGGTCACTACCGATCAGTGTAGAATGGCATAATTTTTGTGTAGTACTAGTACATTTGTTTGTTCAGGCCAATTCTCAGAGATTTTTTAGAGGTTCTTGTACAATAACTTTTTTCACTCATTTAAAAATAATTTGCGGGAGTCTGCAGTATGTTAGCTAGTTTGCAAATAAGAAAAAACATTTGGTGAAGTCATCAGACAAACTGTTAAATTATTTTGGGTCTGATTTAGTCTATAACACCGAGCTATGCACACTTTCACTAGTTACCCGATCTAATGATAAATCAATTCTTTTGATAATTTTAACCAAGATAGTCAGTCTTACTAACCCAGCTGCACATATTACTTTAACTATTTACGCACTACATATTTGAACATCAACGGACCTAATTTGTGATGGGCTCAATTGAGTAGGAAGTTTTTTTTTTCCTATTTTGTAGCCCCAGATCATGTGAAAAAACCTTGTGATGCTTTTGGTTTTTCCAATATTTTCTGGGGCGGACCTCTAAACAGCTCTACCCTTTTCACCCGTTTTGTAATAAAGATGCTGTTGACTGCCCCCAGTGTAGTCAACTATCACTCTGGAATAAACTGAGACACAATCCTTGGGTACACAACATTATTTACTTGTGCAAGGCTTACTTGAACATTTGAACATTTCAAATACATGTGAGATGCACAGAAAGTTGAAAGTAGTGGAGAAATGTTGCCTTTCTGTTGTGATCAGGAATGCAAGACATGGTTGGTTGCTTATAGCTAGTGAGAACATGAGGTGTTTGTTACGGTTGACTGAACGCAGCTAGTCTTGTGTAGGCCACCAATAAGAATAATATTCTATAATTAGCAACCTGTCCTGTCTGTGTGCCTTAAGCAATGGATTCACTTGGCATGGTGCCAGATTACAAACTTTTTGTATTTACAAAGTAGTACTAAGAATATTAACTTTACTAAAGCTATGCTTTGGTAAATGTAGATTGTTGCGATAGAAATGTAGTTGGGGTTAAAGTTATGCTGGACTCCATAAAGTATCACGTAATGCAAGACGTCACGTTTGCTGTACTGTGACTCAGTTTTTTGGTATCGATTTTATTTAAAAGTAAACAGCTGCTGAGCTCTTTTCTTGCAGCTCATTTTCTGTGTGAGCTAAGTCTGTTTAATGTATACGTAGGTTTTTGTTCTTGAATAACGTCTGTTAATTATTTGCAATCTGCACTGCCACCTAATCATCCGAGATGGCTGGCGGGAAGCACAAATAATCAGACAATGTTGTAGGTCACGTCCGAGTAGTTGTGCTACTCCATCAACCATCGGCGATTGGGTGATGGTGCAGATCTGTCTAATTCACTTTTAGCAAATTAACAGCAGCAACAGACAAGGAAAGTCATTAAACAAAATCAATTTCAAATGTTCGCATGCCATTTTGTTGGCGATGATCACTTCAAAATGTGAAAACAGTTCCTTGTTGTCACATGCGCATGCATGTTGCCTGCATGTGTTATAAATACTATTGTTATTTGTTTCTGTACATAAATGCCAATATAGCAACATTCATAATTATTGCACACGTTTTAATTCAAACATGGTAGTTCATTATAAAAAAATTAACCGGCCCAGATTTTTTTACTGACCCAGTTCTATTTTGAACCGGCTCAGGTGAGTTTGAACTGCCTGGCCCCACAAAAATGTATACATTTTAAGTATACGTAATAAAGCAAAATTTTCGTGCATAAAACTAACAGACACTGCTGTAAATTTTAATAAATAATAGATTACAGTACCGTAACGTGCATCACTAATACAGTCCGGCATAGATGTGGCCGGCAGGGTGAGGCCAGTAGCTTGCGTATTTTGGCTGAATCGGCAGCCGTTGATAAAAAAGGCCTTAATTTCGAGCACAATTGTGTGACCTGTTGACACGTGACAGTACTTCCATTCTGCACAGGTGAGACATGGAACCCGCTGAAGCTACGCTACCAGCTGCGCAACGTGCGTGAACGGCTTGCCAAGAATCTCGTCGAAAAAGGCGTGTGTACGACGGAGAAACAGAACTTCCTCCTGTTTGACATGACCACCCACCCGCTTGTTGACTCGACTGTCAAGGCGAAACTCGTGAAGCGTGTGCAGGATGCCGTGCTATCGCGCTGGGTCAACGACCCACAACGCATGGACAAGCGCATGCTGTCGTTGCTCTACCTGGCGCATGCGTCCGACGTGCTGGAGAATGCGTTTGCGCCACTCTCGGATGATGACTATGAGGTGGCGATGAAGCGTGTCCGCGAGCTGCTGGACTTGGAACTAGAGCAGGAGGCAATGAAAGATGGCTGCAACCCAGTCATGTTGAGCGTCATAGCTGCCTTCATTAAGTAGGCGGACAGCCCAGTCGCACGTCTCGGGTTGTTTTTGTGTACATTGCACTTGCCTTCATAGAATAACCAGTGTTATCTGTATAGATTGGTGTTGGGTCTACACTACAGAGACGCTGTGTTATAGCTGTCCCATAAGGAATAAACAAATGAAGAGGTTCAGCATTCACACCGTCTAATGCAATATTTCCACGGTCGGCACCAAACCTTCCTTGGGACACGAGAAACGTAGTGAGGATCTGTCGGACCATTTCTGGCAGTGGTGGCTCTAATGGAACTTTGTTTACACTCAACTTAGAATGGGACATTGGGTTTGGGACCTAAGGCAGCGTATCTATGGAATTGTGTGTACGTAAACTTTTCACAGGGGTAAGGGGCAGTGTGTTAAGGTGTTATATAACCTGTGATGTATGATGTAAATTTTGTTCTGTTGATATGGTACGGTGCATGGCCACTTCCAATATGCCAGTGTATATTCTACATACACACACAGTACAGAAATGATATGTACCCGTATGTGTTTATATATATATATATATATAGATCAAAAATTTTGGTGCGTTGTATTACAATGTCCATTGAAGTAGCCTGATAGAGTTGAACTCAGTTTTTGTGGGATTCAATTCCATACCAGACTTTTAAATGTCAGCACACTGGTCAAACACTGATACAACTGTTATTGCATCTGTACAGTAATTATTCCATGTAGCAAACATTAAAGCCAGCTTTGCTACGATGCTAGAATAGGAAGCACATCCGCTCTGCTTTAAGTTAAACATATCTTAATGCAGAAGTTGGCCTTTAAGTACCGTTATATTGGTGTCTTCTAGAGCTGCCATCACAGTTCTTAGTATTGTTAACAAGTGATCTTGGACTTGGAGTACTAAGGTTTATACAGCATTGATAGATCTAATTAGCCAAGGTTTCTACTCTGTACAATTGTTATTGTTTTCTCATAAGGATAAAGTTAGTTGTTGAAAGTCCACAGATTTACTGCGGTTTTACTTTGACAACCACTGTTCAGTAATCAATGTGTCTGAGTCTGGTGACATGGTCAGTGACACGGCGTCACCATCGGATGTGATATTGCTAGCTGGAGAATCTTCATGTCAACAGTCACTTGTTACAGCATTGTCAAGATTTGTTTCTGTAGTTTCATGACCACTCTCTGGTGATTGTGCTTAAGCAGACACTGGTAATGGTGTCTTCAGTATGGTGATGTTGCAAGGTTACACTAACTGATATCTCCTGTAAGTTTTGCTGACTTTTGCTATATGTAGTTGTGAAGCCTACTGCTGCTGACTTATTAACATCTCTTTGCTGACGGAGCTGGTTTGGTTTAGTTTACCATATTCTAGGGCATCGAAACCTGCTTGGTTTTATTGAACTCATTCTAGGGTTGGGCAGATTGTTTACTTTTATTGACTCGGTCTAAGGCTATGAATCATGCCTGGTTTTGTTAGCCTGAAGGTCAGTTCACACATGCGATTTGTACCCCACCTGGTCGTGCGACACTTGCGGTATGTCTGTTTAGACAATTGACATGTCTAGATACAGAGAGTGTGACCTGTTGACTTGCACCACTCCCAACATGAGCTTTGATGGAAGGCTATGACTACCCCACCTGGTCGGGCGACACTCGCGTTATGTCTGTTTAGACGATTGACATGTCTAGGTACCGAGAGTGCGACCTATTGACTCCCACCACTCCCAACCTGAGCTTTGATGGAAGGACATGACGAATGAACCTGCTGTCAGTAACTGATTGGCCACCAACTCTCAGTGCATGTAAAATCGGATTAAATCTTAATTCCACTGACACAATCACAGCCACAAATTGGCCTCGATAAATGATCTCGTGGGTTGTTTACACGACCAATTCTTGCCTTGAGATGTCGCACGACACCATGCCAGCTGACTAATCAGACAAAAATTGCTTATGTATACTGGCCTTCCCTCTAGAGCTGTAAGACCTATTTTAGATATTTTGTAGATGTTAATAGGGCTGTGAAAGCTGCTATGGCTTGGCACTGTGATAACGATTAAGTAAACCCCTGGGTTCGTAAAACGAAGTGTATCACTAATGTGATATCCATCAGGTTTGAGGTTCGCCACAACCAACTGTAAAATCTAATGGATTTATCAGCAAACTTTGTTTCTTGTCTGATTTTATAGATGTGTTGCTAAGGTAATGTGGGAATTTTGTGTTTGTCAAAAACTTGTGTAACTGATTGATACATGTATGAATACATGGAAACCTATACGTGTGTGCATAACTATGCATGCCTAAATACGTGCATGCGTGCTTACATATAAAGAAGTACATGTGTGGAACTGGGATGGGGATGTAGTGTTCTGTTTAGACTGCGGGTTGGATATGCTACTGGTGGTTTCAATATTGACAGCTGTTTGAGTGTGCATTCTCTGCGGTAAGATCAGTGGTGAAAACTTTTACACTAGTTGTCTCTGGTTATATAGCAGTGTTTATTCTGTACGGTTTACATTAGGACATGCAATCTGTGGCAAGTTTGGTGACAAGCTAGTGTACCTGGCTGGACAGGAGAGGGTGTCCTTTGAGCTGGTAGGCAGACATGGGGTCAATTACACATGTTATTAATTGCAGTTAATTAGTTACAGCTGCACAGGTCATTGTAATTGATGTTCCTGAGCCAGATGCATTTTGCAATTGGCAGTTATGTTGTTCCAGTACATTTGTATTTGTGCATGTCAGATATATTTTGATAATCTCAGCAGTTGCATTATTTGTTCTGAAACAGCCGACATGAAAGTATGTTTAAAATATTGAGACGCACGTGAAATCAATGAACTGATTTGACTAATTTAGCAAGTTTAACAGCAGTGATTATATTTGTGTGAGTAATTGTAGTGACTGACTTGTAGCAATTGTACTTAATGTGATTGACGCCTGGTCTGCTGTGAAGCCAGTCAATGCCATTGGTGTATTTTATGCATGTGTGCCAGTGTGCGTGTATGCCAGTGTGCATATGTGTCAGCTTGCAAGTTTGCCAGTGTGCATGCGTGCCAGTAGAATGTCTTGTGTAACTGAGAGCTCGTCTACCACAGTGGGCATTGACAGGCTTCTGAGAAACAGCTACCGTAGTTACCTGGCAAGTTGTTGTGTATTCTTGGGCTTATGCCAGCTGTCAAATGTTAATACTTTCTTAGTAACTCTACTGATAACCATTGTATATATACACTAATGCATTATCCTGTTGGTGGTAATTATTTTGTGGGACAATAAATGAACTGTGTACTGTGTTATTCCGCTGTTGTGTCATACTGAGCATATTGAACAACATTAGAAGTACACTGATTAGCAAACTGTCATTGAAGTATTACCACTTATATATTTTTTATTTGCTAGCATCAAGCTTATTTAACATTATAATAAATCATTGCAAGTGTGAGCCGTCAGAAGCTTGATATTAACATTTAATTTTAGTGTCCTAGTATTAACATTTAATTTTAATTTCCTGGTATTAATATTTAAATTTAGTTTCCAAGTCAGATAGAAATGACATGAAGTGAAACACTAGACTCATTCAATAATTTTTTTCCCAACAACAGTTAAGTGTGTTAAAGCTGCCCTCACCATTAGCTCGTCCCATTTTGGAACAATTTAGTAAGAATCAAACTATCCACTACAAATGCTGGCTTGTTTGTGCAAATGTGTTATTTCGTTTCGTTGAAATCATCGGATAAACTATAAAATTATTTTTGACTAGGCCCAGTCGAAACTCCAGAAAAACAGTTAGATGTCGGTTTGAGGTTTACAAATTACCCAATTAAATGACCCAATTCAATTATTCTTTCAATGAATACTTTACATATAATAAAACAACGTATACCCGCATGTAGGCACTTAAAAAAATGAGATCATGGTACAACATTGGCAATTGATTTATATGAAAGGTGACATGTAAAGGAACCAAAAACTTTTTATTTTATCAATATATCTTTATTAGATCCAAAGATATTGCGATTTCAGTGCGGTTAAAATCTGAAAATTTTTTGTATCTTATACAGGCAAAAGTCTCGTTTTTGTGTTATCTTTCAATAAATGTATGATTAAAATGGCATAACTTTTTTGTTTGTACATATATTTTAATCATTTCTTCAGGAGTTGCAAGCACATTAAGTACAGTCATAAATATTCATAGTCCAGTCATGTATCATTAATAGTAATTGAGTTAATGCAATTAATAAGTCAATATTGGCTAATTAGTGTGTGAAGTCAACTGACTGACACATTTTGATAAAAGGCCATAATTTCCATGATTATGAAGATATTTGTATAATTTGTTCAGGGTTTACAAACTCATTAACAAGGGTCATACATATACATCACATAGCTATTTCATTAGTCAAATGATGCAATTAATAAGTAAATATTGGCTAATTAATGCACAAATGCAACAGGTCAACACCCTTTTATAAAAGGCCATAACTTCCATCATTATGAAGATATTTGTATAATTTTAACACATTAAGTAGGGTTATAAATATACATTAGTCATTTAGCATTAATAACTCAATTAATAAGTCAACAATGGCTAATTAGCATGTATCTCAACAGACCAATGCATTTAATAAAAAGCCATAACTTCCATGATTATGAAGATATTTGTATAATTGTGGCATAGCCCAGGCTTTCTTTCTCTGCCAAATAATATCATATATATATATATATATATATATATATATATATATATATATATATATATATATATAAAGAACACCAAAATATTCTTGCATGGTGACTATGATGAAATAATTGTTGGAGAAATATATTCTAATTGGTGTTCCATATAGAGTGCAAACATTGTTTTGTGAAGAAAAGCAATGCCATTGCGTAGATATAAAACAATTTATTATATATTCTAATATTTTGTAATTTCCTACATGTACAGTACACTGCAGGCACAGTACAGCAATATTTATATTTCATTCACTGCTTCATAAAATAATGTTCAACATGATGTAATGTTAATGTTTTACATTTTTAGCAGTATTTCACTGTTGAATACGACATTTCTTGTGTCGAATGGATGACTGCAGCAAGATTATACATTATTCCATCTGGGAGCCAAGTGCATGATGTTTGTTCACAGTACACTGTATGCTGGGTGTAGCAATATTCACAGTTCACTGTTTGTTTCATAAATCCATGACGTTATTCCATCTAGGAGCCAAGTGCATGACGTTTGTTCACAGTACATTGTATGCTGGGTGTAGTAATATTCACAGTTCACTGTTTCATAAATCCATGATGGTGATGTGTGTCAATGTTCACAGTACACTGTATGCTGAGTGTAGCAATATTCACAGTCACAGTCTCATATTTCCTGGAATAAAACAAAAAACAGTCCTATATCATATATATGAAAATACATCTCAACCAATAAAGTATATATTTAAAAAATAATACGTTATGTTAATATAATGTTACTAATAATATATATATATATATATATATATATATATATATATAGATATATATATATATATATATATATATATATATATATATATATATATATAAATAAATGTTCTTTGCATGCCACTTGAAGTCCCTGCACAGCTGGCCATAGACCAATATTTCACACACCTGGCTGGCGAGGGCGACCATGAACAACACTCCCAACTGCTCTCGACAAAGATCTGCAGGAAGTCTGCAAGCGCCTTCAAAACCTGCAAGATCTAGACTGGCTAAGATTGCATAACAGAAATGAATGGAGGAACTTAAGCCAGAACATCTTGAAAGCAGCCCATGTGAAACTGTCTTTTGGGTGGTGTGTGTGAGTGTTTTGGGTGGTGTGTGTGTGTGTGTGTGCGTGCGTGCGTGCGTGCGTGCGTGCGTGCGTGCGTGCGTGTGTGTTTTGGGTGGTGTGTGTGTGTGTGTGTGTTTTGGGTGGTGTGTGTGTGTGTGTGTTTTGGGTGGTGTGTGTGTGTGTGTTTTGGGTGGTGTGTGTGTGTATGCCCAATTTTACTTAGTACAATGTAAAATTGTCGAAATGAATTGACATTTGACACAGATTTGGTCTAATTATCTTGATTCTATGGGCGAATCTTGTGAAATTATTGTTCAGTCTTCCTGTGAAAATTCACATGTATAGATAATGTTACAAACTAACTTAGAACTGGTAGTTGTTGTTAAATAATTAAAAATAAAATTAAGTATTTTAATTAAAAAAACAAATATTTTAAGCATATGATAGCACTTAATCGGTAAAATAATTGTATACTAGTGATTTGGAATATCTCTTGCACAGTTTTTATCACTGAAAAATTACATAAGAATTTCATTATTCTAGTAACTTAGCACAACCAGGCCCAACAAATTTAATCAATATCAATCAATCAATCAATATTTATTTCAGACAAAAGAATACATGCAATATACTCCGTTGTACTTGCAGAATGTTCGCGTGTGTAAATTATTTTAAGAAAGAGTTTATTGATTACATGGCATTTGTATATATAAAAAATAAATATTAAATACGAAATAAAACACTAATACCATCAATAGTACAGAACATAAATAGGATTGATAATATGTAATGAGATCATTAAAAATGGATGGAAAAAAGAAATGTCTTTAGTAGCTTCTTGAATTGCGGGTAGTTGCCGTTTCCACGTATGTTGGCAGGCAGCTTTATTCCACAGCGTGGGGCCAGCGCAGGCAAATGCTCGGCAAGTTGACTCATGGCACGCGGAGAAGTAGCCCGCCGGCAGAGCGTATAGGCAGCGTCGTGGTGTATACTGGTGAAGCAGTGCGGCAGGGTACTCTGGTGTGCCTCCTTCGTAGAGTGCCTTGTGCACAAGGACGAGTATCTTGTACTCAGTCCGTCTCTTAACGTCTCTTTATATTGATCTTGATAATGCATATGACATTGGTAAATCGACATGCGAGTGTCTTAAATTATGTGTGCCACTGTGTGTATGAAAGGTCATTAATAAGATATATTCACCCAGGGTGAAACATTTTAGTATTATAAATATTTAATATCAAATATCATGCAATACATAGTGACATTGAGATACCTGCAGTGAATCAATGATGCTGTTCTGTATGCATTTGAATGTCTGGAAAATACTTCACAAATGTATTTTGCATAGTATAACAGTCTGATATTTCTTTAGGAATAGGTGGCTGGACATTGACAAGGCAACAACATACAATAATGACAAGTAGTGCAAGGTTTGTAATCATTCGTTTGTTCATTCAACATATACTCAAGCTCTAGCAATCTTTATGCACATTTATTCCTCTTCCTCGATTTTGGCAATGAAGTTAATTGAACCTGTATTTTTACTGTAAAAACCCACAATACACAATTCTTTCAAGTAGTTCATATAGTATTACTATGAAAATGTGAAACACATTTGAGATGGTGACTCTTCTAACGTCAGACTCCTTAGCGAAGTCCCAATCCTGTAGCCGAGGCAGAACTTCGTCATAATCAGCAGAAGCCGGTCTTGAAATGACAAATTTCCAGCCTGGGCAGTAGTCTAAAAAAATATTATGGAGGCGAAAAACAACATCTGGTATATTCAAAGTAATCATTATTCATATGTATTTACAGAAACACTGACACGATTGGTGGTGCAGGAGATAATATTGTGCTGTGCCGTCTGTGAATATAATAATAAAGAAAAATCAGAATGCATCTGAAATTACAATCTTTAACTCCTTCTTTACACTTTAGTCTGTGATTTCACATGTTACTTAAATGAATCAACAGCTTTGTGATAAATTGTATTATGTATTTTATGAATGGGCAGTCTTGATATATTACATATGCACACGCAACGCACGCACGCACGCACGCAGGCGCGCGCGCAGACATTTAAACAACCGAAGTCGCAGTGGACTCCAGAAAGAAAACGAGGCGTGAAACATACCTTCTCTATTTTAACCACTGATGTGGCGCCACTAAAACCCTATCTGAAACAAAGTTTCATTCAACCAAGTCAACTACACTGTATAACTATTTCGAAAGAATGTATTGATTGTTAGGTTTTGCAGTGCAGCTCAACTGTGCTAAACAAGATTTTAGCGGCATCAATATTCCGAGAGCTTTTTGTTTTAAGTAGCAAACTTTGATATAAAACGTTATCGAACACATTCTGAAAGTCTTAGTAGATAAGGTCTACTTGTGACCCATCTAACCGCATTTAGGAAACCACGGTGAGATGGATTTATACATTTGTGCTTAACAATGAAGTCCACCATGTACATGGCATTATCCTTTCTAGTAATTTATAAATCACTGCTTTTAAATTCACTGGTCTAGAATTATCTTACTTATTTCACGAACAGCTTATAACCATTATAATGATTTCTTCTTTCTGTTCAAAATGAACCACTCTCAATGAAAAGTGGAACACTTTTTGTAAGTGGCATACTAATTTGCTGGACTGTTTCCATTGGAAGTTTTGGTGGGATCTCACCCACTCCATTTAATTTATTATCCTCCTTTGTTTTATTTTTGCAGCTACCGTTTCTGGGTTCGGCTTGAATAGCCTTGTTAGGATCTGTTACCTACTAGATCCGGTCCCAGGTACTGAATTAATATATTTTTAGGAACACATTGAACCGAGAACTGCGAAGTACCCATTTCTTCGTGTACATATTAGATAAGCAATTCCTTCAAATTTGATGATTATATACATTTAGGTCCTCTGCAATTAACATAACCCTCTGACCCTGCTATTATATTTCGAGCTGTGTCTTCTAGACGTAGTGGTCCGACCTGATCGCGATTTTTGTACTAGTGCTTTACTCCTTACATTAGCATTAATAAAAGGTAAAAACAATACATGTTTGAAGCATACGACCATGTTTTAACAATATATACAAGTTATTAACGTTTGGCTAAAGCCAAGGCATAAAGCCTAAAGTTAAACGTAAAGTAAAGGCTAAAGCCAGTGGCAGTGCCGTGCCCGTGGGCCTTGCCATGCCCTGGGCCTGGCCTTAGTAATACCGATTTTAAAGGAAATTAATTTATATTTCTTTATTTTTGCAAAATATATTACTGTTTTCATGTTGAGAAAAATACCATAAAATGCGCAGAATTATTATCACATCACATTATTTTCACACACATATAAAGCGATATATATATATATATATATATATATATATATATATATATATATATATATATATATATATATATATATATATATATATATATCTATATATATATATATATATATATATTTATATATTTATATATATATTATACACATTTACACGTATATATATATATATATATATATATCAATTTATACATATTACATTTTTATTATATATGTATTTATATATATATATATATATATATATATATATATATATATATATATATATATATATCAATTTATACATATTAAATTTTTATTATATATATTATATGTATTTATATATATATATATATATATATATATATATATATATATTATACACATTTACACCTATTTATATATATATATATATATATATATATATATATATATATATATATATATATATATATATATATATATATATATATATATATATATATATATATATATATATATATATATATATGTATGGAGTAAACCGCCAGTTGTGCTTTCTCTGGTGACTGTGCAAGCTGATGCCTCATATCCGTAGAGCAGGGTTGTAAGAACGACGGCACAATACACGTTGATTTCCGTGCTCAGGCACACGCCACGTTCGTTCCAGAGCCAGAGGCGCTATAGGTTAGTCTGCCGAAAGAAGCACGTGCCCTTCCAAGACGGGCAGAGATGTCATCATCAATCATTGCTTTTTTGGACAACGTACTTCCCAGACAGGTGAATTTATCCACAACATTCAAGGGGACGTTGTCAATAGTAATAGTTCGTGGTACATGGTTGGTGCCTGGCTGTGGTTGGAACGTAACTTTCGTTTTCTTTAGACTGATTGTGAGTCCAAATCGGCGCGCTGCTTTAGCAAAAGAGTCGGTGATTCTCTTTATATCGTTGATTGAGTGTGCAATGAGTGCACAGTCATCAGCAAACAGCAGGTCTCGAACAAGTAATTATGTAGTCTTGGCCTTGGCTTTCAGGCACTATAGATCGAATATGTTTCCGTTGGTGCGATATTGAATGTAAACACCTAGATCGTTATCGCGGAAAGCGTCTTGAAGCATGAGGCGACGGTTATTATTTTTTTGGTTTACTGATCCGCCAACCACATTTTGGTGAATTTAAAAAAAACGGTTTATTGTTTGTTCAATGTCCCGCCAACATTCTCACGCGACATTTTTTTTGTTACAATGAATTGTCTGCGTAGTAATGCGGTTCAACGCTACCGTGAAAGGCGTTCACCGGCGTTGTGAATATATTTTCGGTGTCGCAATGAGTGTCTGCCATTAGATTTTTTTTACATTTTGCTTTTCAGACATTATATTTGCTTTTTATAGATTATTATTAGATTATTACTAATAGATCAGTCTCGTGCAAAAATTGGTGTGAATATTGTTTTGTAAGAGAAATGATTTTCATAGTCATGAAAGTTTCAAAACGAAATATAGACGAACTATTTCCAGGCGTAGCCGTAGGCCCCGGGTTGTGGTCAAACTGTAACGTGTTGCCGATATGTTGCTACGATGCTCGAACCAGCTATATTCGTTCGCCGTGAAAGCGGAACGTATCGTATGGTTACTGTGATTCCACTACACATCAGTATTATATCTGTCTAACTAAATCATGTCCTTAAACCAGCAAATATCAACGCTAACGTAGTTTATTGTGCCTTTGACACTAATAGAAATGACAACGTATATATGACCTAGTGACTCCGCCGGATTGCGGCAGCAAATTAAGGGGGCGTGTCAATATTACAAATGGCCATGTTTTGTCAACAATACGTAAAACGCCAGTGAAAAACTGTAATTTTCGACACAAAAACAAGCATTTGTTGAGATTGCGTTTTCATTAATATCCAGGAAATTATGCTTAATTTCTTATTTTAGAAAAACTACAATATTTACGACGTTGCAATTTGGCGTATGAACGCCTCTTACATGTAGGCAACATAATACGATATTGAATTACGATTGAAAGGTTTGTATCAAAAATAAACTAGCACTTTAAGCTCTCATTCAACTTGCTTAATTCAATCACGGTGGTGTAGCAGACGTAATTCGTTTATGTTAACCAAAATATATCTTAAAGTTATCAGTGACACTGTCATACTTATATATGTATCATTCATTTCGTTGGGGATTTTCTTAAAACGAAATATTTCGCATTTTGGGGCTATTTTTTTACATTTACAAAAATGTAAAAGAAATCTTGTAACATAACCAAATAAACGGAAAACTGCAAATGTTATTAACCTGGAATATTATGCAGTAGTTAATCTACAATCTGTGAAGAAATTGTTAATTTATCTTAAAAACTTCTACTGAAAATAATCAATTCAAGACAAGCATATAATATCCGCCCCAGCTACTTTAAACACTATTGTAATAATCCATACAAAAACTGGCCTTGATTAACCCTTTCCCCCTTCATCTTTCTTGTCTCTTTTTCACCCGTCCTGTGTTTGACATGACAGTAAAAAAAAATATTTTTATTTTTTCCCCTCATCCGATGTTAGACATGACTGTAAAAAATCGTAAACCTGCTAAAAAAAAGTGTGGCCTGGTGGAAAATATAATTGAGAACAGCATTGGCGCCATCACGCAACCCTATTTGATGCCATTTGATACAGTAAACGCATCTGATTCTGTCCCTTGGTCTCTGACCATCATGCCATCGTGGAAGGACCGTATTACGTCAACAAACGTGTCTGGACAGCCAACTTTTGCTAAAAGTTTCCAGAGCCCTGTTCTGCTGAGTGAATCAAAAGCCTTGGTAAGGTCTATGAAGACCATGTAGAGGTCTTGGTTTTGTTCGCGACATTTTTCTTGTATTTGTCGCATTGCGAAGATCATGTCAGTAGTACCACGCCCTGCCCAGAAGCCACATTGCCTCTCTGGTAGGACATTGTCGGCTATATGGTGTGCCAGCCGATTTACCATAATCTGGGCGAGTATTTTGCCAGCTATGCATAGTAGGGATATGCCACGGTGGTTGTCGCAGATGGCTTTGTCACCCTTTCGCTTGTAGAAATGTACAAGCGATGCATCTTTGAAGTCTTGCGGGACGGATCTGCTGCCCCAGATGATGGTGAAGAGTTGGACAAGTCGTTTAGTGAGGTTTATTCCTCCGTGTTTGTATATTTCTGCAGCAATTGCATCTGAACCCGCAGCTTTTCCACTTGTCAGTTTCTTTATCGCTTGAGTGGTTTCCGCGATATTTGGACGTACCTCTAGTTCATGGATGATTGGATGTTTAACAAGATTTAACAAGATTTGCCATCCAAGCCAAAGGCCCAGATGGCAAGTGGACAAGGAAGCCATTGGCTTATCGAGAGTCCAACAATGTTCACCTACTTATAACCCGCCCTCCTGATATATGTGTCAACCTTGTTTTTAAACATATTCACGCTGCTAGCAGTTACACAATCTGTAGACAGTTTGTTCCATTCATTTACTGTCCTCTGTGAGAACGAGTGCTTCCTGATGTCCAATCTACATTGATCCTTTACTAATTTTACCTCATGTCCTCTAGTTCTGCTATCCTTCTTGAGTGAGAAAAACATATTTCTATCAATATTTTCATACCCATTCAATATCTTAAAAACTTCAATCTGATCTCCTCTTAACCTCCTTGTCTCTAGAGTTGTTAAACCACATTCTTTCAGGCGTTCTTCATAACTAAGGTCTCTAAGTTCTGGAATCATTTTAGTTGCTCTCCTTTGTATGCGTTCAAGCGTATCTATATCCTTCTTACGATATGGTCTCCATGCTTGTATACAGTATTCTAAATGAGGTCTAACTATTGCTTTATAAAGAGGTATAATTAACTTTTTCCCTTGTATGTTATGTTTCTTCTAATCAATCCAAGAATTTGATTACCCTTTGAAGCTGCAATACCACACTGCTCTGAAACTTTCATATCAGCGCTTATTGTAACTCCTAAGTCCTTTTCTTTTACAGTAGTACCAAGAACAGTAGTTCCCATTTTATAGTTTACATTCAAGTTCCCATGTCCTGTATGTAGGCATTTACATTTCCCAAAATTGAACAGCATCTGCCATTTCTCAGACCATTTCACTAATCTGTCTAGATCGTTTTGTAAATGTTGTTTATCACCATCAGTATTAACCTTTCTAAACAGTTTTGTGTCGTCCGCAAATTTCAGTACGTTACTTGTTATACTCTCGTCCAAGTCATTGATATAAATTAAGAATAATATAGGTCCTAATACTGATCCTTGAGGTACCCCACTCAAAACCGATTTCCAATTTGAAACTTCGCCATCTACTACAACTCGTTGTCTTCTGTCAGTCAGCCATTGTTCTATCCAGTCAGTTATGCTATCCCCGATACCATGAGCTTTTAATTTAAGTAGCAATCTTTGATGTGGCACTTTGTCAAAAGCTTTCTGAAAATCTAAGTAGATAATATCTACTGGCGATCCCTCGTCTATCCACTTAGTGATTTCTTCCAAAAAACATAACACATTTGTTAAGCATGACCTCGCTTTAAGGAATCCATGTTGAGATGAATTTAATAATTTATGCTTAACGAGGAAGTCCACCATATGGTCTTTAATTAACCTTTCTAATAATTTACAAATCACTGACGTTAAACTCACTGGTCTGTAATTCTCTGACTTATTTCTCGAACCCTTTTAAAATAATGGTATGATGTTTGCTTCTTTCCATTCAAACGGAACAACTCCCTCTTTTAATGACAAGTTGAATACTCTTGCAAGTGGTATACTGATTTGATCTACTGTTTCCATTAGTAATTTTGGAGGAATCCCATCCACTCCCGGTGATTTGTTATTCTTCATTGCCTTTATTTTCCTAGCTACCAATTCTGGAGTTACAACTAACGGTCCTAAATAGTCAGATTTAGTCCCCTGAAATTTAGCATCAGCAACTGGTAATGAACTAATATCTTCTTTTGTAAACACTGAACTGAAGTAACCATTTAGGTCTTCCGCCATTAAAAACCCCTGTGATATTATATTTCCAGCACTGTCTTCTAGAGGTCCAACCTTGTCTTGTACGTTTTGTTTACTCCTGACATATGCATCAAAACTCTTGCTGTCAGTTTTTATGTTACATGCCAGTTTTTGCTCATAGCTTCTTTTAGATTGTCTGATTTCAGTTGTAGCTGCATTAAGTGCCTCTTTGTATTTTGCATAGTCTTCTTCCTTTCTGGTACGCCTATAAACCCTCCACATAGTTTGTTTTAGCATTATTTTTCTAATTGCCTCTTTTGACACGTGTTTCTTTCTACACCATTTTCCTTGTTTTCGGAAGGGAACAAATTTATCAATGATATGTTGTGTTACTTCATCGAATGCTGTCAATGAGATGGTTGATGATCGGTTTAGCACATCATTAAAATGTTCAGCCCATCGTTTGAGAATTTCACTGATCTGTAATACGTGTTGTTCCGTCGGCACTCATGAGTGGTGTCGCCCCACGTGACTGGTTCCCATACACTGCTTTGAGGCCATCATAGAAACGTTTCGCGTCCTTCTGATCAGATGCTTGTTGAATCTCGCTAGCTCTATCAGACCACCAGGCCTCCTTCATAGCACGTAGCGTGGCATGTGCTTGCTGCTTGTCGTGGCGATAGGATGTTGCTTTCGATGGCGAATTCTTGTCGTTTATCCATGCGAGATGTGAAGTGTGCATGTTGTCGAGGATGTTCATTGCCTCTGTGTCATTCTCGTCGAACCAGTCTCTGTGCTTGCGCTGGGTAACACCGAGTATTTCATGGGCTGCTCCATATAGGGGATCTCTCAGACGTGCCCATTCGGTATCAGCATCTGGTGCTGGTTCGATATCTTCCTCGAATATGGTGTTAAGTTTTTCCGCTAGTTGCTGTTGGACGGTTGTCGACTTGAGTTTTTCAACATCAAGCTTTTTCGTGGTTTTGCACTACATCTGTGCTTGCTGGGTTGTACATTGAGGCACATTTGGCTTCTTATCATTCTGTGATCAGACTAGCAGTCTGTGCAACGCATGGCCCGTGTCTTTCTTACGTCACGAATGTCGTGTTGTCTGATTATGATGTAGTCGATCAGATGCCAATGTTTTGAGCGTGGATACATCCATGATGTTTTGTATTTTTCCGCTTGTTGAAATAAGGTGTTTGTGATGACAAGTTGAAATTCAGCACACGTTGTTAAAAGGAGGGACCCATTCGAATTCTCATTTCCAACACCGTGGTGTCCGATGACCCTTTCCCATGCGGTGAGGTCGCTTCCTACTCGTGCATTGAAATCTGTTTTACGAATGATCGTTTTCAGATTTTCGTAAAAAAACGTTCTTTTTCTTCGTCCGGGTAGGTCATGGTTGGCGCACACGCACTGATGATGGTGGCATGTCGATCGTCAGATAACCTGATGCGCATTACCATGAGCCTTTCGTTTATTCCTTTAGGCAAGGTATCCATGTACCGAATATGAGTTGATTTTACTGCGAATCCTACACCGGCTTGTCTGGATTCATTATTTGGTTTGCCAATCCAAAAAAGTGTATTCGGCACCCTTCTCGATCAGTTGTGATTCGCCTGGTAGTTGTGTTTCACTTAGAGCGGCAATGGTGATGTCGTATCTTGCCAGCTCCCTGCCAATGATTGCAGTTCTTCTCTCCAGTTGATTACCGCTGTCCTGAAGTGTTCTCACATTCCAGGTGCATATATTCATCTTGTACAGTTTCTTATGTCTTCGACCGCAATGTTGGATGACTAGTCCGCCGCGGTTTGCGGGCAAGCCTGGGTGGAGCCAGCTTTGTTTAGGGAACGTTTTATATCCCCTCCTCCAATTGGAAGAAGAAGAAGGCTGCTCTGTCGCTCTAGCAGGATACGGACGTCATTGTGAACTACATGTCAATGACAAAACGACCTTCACACTAGGGCCGCCATACGTGTAGGGTCATGACCAAGAACTCCTAGCGGCATCCTCCGCCTGTCCCCATCGCCGCAGGACTTTTGTAGGGTGATAGAGGAAGAAAGGAGAGAGAGAGAAAGGAGGGTATATATATATATATATATATATATATATATATATATATATATATATATATATATATATATATATATATATTTATATATATATATATATATATATATATATATATATCCTACTGTTTGTGTTTGTGAACTGAATGGTAAAAATCTCCCATTTGTAGTTTGTCGACCTCGGTTTCCCTTGTGTTTGGATTACGATGAACTAATCATATCGTTAATGTTGAGTTCCCAGTAACTATGCCGCAGATGGTTTGTCTCAATCCGCTTACTTTATCAGTTTACTTCGCCCTTCCATGTAAGATGCAGCCCATCATTCATCTGTTGAACTAGCTTTCCCACATATCCACGAAGCCGACTGTCATGCGTACCTTGTACTTGTGGTTCGTTGATCGCCATCTTCCTACAGTTTCCATACTACTGTCCCACTGCCTCCCATTACTGGTAATATATCCACTAATAATATTTTCCCAATCCGTGTCTCTAAGTGTCCTAGTGCACGCATGCACGCACGCACGCACGCACGCACGCACGCACGCACGCACGCACCCTGGCACTCACTCCCTCACACACACGCACGCACGCACGCACGTACACACACACGTGCGGATGAATATATTCTGATCGTTATTTCCCTCCAACCGTTTTCGACTGCGATGCGAACAACCCTTGTTCGACGATACAGCGGGCGTGGTCAAAAAGTATGTCAAGTGTCATGAATTGCTCGGGGTACAAGAACTACCTGCCGACTTTGCGTGGATGCGGTTAATGTGTGACTTCCGGGGACACTGAATTCATAAGCAGTTGGGGTTAATTTCTTGCGACTGACACAGGGGAACAGAACATTGTTGCTAGCTCGAGTGAAAACCGAAACACTCACCAACAGTGTTAATCCTACACTCGTTATGATCGCACTGCAGTTCTGTTGATGGTTGGTAGATATACAATTACATACTGTGTGATTTCCCAGAAGAAGGAGTATTATCCGTTTTGGTAGTTAACGTCCATGCTGGTGTTGTTGGATTCTACGTCTTAAGGCAAACGTTTTTCAAAGCACCGTGTATGTTGTGCTATTACTGTTACAGTTAATTATGTTTAATAGTAATCTCTGATAGCAGAACCTTGTGATTATAATCATCCCGTAATTGCAGTTGACTCAGTTAATAGGGCCATATTTTGTTCCTCAAATATACGATATAATTGTGTAGAGCCCGCAAAAAGATATTCCACTGTGTACATTTTCTAGATTCTATAGACTGATTTAAGGCATTTATGTTGCATGGATAATGGCTATGGTTGGTTCAGTTATTAATTGGGATATTAATGCATTTCATAAGACACAATCTTAGAATGTATGTTACGGAGTTATGATAATTGTAACTAGTTTGTGGCATTATATGTGAGTACTCTATGTCTAGTAATTAATTTGTGAAACTAATTGCTAGCAACGTCTTATAAAAAGATGACGTGTGGTTTCCCAGCCAAATGATTAATTCGAACTGGTTTATACTTATTATGTATGAATTGAAAACGTACGTTTAAATAAAGATGTATTGAAGCAATTTAGCATGCTGAGTTTGAATATTATGTTTTACAGTTTACAATTAACACAGTTGAAATTACTATGCAGAATCAAAAAGAATACAACGACAATCATAACCAATCAACTATATTTTAAAAAGATACATATATCCCACCAAAATAAACATAACACCATCATATATCATGTTATCGAAGGAAATTTTGAAGTTTTGTATCATGGTCGGATCCATGGGTTGTCTATCAGGTTCCCGGGCACTCCCCCTCTTTATTTTGTTCGGATTTTTCATCAAGTAAGAATTAGTTATTGAGGCACCGCCAGGGGCGCCCTCCTCCTGAAGACACAGCCATAACGCTAGCCATCATATGGACACTGGTGATAATCATTGTGATGTGTTCTGGAGAGTTGGCGACACAAAGCAATGACATCTTATAGGCCTCGAAGATAACACAGGACGAAATTATTGACATTTATGTAAGAGAAAAAGTTCTAATTAAATTTCGACTGCAGTTTTCAACAGAACAACTGAGGACCTGTTACATCTCGAGGCAGGAGACACCATCAGAATACAACCCTTCAACAAGTGGGAAAACCATTGGAGAAAAGGCACGGTCATAAAAAGGTCGAAACACCAGAAGGAAACTACTGGCGCAATCGAACTCGTATAAAGAAAACGAGAGGGGAACCACCTCCGGTAAAAGTTCAGCGAAGAAGCCGAGATGTGCGAGCACCTGAACACCTCTTGTGAGAGTTCAGGCGAAGAAGCCGACACTTACAGGTATCTCCTGAGATGCAACCTGCTATACTTTACAGGAAGGTGCACAGGCAGACATCGATATCCAGTGTTGGCGGGTAGATAATCGTGCGCACGACCGCTCTAGATGAACCTTTGAATAGAATGTTCCAGGAGCAGACCATTGCATTCAAAATTAATCTAAATTACAGGTTCATTCTGAGGAACAAGGACACGGGACGATACAGGTATTATCACGCGTCTTGTAACTGTTGCGGACGGTACCTGGACGAACCCAGTCTCATCACAAACCGCAGTGACTTTGACGAGTTTCTGGAACGAAGAAGAAGAAACCGACGTCTTGCAATGGGCCATCGCTCAAAGACCGGATTCGGCATGGGTGTGCGAACTCGTGACAAATGCCACCTTCTTCTTCAATCGTATCATCGATCATCCCATTGGTTGTGTGGGATTGACCCTTCCCGCTTATGTGAAGGACAGCAAAGCTGTCATCGGTCTGCAAAAAGACCACAAATATTCCAAAAGGTACACCGACAACCTGTGTCTCTTCCGCTGTCTGGCCCTGCATCGAGGATGCGACGTGCGTCGGTTGGAACCGGCAGTGAAGACGTTGTACGAGATGTACGATCGCGATGACGGGGTACCCATGCAAGACTTTACAGGGGTCACACTCGATGACCTCTATCACGTAGAAACCATGTTCAAAACGAACGTGTGCGTGTACAAGCTTGTCAAGTCGGATAATGATGGAAAGACGACTGCCGAACTCGTCAGACGATCGTTGTGTCACTACCCCGAGACGTTGAACGTCAACCTGCACGAGACGAGCGCATGAACTGTCACTCGTATCGGTGTCGAAAGTGTGGCGACTCTCTATGGAAAGATGCACATAAACTGCACAGACACGAACGCACGTGTGCGGGTGGCGTACGACGAGTATATCCAAGAGGTGTCTACCACTCCACCCCATCGATATTCCAGCAACTGGACGATGAGAACATTCGAGTCTCCGAATCATTGCGCTATTATCCGTACCGTGCCACTTTTGACTTTGAGTGTTATTTCGACACCGCACAACTTCTGTCGGACAGTGACAAAGTCCACTGGATAGCTCGTCACGTCCCGTTGAGCATAAGTGTGGCGTCGAACGTGCCCGGATACGAAGAAGTGCAATGTCTCGTCACAGACGGGACAAGTTGGTGGCCGACATGATGAACATCCTACGAGCAATGAGCGATGCAGCGTACGAAGATCTGAAAGTCTCTTACGAGGACGTGTTGGAACAACTTGCCGAGGCGATAACCGACTGGGACGAACGAGAACAAGCTGCTACTACAACAGAGGAGTCACGCTAAAAAAATCCCTACAAAACGCTGATGGGACAACTGTACGGGTGGCTACATCAATTACCCGTGATCGCGTTCAATTCTGGGAAGTACGATCTCAACGCCATAAAAAAGTTTCTCATTCCCCACTTCATCACCGAAACAACGGAAGAATGCGCAGAAGGTTTTGGTCCGAGGGAAAAATCGGAAGAAGACGGTATCGGATCCTTTTTCGTCATCAAACGAAACAACACGTTCATGTGCCTGTCGTCGAATCAACTGAAATTCCTAGACATGACGAATTACATTGCCCCGGGGTTCAATTTGTTTGCACTGCAACGATGAAATAATTGTTAGTAATTTAGAATATGGATGTCTTATGCAAAAGTTTTTTCTGATTTTTTTGAAAATGGCAACTATTCTTGCCTACGTTACGATACTGTTTATGATGTTGATCATTTGGTGACTTAGTGTCACTTGTTTCCTTTCGTAAAAAAAATGTGTGACAAAGAAGCAAGTGCTACCAAATCAAACTTGAACAATCCCCCTTAGCAAACACCAAAGCAGAACAATTATGTGACAAATTGTGGCAAATGATGTACATTTTAACAGTTATGTAATACATGAAGTTTTTTTTCAATTTGGAAATGAATGAAGTTTGGACACACGACCATTTCCAATGTTCATGTCAACAAGGTACTATTGGTGGGAAGAAATAATGAAAATATTACGAATATCGAACGACACAAATTTTAGTAATATTGTTATTTACTAGTCTATAACCTAGGGCCTAGGCTATAGCGAATGGTGCAGTAACCACCATACAAGTAATTTTATAAATACACAGTCAAATAGTCCGTAGAATTGTGGATAATTACTGTGCCGTAATATGCACAAGAGAGCAAAGCAATACTATGTTTTGTCCAATATCCCCAAAACACCTCATCGTCACTTGATCCCTGCTGCCATTTCATGGCAGTATAGACATATAGTGCCAGGCTGGGTCACTATTACTAGGGGTTCGCCACGCGCCAGCAGCGTACGCTAACCAGTTCCGTAAAACTCTGGCAATAATGGAATATTCAGATGCTATTTAAGGATAATGTTGGCCAAGTTCAGTGACTAACATTTCGGGATATGCTTTAACAAACGCTACCTTTTCTTATAAGTTTACTTTTAAAAATGCCCTAAGGACGACCGTCTCTTGGATATCTTATTTTGCTGAACTAGCGCCGCTGCGGCATGGTTGCCAATCTGTCCGCTAGGTGTGTCGTGGTTGCCTATCTGTCTGCTAGGTGCTTGGCAGACTGTCTATTAACTTCGAACACTGACCTATATATAACTGGATGGCGCCACTGACCTATATATAACCAGAGCTAGTGTATACCGAGCTGCGTCACTCTACGAATTAACATAGAGGAGCCATTTTGTAAATTGACGTTCAGCGCCACCAAGTAGGGGGCAGCTACAACTTACGTCAGTTCATCCAGTAGTTCGATTCCGCATGCGCCAACTCTCAAGTTACATTTCCGGGTGAGAGGGCAGTCGACGTAAAGCGCTGTTGACAATGCGATTGCGTTTTATCCTTTCTGCTATACAAACAGTTCTTGAAAAGTATTGCTTTATTTCTAAACTCCTTAAACCTGCCAATGTAGTCTTCACAATTGACGCGGTTATACAACTGGACATCCGTTGAATCAAAGCAAGAACGTAAACGAACAATTGCACACATCGCCATCGCATCGCCAGCAGGACACTGAGTGACACACATAGTCATAGTCATAGTTATAGACAGTCAGTGACAGTGTTATTGTTGTCAGTTGATATTGGGGGTGTCGATCTATTTTGTTTTATATTTTTATGATATGGCTGTTTCAAGTTTCAAAATCGGTAAATTACTTTTCGAAATATGATTTTTTTAACGGGTGATTCCAGCGGCAGTGTTACATTTTTTTCTTTGAAACTTTGCAGATCCATATCAAAGTATTGCCGACTGTTTTAATTTTGATCATTGCATTGTTCTACAGGTTTTTGAATAGTTAGGGTAGACAAAATAAATTTTTCAACAGTAATGAATTTAAAAAAATATATATATATAAATATATGTGTGACGCACAAAAAGCTAAATTCATATGGGTGAATTGGTTATTAGCAAATGTTGCCAAAAGTCTGTGAAATTATGGTAGCATTTAATAAGTTGCTTTATCATATTAAACACATGTGTATACGTATACTATGCATATTCATATGACTGTGATTGGTTATTATTTTTTAAATAAAAAATGATAAAATCGTGTATGACACATTTTTAGTTACGTGTGTGATGTGTGTTAAGTATATTTTTTCTTAGTTGATAACGACTGTTTACATGACAGTATGACATTTTAGTACACGCTGTAATAACACAACATAATAAGGTAAGTTAATTGTGATAACACAAATAGTTATATGACATATTTATTTAATATGCCCAGGTTAATATAAACAATAAGATATGATCCATTTATCTTTATCTTTAATCAGCAAACGCACAAACAAAAACAGCATAATTTGAAAAATAGGACAGTATAGTACTAAACCTCTTTATGGTACTTACTATCAAACATGCAGTTTGCAGTGTCAATTATACTGATCCATAGCTGTTGCAAATCCGAGGCTGAATACATGCAAATCAGACATTCTAAAGAGATGATTAAGGGTGTTTCCCCTGGTGTATCAATTGTTATTAAATTAGTGTTGTGGTGCCCCTTGTCACATTTTGCATGTCACGTATTTTATATGTTGGTACTACACAAGTAGTAGTGCTGATTTATAAACCATTTCGAAAAAAAAAGAAATGAAGGTTTCACAAATTTGCATTTCGTGTGTAACATTGAAATTCAACTTAAAAAAATATAAAACTTATAATCAATATTGTCATGCTTTATTTTTCATTTCATTGTAAATTCGTGTGAATTTCCCTGTTCTAATACGTATCTGCAAACATGAATCAATGGACCGTTATTACTAATATGTCAACTTACACAGTTGCTATGTGTGTGCATTTACACTTCCCAAAATTGAATAACATTTGCCATTTTTTGACCATTTAACTAATTAATCTAGATCATCCTGTAAACTTTGTTTATCTGTATCATTTGTAACCTTTCTGACTACTTTTGTGTTATTTTTGTGTTATCTTTGTCATCTTCCAAATCGGTATCGGCTATGGCCGTGATGATTGACGGGTTGGTTGTGGGGCATGGGCGTCCGAAGGCGAGGTAGTTTGATGGTGTCACGGAGACCTGCACCTGGAGTGTCGGGTGGTCGAGGAACCGCGTCTTTCGCCACTCGCCTTTAGACCAGATGTGGTGCGACAATTTCACAAATGATTGCGCGGGTGGCTTGTTGGCGGGTCGCCGACGTCGACGACGGCGATGCTGGCATGGAGCACTAGTGAAGGCCGACACTTGGGTGAGCGTGTAGCAACTTCCGGCTGTGGCGGCTGCATGCTGCGGTTGCGTGGTCGCTCGCTCGGGCGCCCTCCGCGGCGTGCTCGGTAGCAGGCGAGACAGACGCGGTGTGGTTTGGTGTTCCATCCTCTTGCGCCCTCAGAGAACAGAGCGAATACCGTCTTGCAATCGGGGCAGATCGCGGTCTGACCACGTCCCGGCTGGGAAGATACGGGCGCGGGTACCGAGGTCGTTGTGATTCTTTTGAAAGACGAGATGCCAGCAGCCGATGAAGGAAGGGCGTTTCGCGCCATCTCTTTCCCTCAACTAGGGTAATGACATCGTTCACGGTGCGCTCGAGTATTTTGTCTGCCCCGAGGATTTCACAGCGAATATCCATGACGGCGATCCCAGCGATGAGGACGTCCCTGACGATTATTTCTGTGAAGTCGACAGCGGTTGGAACCGGGCAGGCACATTAGACGGAGTAGGCGCAAGTTTCGGCCTTACCGCGTACACGGGCTGCAAACGACCGGAAAGATTCTTCGCGCTCTTGGCGGAGGAGAACCAGCTCAGCCCGGTTGACGCCGGTGGCAACAGCTATCACCGCCATGGCTTTCATTGCAGCCATCAGCTCATCTGTGGGCTTCACGATAATGCCAGGGTCCGATTTTAGTAGTCCATACCCGAGTTCATCAGCTGCACACTGGAATAGCTGGGAGGAGGAGTTGTGAGGATCGATGCCCGATCCCAGGGCAAACGCGGCGTGAAAAAAACATTCCATTATTCCTCTGAGTCTCCCACATCGACCCTGGGCCGGTCCAACTTCGGCCCTCGGCATGCAGTAGCTGGTCCGGTGTAGGCCTGCTGGACGAGATGGACAGAGTTGTGGTTGCCCAAGAGCGCGATCGCTACTTCTTGGGGTTTCTGTCCAGTCGAGAAGCCACAGCCCGGCACGACACACTGGATGTCTATGGTCGCCATGCTCAGCTCAAGGGATGACGCGGGTTGCACTCGTTGCTCGCAAATGACGTGCAGTTGATCATGAAGAAAACCACTCTCCTTCAGATGACAGTTGTCTTTAATCAGGAAATGATCAACTGTTGCACTCTGAAAGGAGTAACACAATAACATGAATACTAAATACTAGCTAACTAAGCTAAACAGCATTGACAGTGAAATGTGCGTATAGTAATGTATCTTGTACCTCAATGTAATCTCATCAGCACACAGTGTTCACTGTCGACCCATTCGTGTGGCACGCTACGGGTATAATGTACTAGTGCAATTGACTGCAGTGGGCACTTGATGTCCAACCATGCATAACGATACGCATCACTGACCAGTGACCACCACAGATCTATAGGCCATATACTTGTAGACTACTTGCTACATCTCATCCATCAAACATTCTTTAAAATAGAAGTGCAGGGGGGTTACCTAGAGGTGTCTCAAGCAGAACAAGAGGCCACTAGCACAGATAAACCAATATCAAATCATCCGAAAAACATCTCTGAAAAAGGTTATAGATGCGTATGTTTAAATGCAAGGAGCATAGTAAATAAGAAAAACGAATTAAACATTATGGTAGAAGATATTGACCCTCACATAATTGGTATAACTGAATCATGGGCCAACATAGATATAACAGATGCTGAATTAGGATTGACAGGATATGTAATGTTTAGGAAAGATCGAATAGGAAGAAGGGGCGGGGGAGTTATTTTATATGTTAAAGAATCTATTCAGGCTTCTGAAATAAAACTAGAAAGGGAAGCAGATTGCGATGAAGCTGTTTGGTGCAAAATTGTTTCAGGAAATTCAAAATTAACTATTGGATAAGTTTACCGAAGTCCAAACATAAACGAAGAGGACAACACAAAAATAAAAAAACGCCATAAAGGAAGTTAGTAAAGGGGAATGTATCATAATGGGAGATTTTAACCATGGACACATACACTGGAATTCTCTAGAGAGCACAGGGATTGAGGACCAACAATTTCTATTTTTAATCCACGATAACTTTCTTACTCAGCACGTACTAGAACCAACTAGGGGAGAAAATGTATTAGATATAGTTTTGTCATCACAAAAAGAATTAGTGGACAATGTAAAAATATTTGAACCATTGGGTAATAGTGACCATAATCAAATACATTTTGATATCAAATCAATGTAAAATCAGAAAGTAAAAATAAGAAAACGTACAAGAGAAACTTCCACAAAGGTAACTACAAAGATATGAGAAAATACTTAGCAAAGCTAGATTGGAATAACATGCTGATGAATAAGACCGCAATTGAATGTTGGAATATTCTAAAATATGAAATTGAGAGTATCATCGATAAATTTGTTCCCTTCCAAAAACAAGGAAAACGGTGTAGAAAGAAACACTTGTCAAAAGAGGCTATTAGAAAAATAATGCCAAAACAAACTATGTGGAGGGTTTATAGGCGTACCAGAAAGGAAGAAGACTGCAAAATACAAAGAGGCACTTAATGCAGCTACAACTGAAATCAGACAATCTAAAAGAAGCTATGAGCAAAAACTAGCATGTAACATAAAAAATGACAGCAAGAGTTTTTATGCATATGTCAGGAGTAAACAAAACGTACAAGACAAGGTTGGACCTCTATAAGACAGTGCTGGAAATATAATATCACAGGGGTTTTTAATGGTGGAAGACCTAAATGATTACTTCAGTTCAGTGTTTACCAAAGAAGATATTAGTTCATTACCAGTTGCTGATGCTAAATTTCAGAGGGCTAAATCTGACTATTTAGGTCCGTTAGTTGTAACTCCAGAATTGGTAGCTAAGAAAATAAAGGCAATGAAGGATAACAAATCACCGGGAGTGGATGGGATTCCTCCAAAATTACTAAAGGAAACAGTAGAACAAATCAGTATACCACTTGCAAGAGTATTCAACTTGTCATTAAAAGAGGGAGTTGTTCCGTTTGAATGGAAAGAAGCAAACATCGTACCATTATTTAAAAAAGGTTCGAGAAATAAGTCAGAGAATTACAGACCAGTGAGTTTAACGTCAGTGATTTGTAAATTATTAGAAAGGTTAATTAAAGACCATATGGTGGACTTCCTCGTTAAGCATAAATTATTAAATTCACCTCAACATGGATTCCTTAAAGCGAGGTCATGCTTAACAAATATGTTATGTTTTTTAGAAGAAATCACTAAGTGGATAGACGTGGGATCGCCAGTAGATATTATCTACTTAGATTTTCAGAAAGCTTTTGACAAAGTGCCACATCAAAGATTACTACTTAAATTAAAAGCCCATGGTATCGGGGATAGCATAACTGACTGGATAGAACAATGGCTGACTGACAGAAGACAACGAGTTGTAGTAGGTGGAGAAGTTTCAAATTGGAAATCGGTTTTGAGTGGGGTACCTCAAGGATCAGTATTAGGACCTATATTATTCTTAATTTATATCAATGACTTGGACGACAGTATAACAAGTAACGTACTGAAATTTGTGGATGACACAAAACTGTTTAGAAAGGTTAATACTGATGGTGATAAACAATATTTACAAAACGATCTAGACAGATTAGTGAAATGGTCTGAGAAATGGCAGATGTTGTTAAATTTTGGGAAATGTAAATGCCTACATACAGGACATGGGAACTTGAATGTAAACTATAAAATGGGAGATACTGTTCTGGGTACTACTGTAAAACAAAAGGACTTAGGAGTTATAATAAGCGCTGATATGAAAGTTTCAGAGCAGTGTGGTATTGCAGCTTCAAAGGGTAATCAAATTATTGGATTGATTAGAAGAAACATAACATACAAGGGAAAAAAGTTAATTATACATCTTTATAAAGCAATAGTTAGACCTCATTTAGAATACTGTATGCAAGCATGGAGACCATATCGTAAGAAGGATATAGATACGCTTGAACGCATACAAAGGAGAGCAACTAAGATGATTCCAGAACTGAGAGACCTTAGTTATGAAGAACGCCTGAAAGAATGTGGTTTAACAACTCTAGAGACAAGGAGGTTAAGAGGAGATCAGATTGAAGTTTTAAGATATTGAATGGGTATGAAAATATTGATAGAAATATGTTTTTCTCACTCAAGAAGGATAGCAGAACTAGAGAACATAAGGTAAAATTAGTAAAGGATCAATGTAGATTGGACATCACGAAGCACTCGTTCTCACAGAACACAATAAACGAATGGAACAAATTGTCTACAGATTGTGTAACTACTAGCAGCGTGAATATGTTTAAAAACAAGGTTGACACATATCTCAGGAGGGCGGGTTATAAGTAGATGAACATTGTTGGACTCTCGATAAGCCAATGGCTTCCTTGTCCACTTGCCATCTGGGCCTTTGGCTTGGATGGCAAATCTTGTTAAATATTGTTAAATCTTCTAAGTTCTAACGTTAGTCTTAGATTTTCTAGATTGTGTGCAGTGATTCCGTTTTCTTTATCCATGTAGCATCTAGTCGCGGAGGGCCATAGCGGCTACCAGACTGAGACATTATTTATATTAAAACGTTCGCCACCACTAACGACGACTTTAACGTATCTAAACGAATACTTAACGAAACAGAAATAATAAATGGCGCCACAACACCCCGTGTGGTGGCGCCGCTATACATCCAAATCAGACCATGGCGCCGCCTCACGGATTCTGATTAGCTAACAATTCCTCGCGGACCTCGATTCACCTACTATGTAGCCGACGACACATAATTACGGTGATGTTTCAGCAAACGTCGCGTCGCCATCCAGTGCGCCACTGCGGCGATGCAGGTTTTGATAAACCGAATGGAAAAATGTAAATGCAGCAACGTCGAAACATGATGCAGACCAGCCAGGATTGCAAATCATCGGAGCTAGCTGACACCCGGGAATTCGAGTACATATCGGAGATGGAGGCCGCAGGCATAGCGAGGACTCACAGCACATCTACCGCCAGCAGTGCCAGTGCCAGTGGTGCGTCTGTCAACGAGTTGTCAACACATTTCACTTGGCAGTTTGGCCTGCAAAGGAGATTGCGTGAGTATAGCCATTTCTAAGCTTTGAACTCTGTTTGCGTGTGGTGGAATAACTTGTTGAAATAGTTGCAGGGAGATTGTAAGCCTCACATTAAGGCGTAACGGCTAACTAGCGTATGGCGGGGTGTCGGATGTTTCGGCCCATATCGGGTTCGTTGGCCGAACCCGTTATAGGCCGAAACATCCGCAACCGGTTAACCATGACGTGTTTTCGCTGGCATAGGCCGAATCAACCGTGTATGCAACTGGTGCCAGCGGGCTCCGTGGGCCGAAACGATTATCTCATCGCTGTTTCGACCATTTAACCGACATTCGACCTGTGTATTCTAACTGGGAAATGGCCTGCGCGCTCCCCGCTCGTTGTTCGTTATTTTCGATAATTGGACCGACTTGCGACACTTACAACCGTCTCCGAAGACGTCTAACTGGCGAATGTGGCTTAGCCTTAGGCTATTTTCAGAGCATGCTCTTAAAATAAGGGCCGATTAGAGGCTTATTTTCAGAGCATACTCTGAAAATAAGGGCCGATCAGAGGCTTATTTTTAGAGCAGCGCAGCCCTGTTATATCTGCTACATTTAGATTTGGATGTTTAAGGAAATATTTGCTTTGTAGATGAAATAATGTGGAGAAATAACTAGATAAACTCATAGCTGCACAGCCTTATTTTCAGAGCATGCTCTGAAAGTAAGGGCCAAACTGAGACTTATTTTTAGAGCATGCTCTGAAAATAAGGGCCGATCAGGGGCTTATTTTCAGAGCATGCTCTGAAAATAAAAATGACAATGCAAGTCCAGTGTAGATTAAAATACGCTCAAAAAGGACATTTTTAATTCATTAATCAATAAAAAAAATCAGTCCAACAGGCAAATTTCCTGCCCACCTCCATTGTGGACAAAATCGGCCGAGCTAATGAATGCACCCACGCGGGGAATAGGAAATATTCCATCCTGCGTTTTAATTGGTTAAATCAGCTTCCGGTTTGCTCGGGAAATAACAAATTATGGGCTGTTATTTCCAGAGCTGCTCAGTAAATAGCCAGTGCGAATGTTAAAAGCTAAATTATTATTCTTTTTGAACAAATATTCAAACAAAGTAACGACGTAGAAACGTATGTACAAATGAAACCTAGGATACCAAAAACAATTCACATTTGTTTTCGTCGAGGGCAGGCACAATCGATATACGGTGTGGCATGGCAACATTTTGAATGCATAATTTGAATCAGTAAAACATTCAAGGAGCATGACCTCCTGTCATTAGCCCCAGGGGGTGGGGATGGAAAGTTAATGAAAAAATGCATTCTAATGGTTGAGCCTGGGGTCTTGGAGGGGCTATAAAATGCATGAACGGATCCAGGGGGTGTCCATCGCTGCATCGGGTACCCGGGCACCCCCTTTATTTTGGTAAAATTTTCTCATCAGGGTAGAATCCATTGTCAAGATACTGCGAGGTGATGCATTCCTGCACTTGTTCCTCAGATGAGGACGTTTCTAACACACAGACGTGGGACATTGCCACAACTTCTCTCAAGTACTGCCATAAAACCAAGTTAGCTGATGTCAATGATTTTATTTGCCACAAGTACAACAGCATTCAGCCAGGAAAGCTGAAACGTTTAAATGTTGGAGTCTCAAACCTTTTGCAATGAGATGTTGCAGTATGAAATGGATTTATAAACTGGTGGTGAGATTCTCAAAATACTATGTGAATTAATAGTTTGCAAAATCTGGTAATTTTGAGGGTAAGCACATTTGCATCATGATCGAAAGAGCTTGGAGGTGATTCTCACAAAACTGTTTGACAATGATAGCATATTGCCAGTGGATATGAATTTAGAATTTGTGATGGTTACATGTTTTATAACAATCATGCAAAATGTTAATAGAGCCACCAATGGGGAAAATAATTGTGGTATGTGCCCTTACGTCATCTGTAAAAAGTTTCACCACACTCTGTACATATATACAATGCTACTACTGAGTGAGTGCAGGTGCGGGGACCGCGAGATGTAGGCCAGACGCCATTGTCCCCTTAATGATACATATTATGTGCATTATAAAAATAGCATATTATACCCGCCACCATCAATTGCCACCAATACACCATTTCTTTGTGTTTCTTTTTACAATTCCCAACACCCAAACAATACTACAGTACTATACTAGTAGTTCTAGTAGTTGCTGCCAGTATATAAATTATGTTTTGCTTCATCTATGTTGACTTAATGTTGAGCTATTAGTGATGGCTGATATCTGGTTGCTTAAATGCAAGCATTAAACTGACCAATTACGACTAATTGTACATGACTAAAGTAATCTCAATGACAAGACAAATTTCCTCAGATGAAACAGCATCATTGTTAGCTGTCAGACAAAATGTTTATAGCTGAAAAAAGTGATACAAGGTTTTCAGGACGATCGATTGTTCATCATTGTGTGTTGGATAGTAGCAACATTTTTGTTATGTTGTGCATAAGGCTTGGTCCAGTTACATATTTGTAATTGATTACAGCAAAATGGTGTAATTGAAATTATGTTGTAATTGAAATGTGGTGCATAGTTGCACAATTATTTCAGTTACAATCAATTACAGTATTGTTTTCATATGACAAAACTACCTAATTCACCAACACACCTGCTGCCACCAGGCCTCAGACAAATCATTTCCATCAATTCCAATTAGCACCTGGTAATGTCAGTGGCTCAGTATCCCCTTTGTTCTTTAGTCAGCCTGCAAGCTGACACCAAGACTTGACTGGTGCAGGCTGTCTAACATGAATCAGGATACTTCTTCAGCAGTCAAACAGCTAACAGTTCTTGGCACTGTTCATTGTGAATGCAACAAAGATATGTTATGGCTAACTGATGAATGACCCTTTCATTGTGTCCGTCCTGCTTAACTAAGCAAACAAATGGATTATGTATTAAACATAATTACCTCTCAAGAAACTTGGTATTGGATCTGTATATTGGATTATGGCCTGAACTGGCAACTAGTACAAGTATTTCTAACCAGAGAAAATATGCTCCTTTATGGGTTCATTACATTCAATGTGCAGAAACAAAAAAAATTATGTTTCTTTAAAATGTATCTATTCAGCTGAATGCCCCTCACTTTGCAACTTCAATTCTAATTAATTTTTTTCACATTTATATCAATTCAGTTCAGATTTACATGTGTTCCTGAAGTGAACAAATAAAACATAGATTAATATTGAACATATTATCGTGCTCAAATGTGCTATTTACTAAAATGTTAATCAATTGTGCCATTATAGTATATGCCATTTTTTGTATGTGTCCTTTTGGTGTGTGGTATTTTTGCATGTGCATTTTTGTATTTCTGAAGTGGTTTAATTGTAATTTATTTGAAATTGAAGTCTAATTTATTTGATTTTGTGTCATTTAACCTAATTGTACATGACATTACCTTTATTGAAGTTACATTTCTGTCAGTTTGTGTCAGACATGGTGTCAATTCCATTCCAGGATTGGAATTAACCATGTACTCTACTGGTGTTTCCTTTATTAACTAAAGTTCTGGTTCATAGCCATGCTTCCACTTCCAGTGATGCACTTCTTAAGTACTACTACCGGTAATACACTGCTCAGGATTATATATAGACACCACTCAGCTGTGTAATGCACCTGTGGTCTATCTGGTGCAAGGTTCTTCTAACTGAACTGCAGGCAAGAAACTGGCAGTACTTTCTGTGACATAGTCACTTGTCGGTTCGAGTAGTTTAGTTACCCACCACATGATGGCAGCACCCAGGGTAATGTAATGTAATTTAGAGAATATAGTTAGTGAACTATTATTGCTATGTTTATTTGTCCTGTAATTAGTTGTATTTACAGTGTAGGTAGTTGGTCTTATTACTAATAATTCAGTTGTTTAAACATAAATTTTCACCCTAGAGACAGGGGTCACGTGTGGTCAGTGGAAGGGGCCCTGCCCCAGTGGGCCAGGCGTGATCCTACAGTTAATGACAACTATGTTTTGGTAAGTCCCTAAATGATGTTTTCTACCTTATTAAGCAATGTTTTCAATTTATAATTGTATCATACTGTATGATAGGGAATTGTCCATCTGTTTATGTCAAGGCATTTACTTTATCAGTTATAATTACTTAGTGGTGACTTTGATTACTAATATGTGGAAGATCAGGAATAAGTGGTCATTGGACCTTAGGGAAGAATGCCCAACAGGGCTTAATGAGATTTTTACCACTTCCAGTCAGTAGCTTGTAAATGTACAGATCCCTTTAGAAAGTTAAGTTTTGATCCTGTTTAGTGGTGCTACTGTTATAGTTAATATGTTATAAGATGTGATAGACATGGTGCAAGCATAACTTGTGCATGTATATAGGTATTATGTAACTGTCCCTACAGTTAAGCCAGGATCAGTCTGGTGCCCCTCTCTCCCTTTGAAGTTACATTGATTAATTGCTCTAGGAGGTGGCTGGGAGAGGGCTGATCTTGAGTATTCCCTAGAGACATGTAAGTTGAGCAGTGTCCAAGACTTGCTTGTAAACAACAGTGGAATGACAGCTAGGCTAGTCAGGGCATGCACATGTGAAATTTACAACATTGTTCACTGTTGAATTTATTATATTAAGGCTGTTTTACATGTAGAGTACTAGTATTACATTAACACCTACAAGTATGATTATATATTAGTACTGAATAAGATAACAGGTATTTTACAGACAATATTGTGAACAACACCAATGTGTTGGAACTATGGTATTTAACAGATGTTGAAGTGTCATCTTACACTGGACACTGATATGCAAATAGCTTACTGGTTTGGTTTGTATTTGTACAGGCGACACGAAGTCCTGGCTCACTCCTGGTTGTGGCCAGTCGTCTTTTAAGACATTCTTTAAGTCGTCTTTTAAGACTTCTTTTAAGTCGTCTTTTGGGTCGTCTTTGTTATTGTGTATAGTTCTTTCACCTTTTATTGTTGTTCTTAATGCTCTTGCTTTTGATTGTATTTTGAACTTTCGGTTGACATTTTATACTTTGATGAGGTATGAAGTTAGATCAGTAGTGCAAATTGTGCAAGGACTGAGAGACTTGGTTTTGTATAATTTTAGTAGTTAAACTGTAATAAACGCAATTTTATCTTCAAATTTGCCTTACAGTGGTCTATTCTTAATTTAGGCATAAGCTAACCACCCACAGCCTACATTTATGGTACCAGAAGTGGGGTAGACCTTTTAACTCAAAAAATTATAGGCAGGACCAAAATTTTAAGTTAATTTTTGATAAGACGACTGGCCACCCAGGTTAAAGAGTATGGACCAGGAGGATATCGAAGAAGTGCGCGATGAGCTAGAAACGATGCGTCAGCAACTGAAAAATTTGCTGGAGCAAAAGAGAGTGCCTCAGCACCAGTGACGGTGGTTGTACAGGCGTGAGCGGCGACTCGAAACTTCTCGGGGTCGGGAGCAGAAACAGTCACTGAGTGGATAGAGGATGCACATGCCATGATAAGTGCGCAGGGTCTGACAGGAAAAGAAGCAGCAGACTATCTGTTATCCCACCTTGAAGGACCAGCACGACGGGAAGTTAGATGTCGCCCTGCTGACCAGTTAAACGATGCAGATGCCCTTTTCAAAAATCTTCGTGAGACGTTTGGCGAACGGGCAAGTGCTTCCCAGTTGCTAAGACATTTCTACGAAAGGAAACAGATGGAGGGTGAGACCATCACAGAGTATTCTCACCAGCTCGTTCAACTGATAGACCGACTGGAAAACACGTCCCCAGATCATGTGGTCGACCGAGACACAATGCTCAGAGATCAGCTAATTGAAAATGTGCGCGAGCCATATCTGAGATGGGAACTGAAGAAGCAGGTGACAAATGAGCCTGAGAGTACATTCATCACCTGCAGGGAGACAGCGATACAGTGGTCCACAGAGACGGAAACCAAGAAGAAAGTACGGACTTCTTCGCAGATAGTAGACGCGAAACCGATGCAATCTCTGCCGCAGCAACCTCACAGCGATCAAGTGGTGAAGATGCTGACAGAGATGATGGCCAAACAGCAAACCCTGATCGAAGGAATTGCACACCAACAGCAAGAGTTGGCTAAGAACCAAGAGGAGCTACGTCAGCTAGCTAGCGGAACACAGAGAGGTCCATTGAGCAGGATGCGCAGTGCAGGAATATGCTTCAAATGTCGGAAACCTGGACATATGGCCAGAGACTGTCGCTCTGCTGGAGACGGCAAGGGGATAGGGACTTGTTACTTCTGTGGAAAGCTGGGTCACCATCAAAGAGAATGTTCCGCATTCAAGGACGCACAGGTGAAGGTGAGATGTGGTCAGCAGACGTCAAACTAGGTTGCTCCACTACTATGGGCCGAGTGGTGGAGAAGGGAGTGACTGGCTCTGTAAGATCTGACAATGACAGCTTAGAATGTCTGGTTGGTCATGCACCAACACTAGAAGTGAAGATGGGAGGCATTCCAGTGGTATGTCTGATGGACACTGGCAGTCAAGTGACAACTGTCACTGAAAGTTTCTTCAAAGAACATTTGAAAACATTGGCTGCCGATGTGATGGATCCCAAGAGTTGGTTGGTCGTCAGAGCAGCAAATGGAATTGAAATACCTTACACAGGATATATCGAGATAGATATGGAAGTTTGCGGCATACATGTTCCGAGGAGAGGGTACTGATAGTAAAGGACTCAACAGACCTTGCACGCCAGGAAGTAAATGGTCTTCGGGGAACAAATGTTCTGATGAAGGTGCCAGTTTTGAAGAACATGCTAAACGGCATGAAAACTGAGGCCTACAGGCCAACAAGAGAAGCAGTCAGCTTTGCCAGGGTAGCAGGTCATTGTCCAATTAGAGTACCAGCCAATTCGTACGTGAACGTTAAAGCAAGAGGACGCGGGAGTATGGACTCCATGCTGGTCGAACCTTTGTCGACACCGATACCAGGAAATCTGGTAGTAGTTAATACGTTGGTCGAAGGATCGTATTTCTATGTGAAGGTCGTCAATGGGTCGAACGTCGATGTCGAACTGCAACCACGGACACGGATTGGGCTGTTACGACCTGCTACGCCTTACCGAGAGATGAGAGTGGAGGTCTCAGCAAATGCAATTACCATCAGCACTCCAATGGAAGACAAAGTCACACCGACTGCAGAAGTAGATGTTCAGGACATCTTAACAAGCCTACAGCTGTCAGGATTTCAAGGAACACCTGAAGAGATGATACAAATAAGGAAACTCTTTGTGAAGCATCAAGATGTGTTTGCAAGTTCTTCTGACGACCTTGGTTGCACCACAGCAGTGAAACACAATATACGAACCACAGACGACATTCCTGTTGTTCAGCCGTACCGAGAATCCCCCAACACAACTACAGGAGGTGAAGGAACACATGGAGAAGCTGATGAGAAACGGAACGATTGTACCTAGTAAGAGCAACCATGCTAGTGCAACTGTACTAGTACGAAAGAAGAACGGAGATCTAAGAATGTGCATTGATTACAGAGCACTTAACAACAAGACAATCAAAGATGCTCATCCACTTCCAAGAATCGTGGAGTCATTAGACGCAATGACAGGTGCACAGTATTTTACAACACTGGATCTACAATCAGCGTATAACCAGGTGCAGATGGAACCAGATGACCAGCACAAAACGGCATTTACAACACCATTCGGTCTACATGAATTCACCCGAATGCCATACGGCTTATGCAATGCCGCTGCAACGTTCCAGCGCCTCATGCAAATGACCTTCAGTGCTGAGATGTTTGAAATATTATTAGTCTACTTAGATGACATTGTCATCTTCTCAAAGAGTATCGAAGAACACCTGAAGAGGCTGGATGCAGTATTCACCAAGTTACGACAGTTCGGATTGAAACTGGAGCTGAAGAAATGCAACTTCTTTAGAAAGGAAGTGCTGTACTTAGGTCACCTGATCGGTGCTGACGGAGTAGCAACGGATCCGTCCAAGATAGCAGTCGTCGAGAAGTGGCCTGTCCCGAAAACTCTCAAGGACTTACGATCATTCCTTGGCTTTGCTTCCTACTACCGAAGATACGTACCTAATTTCACGCAAATCGCGAGTCCACTACATCGAGTGGTAACCGATGCTTGCAAGGCGGGAAAAGGGAAACGAAGAACCAGCAAAATGTACGGCTTAGAGAAATGTTGGACTGACAAATGTGAGACAGCATTCAAGGCTTTAAAGACAGCACTGACGACAACACCAGTACTAGGATTCGCCGACTATAATCTGCCATTCATTGTTGAGACAGATGCATGTGACAAGGGGCTGGGAGCTGTCCTAAGCCAGATGCAAGATGGAAAACTGCGTGTGATAGCATATGCTAGTCGTAGTTTACGGGGTGCTGAGAAGAATGATGTAAACTATTCTGCAATGAGATTGGAGACACTAGCCTTAAAATGGGCTGTGACCGAAAAGTTCCGCGATTACCTGCTTGGTGGAACATTCACTGTTTACACAGACAACAATCCACTGACGTACCTCAACAAGAAAGTAAAGCTGACAGCTGTTGAGCAAAGATGGGCTGCGTCTTTGGCACCATTCAACTTCGACATACGGTACCGCCCTGGTCGCTGTAATGCTAATGCTGACGGATTGTCACGCCTTAGTGAATGCAACAAGACATGCATCAACATCCCCACTGTCGAAGCTAGCCTTGCAATGGTCACACAGACGTCTCACTTGCCAGTGAATCTGAGGGTAGCGGTGATGGAGGAATCCGCCAATCGTGAGATTGCTAAGTGTTGTGAATACAAGGTAAATACAGATCCCGCAGAACAGGCGACAACAACATTGCCAGGACTGCCGAAAGAGGCAATGGGAGAATTACAGGCTGCTGATTCCACCATTGGTAGACTCATCTATTACCGGAAGATAGGAAGACGCCCGACAGTGGACGAGAAATCATCTGAGACAGCAAATGTGATCCAGTTGGTACGCCAATGGGATCACATTGTGGAAACAAATGGAGTTCTCTACCGGTGCGTGCTAGACTCTAAAGTTGGCGAAATTGATCAATTGTTGTTGCCAAGATGTTTGCAAGATAACGTACTAGAAAGTTTGCACAACAAACAAGGTCACCAAGGAGTGGAGAGAACAGAGAAACTGGTGAGAGCACGCTGCTACTGGCCGACGTTACACAAAGATGTACAAACATGGATTAATCTGTGTGAGCGTTGTACGCTTGGTAAATTTCCCGCAAAGAAGATGAGAACACCACTGGGAAGGCTCATTGCTACACGACCCCTAGAGGTGGTCGCCATCGATTACACAGTATTAGAGCCCTCGTCAGATGGTCGGGAAAATGTACTCATAATCACCGATGTCTTTACAAAGTTCACAGTTGCAGTAGTAACCCGAAACCAGAAAGCAGAGACTGTAGCCAAGGCACTGGTTACACAATGGTTTGAACCTTACGGTATTCCGCAGAGGATACACAGCGACAATGGGCGCAACTTTGATTCAGTGCTAATAAGTGAACTTTGCAAACTATATGGAATTCAGCGTTCTCATACTACTCCCTACCACCCAGCTGGAAATGGCCAATGCGAGCGGTTTAACCGGACACTGCATGATCTACTGAGAACATTATCGGAGAAGAAGAAGAGAAGGTGGGCTGAGCATGTACATGAAGTGGTCAACGCCTACAATCTGACTCCACATTCCAGCACGGGATACGCACCATTCTACCTGATGTTTGGCAGAGATTCTAGACAACCAATCGACCTACTGCTGGGTACAGGAGAACAGGAGGTGGAGCCAAGTGACTGGGTTTCCAGTCACCAACAACGATTGCAAGAAGCCTATCAACTTGCACGAAGACAGCTGGTACACGAAGCTGATAGTCGTAAGAAACACTACGACCGCAAGGCACGTGATCTTCCCTTGTCGTTTGGACAACGAGTGTACCGTAGAAAACGTGACATTCGAGGTCGTAACAAAATCCAAGATGTTTGGGAAGGAAAAGTATACAAAGTTGTTGCGAGAAAGGGAAAGAACGACGTGTACGTGATCGAACCAGCTGACGGGTTTGGAGAATTACGAACTGTGAATCGGGTGGATCTTCGATTGTGTCCCCAACCAGAAACAACAACGAGGCGGAAGCTGCCCTGTCTTCCTGATGAGAAGACAATAGACCCTGACCGTCATGAAGAATTATCCGACGACGAGCGACTGCAGTGGAGATGCATAATACGAAGTTCACTTCCACAACCACTGGAACGCGTGAGCAGCAGTGATGACAGCGGCGACAGTCCGATCAACGATGGCTGTGACGTAACGACAGACACCTCTGAGGCAGAAAGATCACATGAGGACATTACAACAGTGCGGCGATCGTCACGAACAACGGCAGGATGGCATTCGAACCGTTTTAGAGAGCCACGTTCGGCTTTGAATGGACACTAGAATTAACATGACTTGTGTTTAGTTAACATTAAGGCAATGTTAGCAAAAGTGGGGTGGATGTGACATAGTCACTTGTCGGTTCGAGTAGTTTAGTTACCCACCACATGATGGCAGCACCCAGGGTAATGTAATGTAATTTAGAGAATATAGTTAGTGAACTATTATTGCTATGTTTATTTGTCCTGTAATTAGTTGTATTTACAGTGTAGGTAGTTGGTCTTATTACTAATAATTCAGTTGTTTAAACATAAATTTTCACCCTAGAGACAGGGGTCACGTGTGGTCAGTGGAAGGGGCCCTGCCCCAGTGGGCCAGGCGTGATCCTACAGTTAATGACAACTATGTTTTGGTAAGTCCCTAAATGATGTTTTCTACCTTATTAAGCAATGTTTTCAATTTATAATTGTATCATACTGTATGATAGGGAATTGTCCATCTGTTTATGTCAAGGCATTTACTTTATCAGTTATAATTACTTAGTGGTGACTTTGATTACTAATATGTGGAAGATCAGGAATAAGTGGTCATTGGACCTTAGGGAAGAATGCCCAACAGGGCTTAATGAGATTTTTACCACTTCCAGTCAGTAGCTTGTAAATGTACAGATCCCTTTAGAAAGTTAAGTTTTGATCCTGTTTAGTGGTGCTACTGTTATAGTTAATATGTTATAAGATGTGATAGACATGGTGCAAGCATAACTTGTGCATGTATATAGGTATTATGTAACTGTCCCTACAGTTAAGCCAGGATCAGTCTGGTGCCCTCTCTCCCTTTGAAGTTACATTGATTAATTGCTCTAGGAGGTGGCTGGGAGAGGGCTGATCTTGAGTATTCCCTAGAGACATGTAAGTTGAGCAGTGTCCAAGACTTGCTTGTAAACAACAGTGGAATGACAGCTAGGCTAGTCAGGGTATGCACATGTGAAATTGACAACATGGTTGACTGTTGAATTTATTATATTAAGGCTGTTTTACATGTAGAGTACTAGTATTACATTAATACCTACAAGTATGATTATATATTAGTACTGAATAAGATAACAGGTATTTTACAGACAATATTGTGAACAACACCAATGTGTTGGAACTATGGTATTTAACAGATGTTGATGTGTCATCTTACACTGGACACTATGATATGCAAATAGCTTACTGGTTTGGTTTGTATTTGTACAGGCGAACGCAAGTCCTGGCTCACTCCTGGTTGTGGCCAGTCGTCTTTTAAGACATTCTTTAAGTCGTCTTTTAAGACTTCTTTTAAGTCGTCTTTTGGGTCGTCTTTGTTATTGTGTATAGTTCTTTCACCTTTTATTGTTGTTCTTAATGCTCTTGCTTTTGATTGTATTTTGAACTTTCGGTTGACATTTTATACTTTGATGAGGTACCGAAGTTAGATCAGTAGTGCAAATTGTGCAAGGACTGAGAGACTTGGTTTTGTATAATTTTAGTAGTTAAACTGTAATAAACGCAATTTTATCTTCAAATTTGCCTTACAGTGGTCTATTCTTAATTTAGGCATAAGCTAACCACCCACAGCCTACATTTCTATTATTCTTATATAATTTATAGCTGCCAGAAATCGTTCAAAATACATTATATGACAACCAGACATGGGACAAAGTCCTTTTTGCCATCACCTGGCTTTTAAAAAACTTTCTTTCAAAGGTCCTTAATGGATTGGACTTCAGTTTAAACAGAATTTAAAAGAGAGAACTCCAACTTTAAAGCCATGTAAAAAAGTGTTTGGAATCCTGTCTTCTCCATTGTTTTAAGTGATGCAGATGTTCCTGATTTGTTAAAAGTTTAATGCATCTTCAGCATAAACCTCTATGTGACAACCTGTGTTTAAATTTAAACTAGATGTAACTTGTTTAAGCCTGATTAATCATGCCATTCCCCAGGGGAGGTTCTTCCATTTTGAGAGAGTTGTGTTTAACTGTAACGTTTTCAGAAATTGTCCCAGAAATCCCCAGCTGATTGTGTACACTTGAACCTCCCTTTTCAAAACCCTGAGGATGGGTCTGTTAATAATATTATATATATATATATATATATATATATATATATATATATATATATAGTTTGCCTATTCCAGTGTTGTTTGTGTTTTTTCTTTGATAGACAGTGCGAAGCAACTTCATCAGAGGTTGACACCATCCCGTGTCATCGTGTCAGGACAGGTTCTGCGGCATACTATCCCAACGACAGACTGTGACATTCTGATAGTCTTCCCTCCGGAAACACAGGATGTTACACTTCTGTCCCTTCTCTCCCATCTCCGTTGTCATATTCCTGAGCTGCTGGTTTGTGTACGGCACCATGGCAACACCGGTGTCTATGCATTCTACCTCACAGCTTCGTATGAAATGTAAGTACCATGGTCAAGGCAGTTTTCCATGGATTAAATGTAATGTAGAACAACTTTAATTGGTTATCTGATATGGAACTAGTGGGGGTGTTCATATAATTAAAACACCCTAATTCTGTAAATTTTTTCTATGCTAAAACTGCTTCCTAATTTAGCCTATCGCAAATCCGGTTCATTGGTGTCCAAATATGTAGTGTGTGAATAGTTTATGTAACATCCATAGTTGATTTAATAAAAAATGCCTATTTTTGTTCAGACCATCGAAAGAATTGAGTTTACTCGTTAGATCTGGTAAGGATCAAAATAGTGGACATCCAGAATGGTAAATACTGTGTGGGTCAGTGCTGTTCATGGGCGTGACCTCCATCCTCTCGCCGATCACATGACAAAGTTATGAAATTTCACCAAGAAACAAAATCGTGATTTTTGAGCATTTCGATTTTCACATCAGTAAATGCTTGAACAAGCATTAACTAATTTAGTAGCTTGTCTGATGACTTCACAAAAACTGCATACAAAAGTTGCACAAACGAGCTAGCATATTGTAGTGGATACTAGGTAGGTTTGGTTTTTCGCAAACTTAATTTGAAATAAGACTAGCAAAAAAATCGAATGTGCATGTGCGTGCATGTGTCTGCGTGAGAAACAGGTATATGTATATATATATTTCATTGCTAACATATGTATATAGGATATATAAAATGTTTAGAATTGCACAGCGAAACATAATATTGTCACTTAAGTATCATTAAATGATGAGCTTGAGGCAGCTTAATTTTATTAAATGTATTTTTTAGTTTCCTCAAACATGCCAGTGAAGTAGGCATCTTTAAGCGATTGACAGATGAATATGGTGGCCTGCTGAAGGAGTTTGACTATGACGAGCGGTCGCATTTTCAAGATGTCGACGATGCGTGTCACTTCCTGACTGACCAGGAACGACAGAGCATCGTCAGACACATGTTGTTTAGTGTCCGTGCTGACGGAGATGGCCATGTCGAAGATGTCAGTTTTCTACATGGCCAGTTAATGTGTAAGTGTGATTGGTCATGTCAGAAACACAAACTATATTCTGCCTAATAAGTATGCTGGAAAAAAATTTAACATGGAAAAATGTCATGGAATCTGTTCTTATAATCGTACACCAACATTTTTTCTCTAGACAATAAGGCAACTGTATAACACTTGGTGTAATTTGGTGACTAGCGTAGAACAACTGAAAAGTGGTACGAATTCATTAACAACAGATTGTGACACTAGTCAAATAAAAAGCATTTTTAAGCATCTTATGTTGTGATTCAAACAACTAAGAAAAACAATTTCTGAGAAATTAGTAGAACTTGTATTAGAATAATCACACAGTTGCCTTTTAAGACGATAAGGAGCTAACTACAACATTAGATGCACTAATAGGATAGGGTAACCAAATTACCTGTCATTTGCTTTGGCGGCACCACTGTCACTCTAACAATCATGACTAGACACAAGTCAACACTAGCAATCATAACTAGACACAAGAAACCTGTTTTATGTCTTGTCTTGTAGTTCCACTACTACTTTCGAAGGGCATCATACGGCAGGTGCTGCCTCTACACAACCTGGAGGAACTAGAATATCTGCGCAAACACTGGGTGTGTGCATTGTTCCAGTCTCAGCCACTAGGTGGGTGTTTCTCGTATAGACATGCCAGGTTTACGTCACATGTGCAGATTGGGCTTCTGATTGTCCACACCATAGGTGAAGGTAGCAGTGTGATGCTATATCATCTATTACTGTAATACGTACACATGAAATGAGACTTTTAAAATTTTTATTCAATGAACTGTATATTTTTCATGCTGAAGTATAGCAATGTGCGGTTTGTCTGTGTGTCAACCTCCCCCGCCCCCCCCCACCCATCCATCCATCCATTCATCTGTAGTTGCCATCTCTCAAGGTTTCTTAATCAAAGGGTGGTTCTTTTCTTTTTATTTTGTCTGCAAATATATTTGTTGCAGGATTAAAAGGTCGGAATTATTTAAATTTTACCAAGTTAATTCGGTATGTCAATAAGGTAATGGTAGTTATTGCCGAGACTTTTAAGGATTTTTTATGAATAAGTTTCTTTACAATCACACCAAATGGTAATTAGTGAATTGTGGTCTTGCTTTATTGCCACCTGGACTGCTGCTGAATAAAGCACATTACAGGGTACACCGTCCTTATTTTGTTTGACATATTTTGATCTCAATGACATCCCTTTAGCTCTCCCAATCTAATCTAACAGTTTAGACCTGTGACTGGGTCTCACCCAGGTAACTGTCTTGTTGTTTTTTCATAATTTTTATCTGAAGTTTATGTGCAATTTTCAAAGGCAGGTCTGTTAACTTTTTGCTATACTATTGTGCAAGATATTACTTTTTTGGGCCCATTTGTTCACTGGGAGCATAGGCCATCAACAAAAGTGTTTGTGCCATCTTCGTGAGTTCGTTCTAGGTGTAACCCATCATTTTAATTTCTGCTTCAACATCCCATCGCCAGCAAACTTGCACTGTAATTGAAATGCCAATTCCTGAATTGGAATTGGTGTTTTTTTTTAAAGAAAATGTTATTGGTATTTTCAGTTACTTTTAAACTAGTTTTTCGATTACATCGTGTAACTTTTAACTCTAATTATTCACTACAAATAATCAATAAAATATAATAAAATTTTATGTTGTGTATATCATATTTGTTTGCCAATACTTTCAGTAATAGGATGAAATTAAACAAAGCTGCTCTAAAATGTATGTTATTTTTGGCATTGAGTGTGTCTGTGATTGGTCTGGTTACATACTGTTATTACATACTGTTATCACATACTGTTATTACATACTGTTATTACGATATGGAAATAATAATTGGAATTGGTATTTTGTAATTGAAAGTGTCGCCACCAGGTGTTTCTAAGCCATCCGCTGTTTCGCTTTCCTTGGGGGTTCCATATGAGTGATTATCTGCAGGAATCTGCAGATGATATTCTGTTCTGTCCTGCAAGTTCTGAATGTGAAAATTATTTACTTTGAAAGGTGGTCAATTATAAATCATCTTCTAATGGAAAACATATATTACTTGCTTGTGTTTGTAGACAAAGTGTGTGGTTACTTTGGAGTGAAGATTGCGATGTACTTTGCTTATCTGGGTCATTACACTACGGCCTTGACCATTCCAGCCACCATTGCTCTCCTGTCTTGGGTCGTCTCCGGTCACAGCCAGGTGATGCATTCACCAATATTTGTTAAAATACATGTAGAAACAAGTATGTGCATGTATGTGAAATAGGAAACATAATATCAATGCTAATACATAATATTAATACAAAACACATATTCGTAAAAATGTTCATCAAATTGATAGGGAATAATGAAGTAACAGTTTACTTCTAATCACGACAATTGAGATTTACTTAAATTCAGTTCCTGAAATGTTGAGTAAATAAATCTCTCAATAGTTGTGACTAGAAAATAATTGTTACGTCACTAAGCACATAGTTTAAATATTCACTTTTCTAGGGCAAAAGCACTGAAAACAATTTACACATTACACATACTTTATATGGTGGTCTTACACCATGGTCATCATAGTATCATGTTGATTTTTGGAACTATAATTTTCTGTTGTTTTCTACTTTGTTTACTGAGGCCTTTTTTTGTTTATTAGTTGGTTTACAGATTTTCTTTAATGCAAAAACGTTCAGCCAGTTGAAAAAAAGAAAAAATAGTAATCCAAATATGTAACAACTACTTCATTTAAAATAAAATAGGCGATATTGCACGTTTTGCTGTGGCCCTCAGATTCAGCTTTATATAGCAATTCAAAGTCGTCTCTAAGCCACACAGTTGGGCAGGTTGTTCTGTATTCACAAAGAAATCTGACATAAATGCAAATTAAGTTGTTGACTAAATTAATTCAAGTGTATTTCATAATGCAGTATCAGTCATTTTCTTCATACTGTGTGTGCAATTTAGTTTGGTACTGGCACCTAGTGAATGAATATTCAGTGACAGTGCCACTGGGCCACAAGGCTTAAAAAAATCAGGACTATTTCCAGTTAGGCTCTCTCTAAAAACTAGTCTGTAGCTGACAACGGGAGACTAAGCAACATGTATACCAACATTATATTAAAGTACATACAATCTAATTAATCACGGACCTGTCTTTAAACACAGTAAGCAAATGCTTCATGTTATAATACAACAGATGAAAATGTAAAGAAGATTTTTTACGCAAAAATATTGGGTCAGCTTATCCGTAAACCAACTAATAAAGCATAAAAGGCCTAAATGACACAAGTTGGTGTAAACATGAACACTGAGTAGTTGCTTGGTCTCTTGTAGGCAGTGGATGATGCCTGTTTTGTTGGTTTTGCGTGCGTCAATGTCGTCTGGGCGATGCTCTACCTTGAGCACTGGAAGCGCCACAGTGCCGAACTTGCTTTCCATTGGGGGACACTTGACGTCAAAGATGAGCTGCTCATTGAACCACGACCACTCTACCATGTATGCCATTTAGTCACGCTGTGATGATTTTCTGAGTACCCATTTGCCAGTTTTGTGGCACAACCGGTGCAAGAAGAATCAAGGTTAATTAAAATATATTTTGTGCGCAAACGTTACCTAAGTTTAATATTGGATCTTTTTAAGAAACTAAGTAGAAGTAAAATTGCGTTAAGAAATTCAGAATTAATTTTTCCTTTTCATTTAAATCATGCATTCAAATTTAGTCATTTACTCCCAAGTATATTTAGCAAGATGTGTTTCTATTGTATGTAGTTTTTATTAGTTGTGCGAAGTCAGAACCAATAAGAGGTATTAACACATTATAAAGCATTATAATAATAATAAATTTCTTATATGGCACCTCATCCAAGCAATATTCCAAGGCGGTGTACAGTGGAATATACATTAAATCACCATATAGGCTGTTCCAGTTTAAATCTAATAATGGGCAAACATTTGCAGTTATTATGAATTAAATACAGTAAAAATACAGTAAAAAAATTCTAAGTAAATGGTTAAAATTTATAAACACATAAATAAAAGTTTCAAATAATTCATTGAGATCACAATGATAAATAATAGTGATTGTATGTTAAAATAGTCCAAAATTCTATATAATCCTAAAATAATGAAATGTTCGATGAATCTGTGTGAATTGTGTCCACTAGGGGGAGCTAGTGAAGAGTGCCGTTACTTCTCATCTGGAACCGTCGTACCCGGCATGGAAACGCATCCTCTTCTCCTGTTTCGTCAGCTACCCACTCATCCTCGCCAGCCTCAGTCTTGTGTTTGCCACCATGTGGGCAATCTTTGAACTACAGGACTGGGTGAATGAGGGAATTGACAATGGTGACATGCCATTTCTTTGTAAATACCTGCCCAACATCCTGCTTGCTCTGTGCATTGGCATCTACGATGATGTTTATAAGAAGATCGCCTACTGGCTCAATAACAGAGGTACGCGAGTCACTGTTTTATTGTGATTAATCTTGAATCGAATCTCTGATCATAAGACTGAGCCGCTGTCCACAGTGAATCAACTTGAGTCATAATTGCCCCTATGCAACAAAAATTCATTGACTCAACCTGAGTGAATGGCTCCAAAAGCTCAATTCGAGAACATACTTCTGAAGACATGACTGAGAATGCTCAAGTTATCCCACATTAAAGACAAAATGCAACCCACATTTGCTACGGCTTCATTCACTATCAACCCCAGGGTACTAGATGGAAAAAGGGGTGTTTTTGATTGTGTTTGTGATATGTTACTAGCTCAACCATACAAAGAAGCCACAAATGAACACACCATTAGCTTGATCATTTGATAAATTCCTCTGATCAGTGGTATGGGTCAGTTACAAGATTTTAGGACACAGTTATAATATACCATGTAATTTTTGATCATGATAACTCATAATGTAATCAATTAAAGTTAGTCGTAATTACAATCATATTTGAATTAAACTATGCCTAGCGCAGTGGTTGTGAGTTTTACACAGAATATGTTGAGATGTACACACGCAAACACACACGCACGCACGCACACATGCACGCACGCAAACACACACACACACACACACACATTCGTTTCGTGTTTGTTTTCATTTTTTTAAAAAGATCGCCATCCAAAGGAAAAACCCAAATGGCAAGTGGACAAAGTAGTCATTGGCCTATCAAGAGTCCAATCATTTTTCATCTATGTGTAGCCCACCCTTATCATATATAACAATTTTATTTTGAAACATTAACTCTGCTAGCATTAACACAATCAGTCGATAATTTACTCCATTAATTTGTTGTCATCAGTGAGAATGAGTACTTCTCATATCCAATTTACAGTGTTCCTCTGCTAATGCTACTTTCTCAATCTCATATTCATATTTGGGAAATTAGCTTGCTTGGAAATTACTTCTACAAGTTGATTTGAGGCTGTCGTTACAGACAGTGACTTGTATTTTAAATGAACGTTTTCAAATGACTGTTTTTAAATGGAGGTTTGAACGTCATTGATTGCGTCATCTTTACTAGTGCAGTGTTTGTAACATTTTGTTCTACCTCTTGAGGGATTGTGTCCGTGAGAGGTTAAGTCCTACACTCTACTTACTTACCTTGTTGCATTTGCATTCACAAGATCTATTGTTGTAGAGAACTACAGACTGGAGGAAACTTATGAAAACAATTTGATTGTCAAGTTGGTTCTCGTAAGTAAACTGATCACCATATTGTTCACACTGACACTGTCGTGTTCACCAACACAAGCCCCTACTTGTACCATTAGTGTCACATGCTGCATTAGAGCACTGCTTCCCATTGAAGCAGTGCTCTGTGTGTATTCAGTCCTTATTGCATTACATACAGGGGGTGAGGAAGAGAGCGAGGGTGTTTGTGGGGGATTCGATAGTTAGGAAGACCGACAGAGTCTTAAACAAGGGAGATGATGTGGTGGTCTGCTTGCCTGGAGCCAAAATAGAGGCGATAACTGAGAGGGTAAAAAACATCGTAGGCTCGGGTAAGGGTGGATCTGTTTTAGTACATGTAGGGACAAATAACGTAGAGAGGGAGGGTACAACTGCCATAGTTAGGAAATATAGGCAGTTGGTCAGAACACTAAAACAGACGCGGGTTGAGCAGGTAATACTGTCAGGGATTTTACCTGTGATGGGCAGGAGGGGTCATAAATATCGAAATTGTCGGGGGATGGCAATTAACATGTTAGTCCAGAGGCTGTGTAGGGAAGAGGAAGTTGGATTTGTGGATTTATGGGAAAGTTTTGTTGGGAGGGGTGATATGTACATGAAGGATGGGCTTCATTTAAGTGGAAAGGGGGCGGCAGTATTCGCGGACAAACTTTCAGCAGCAGTAGATAGTGACTTGGGTACAATGACAAATATTTTTGGAAGTAAACATTCTTTAAACTAGAAGTGCAGGGGGTTACCTAGAGGTGTCTCAAGCAGAACAAGAGACCACTAGCACAGATAAACCAATATCAAATCATCCGAAAAACATCTCTGAAAAAGGTTATAGATGCGTATGTTTAAATGCAAGGAGCATAGTAAATAAGAAAAACGAATTAAACATTATGGTAGAAGATATTGACCCTCACATAATTGGTATAACTGAATCATGGGCCAACATAGATATAACAGATGCTGAATTAGGACTGACAGGATACGTAATGTTTAGGAAAGATCGAATAGGAAGAAGGGGCGGGGAGTTATTTTATATGTTAAAGAATCTATTCAGGCTTATGAAATGAAACTAGAAAGGGAAGCAGATTGCGATGAAGCTGTTTGGTGCAAAATTGTTTCAGGAAATTCAAAATTAACTGTTGGATTAGTTTACCGAAGTCCAAACATAAACGAAGAGGACAACACAAAAATAAAAACGCTATAAAGGAAGTTAGTAAAGGGAATGTATCATAATGGGAGATTTTAACCATGGACACATACAATGGAATTCTCTAGAGAGCACAGGGATTGATGATCAACAATTTCTATGTTTAATCCAGGATAGCTTTCTTACTCAGCACGTACTAGAACCAACCAGGGGAGAAAATGTATTAGATATAGTTTTGTCATCACAAAAGAATTAGTGGACAATGTAAAAATATTTGAACCATTGGGTAATAGTGACCATAATCAAATACATTTTGACATCAATGTAAAATCAGAAAGTAAAAATAAGAAAACGTACAAGAGAAACTTCCACAAAGGTAACTACAAAGATATGAGAAAATACTTAGCACAGCTAGATTGGAATAACATGCTGATGAATAAGACTGCAATTGAATGTTGGAATATTCTAAAATATGAAATTGAGAGTATCATTGATAAATTTGTTCCCTTCCGAAAACAAGGAAAACGGTGTAGAAAGAAACACGTGTCAAAAGAGGCAATTAGAAAAATAATGCTAAAACAAACTATGTGGAGGGTTTATAGGCGTACCAGAAAGGAAGAAGACTATGCAAAATACAAAGAGGCACTTAATGCAGCTACAACTGAAATCAGACAATCTAAAAGAAGCTATGAGCAAAAACTGGCATGTAACATAAAAACTGACAGCAAGAGTTTTTATGCATATGTCAGGAGTAAACAAAACGTACAAGACAAGGTTGGACCTCTAGAAGACAGTGCTGGAAATATAATATCACAGGGGTTTTTAATGGCGGAAGACCTAAATGGTTACTTCAGTTCAGTGTTTACAAAAGAAGATATTAGTTCATTACCAGTTGCTGATGCTAAATTTCAGGGGACTAAATCTGACTATTTAGGACCGTTAGTTGTAACTCCAGAATTGGTAGCTAGGAAAATAAAGGCAATGAAGGATAACAAATCACCGGGAGTGGATGGGATTCCTCCAAAATTACTAATGGAAACAGTAGATCAAATCAGTATACCACTTGCAAGAGTATTCAACTTGTCATTAAAAGAGGGAGTTGTTCCGTTTGAATGGAAAGAAGCAAACATCATACCATTATTTAAAAAGGGTTCGAGAAATAAATCAGAGAATTACAGACCAGTGAGTTTAACGTCAGTGATTTGTAAATTATTAGAAAGGTTAATTAAAGACCATATGGTGGACTTCCTCGTTAAGCATAAATTATTAAATTCATCTCAACATGGATTCCTTAAAGCGAGGTCATGCTTAACAAATGTGTTATGTTTTTTGGAAGAAATCACTAAGTGGATAGACGAGGGATCGCCAGTAGATATTATCTACTTAGATTTTCAGAAAGCTTTTGACAAAGTGCCACATCAAAGATTGCTACTTAAATTAAAAGCCCATGGTATCGGGGATAGCATAACTGACTGGATAGAACAATGGCTGACTGACAGAAGACAACGAGTTGTAGTAGATGGCGAAGTTTCAAATTGGAAATCGGTTTTGAGTGGGGTACCTCAAGGATCAGTATTAGGACCTATATTATTCTTAATTTATATCAATGACTTGGACGACAGTATAACAAGTAACGTACTGAAATTTGCGGACGACACAAAACTGTTTAGAAAGGTTAATACTGATGGTGATAAACAACATTTACAAAACGATCTAGACAGATTAGTGAAATGGTCTGAGAAATGGCAGATGCTGTTCAATTTTGGGAAATGTAAATGCCTACATACAGGACATGGGAACTTGAATGTAAACTATAAAATGGGAGCTACTGTTCTTGGTACTACTGTAAAAGAAAAGGACTTAGGAGTTACAATAAGCGCTGATATGAAAGTTTCAGAGCAGTGTGGTATTGCAGCTTCAAAGGGTAATCAAATTCTTGGATTGATTAGAAGAAACATAACATACAAGGGAAAAAAGTTAATTATACCTCTTTATAAAGCAATAGTTAGACCTCATTTAGAATACTGTATACAAACATGGAGACCATATCGTAAGAAGGATATAGATACGCTTGAACGCATACAAAGGAGAGCAACTAAAATGATTCCAGAACTTAGAGACCTTAGTTATGAAGAACGCCTGAAAGAATGTGGTTTAACAACTCTAGAGACAAGGAGGTTAAGAGGAGATCAGATTGAAGTTTTTAAGATATTGAATGGGTATGAAAATATTGATAGAAATATGTTTTTCTCACTCAAGAAGGATAGCAGAACTAGAGGACATGAGGTAAAATTAGTAAAGGATCAATGTAGATTGGACATCAGGAAGCACTCGTTCTCACAGAGGACAGTAAATGAATGGAACAAACTGTCTACAGATTGTGTAACTGCTAGCAGCGTGAATATGTTTAAAAACAAGGTTGACACATATATCAGAAGGGCGGGTTATAAGTAGGTGAACATTGTTGGACTCTCGATAAGCCAATGGCTTCCTTGTCCACTTGCCATCTGGGCCTTTGGCTTGGATGGCAAATCTTGTTAAATCTTGTTAAATCTTGTTAAATCCTGTGTATTCAGTCCTTATTGCATTACATCCTGTGTATTCAGTCCTTATTGCATTCAACAGTATCGGATGAATACTTGACACAAGTGTCAATGATCCCACAAAAGGAATATGTGTGCACGTGTTTGTGTGTGTGTTTTTGTGTGTGTCTGTGTGCGTGCATGGCTACTGCATGCGTGCATGTGTGTGCCAGTTTGTGTGATGTATGTGTGTGTGCAACAACATTTTATTTAACTTGACCTTAACTGTGAATTTTGGTATAAGCAGCCAACATTGGTTTTTCATTCAATTTCAGTTTGTTTGTTTTAGTTTCAGTTTGTCAACTCCTTCCTCTCACTCTTCTATCTTGCTTTCTACATTTGTGATGTGAATCGGCTGCGAGATGTAAGTAACATTTCTCTTTTCTCAATAACCACATGCAAGTCTACATATTTAATCATTTCACTAAGAAAAATAATAATATAATCCGACAAATTTTAAATGTGTGGTGTGTGCGTGCGTGCGTGCGTGCGTGCATGCATGCGTGTGTGTGTGTACATCTGTGCGTATGTATATACATATCTGTTCCTACAGATATACATATCTACCTGTCTGCCTAAATTATATGAATAAATAATAAGAATACCTTGAATGTTAATTACTTAAATTAAACAAATCTGCCTCACAGACATTCAATCTGGAGTCTATGATGGCTCATGTATATTTTGGAGTTCATAGAAAATGATGACATGCTGATTTGCCGTGTTGCAGCAACTGGCAACTCTGCTGATTACCCGGCAGGTGGTCGGAAACATCCGGGAGGCACTGGTCCCATACGTCATCGAAAAACTTAAACTATTTCATATTGGCTATGAGATGACAAAAGATGTGAGCGAGAAAGTGTTGAAGAAACAGGCACATGACATTGTCAGAGAACAGAAGTGTGTAGACTGGTTTCTCTTTCATACACGCAGCATGTTTTCAGTGATGTGTTAATTACTTTCCTCAATGTCACCTCAGACTTGAAGCAGCTTAATGATGAGACAACTTTTATGAGTGTATTATTAATACAAATCACTGTATACACATTTGTTTATCAATGTTTTGTAATGTCTTCTGTAATGCACACTAACTGATATCACCATTGAAACAATTTGCTAAAAATAAGAAGGCCTGAATGGAATTAAAAAACAGTTTATTGATGTATGGTGGCGTAAGGTGTGATGTCAACCCTATTTTTGTTAATTGACTTACATACTGTATATAGAGATATTAGTACAAGTGTGAATGAATTAAGACTGGGGAGAAATACCAGTTACCAACTGGGTTGGGTACTGAGTGGTGGCTGAGTGGGCTAGTGGCCTAGTGGGCACTTGGCAGTGGGCAGGTCATTCAGGTGGGCAATGTTTGGAGGGAAGACCTAGATAATAGAATGTCCACTGGTAGGGTCAAAGGGTGATAAGTTGATGGTTAATCATGGCTTGATTGCCTCTGCAAATATTTCTAAAGTAAACATTTGGGGCTGGCTACTTCCAGCCAAGTGAACTTATGGGGGCTATTAGATTCCATGCAAGGTCTCAATTTACAACAATATAATACTAAAGAAATAATGTTAAGCATTCATTAACCGGAATTACAATTTATAATCAGTTTTTATTTAAAAAATAAAGTAATAATCGGTGTTTTGTATGAATATTTTTATTATGTCCAGGCCCGGCCCGGCCTGCTCACACTAGGCCCAGGCCTGGCCCAAGCCCATTGTGTTTAAATTGTTTTCAGCCCGGCCCAGGCCCACAGTATGTAGACCCAGGCCCGGCCTGGCCCGCGAAATTATGTAGAGGCCCGGCCCGCGGGCTGTGAGCCGGGCCGGGCTTGGACCCAAAGCCCGGCCCGCGCAGGGCACTAATATAGACCATATCTATAATGTGGTTAATTTCAACTCAGTGTCAGTGATACAACTTTGAGCCTTTAAGCAGTCCACTGTATTTCAAATTCAAACATACATTACCATACTAAAAAGCAACATCAATGACAGATAGTTTGGCAAAGATAAATTGGCACTGGTATGTTTCTGCTTGCCCACAGGTCACGACACAATAGCAGTAGCACAGACAGACAGCCAGAATCTACAGAGGTGGAGAAGGAGATGTTTGAGACTGGTACTGAAACAAGAGAGACGCCTCCTCGAGTTGGCCCCACCCTTACACAGGCTGAGATGGAGGCAGTCATGAAGAAGGCGGGTCCTCCTTTAACAGGATTCTTAAAATGGCAAAGCCTTCTAAGGCCAAACAAATGCATCACTGGTCAATATTATATTTTACCTATTAATTATATCTGCCCTAACAAGCATACACCCCTATTTTTATTCAAGTACATTTCTGGTTAATTTATCATATTCAACCTAATAATCGTACATGCCCTAATATACCATACCATACCATACCCCCTTTTTTAATCAGCGATCTCATATTGTAGTTTCCACTCCACTGTCAAGGCTCAGAGATGATGGAAGATCGAAAGATCCACCTATACCAGCAGATCCTTTGGTCACATAGATGTATAAATGGCTGGTACAATCCAGTGACTTCATTGAATTTTTATTTCTATTCAGGTGTGTCCTCCCCATATTTTTGCGGAGTACTTAGTTAACCATATGTTCATCTTAGCATTAATTTTACAATGGATACAACATATCTGTCAAGTTGTTTGTTTACCGTAAATCAATGTTTGATTCATAAGTAGTTTTAAATACGTGTTAACCACAAACGGTAGACCAAAATGTGTTTGTTTCCAACTCACTGCGACATGCTTTCTCAACAGATGAGATTTGCATGCATTGTTTATAAGATGGTTTTGTGGTGTCATTTGGTGTGGAACAGCTGAGAAGTGGCACTGTCTGGTATGAAATAGTTTCATCGTCTTGTGAAACAGACTTTGGCATACATTTATTAGAACATATTTTGTGAAATGTTTCCGCATCTAAATCTGTTCACTTAATAGGGGAAGAATGAATCTAAAGAAATTGCATTAATGCCGGTGTTAAGTCTTGTCATTCTGCATATGATGATCTTCTTGCCAATTCCCAAACAGTTTTGCTGCAGAAAACGAAATTAATATCGTAGGACTGAGTCGTAGCAAATAAATTTTTGTGTAATCATAATTGTTGTCTGGGGAAGTATGAAAAATGCGTACAACAAATATTCACAAATTTAAGTTCTTAACCTTAGACAAATGTTTAGATAATGTTCCTTCAGATCAATGACTTTTTGTTATTATGCCACCTTTGGTAATGTCATTGAAGGTTTGATTTGACAGTACGATGGTACCTTTGATGACTTCCTGGAGATGTTCATCCAGTTTGGCTACGTCACTCTCTTCTCGTCGGCATTCCCGACAGCGGCTCTTTGGGCTCTGCTCAACAATGTCATTGAGATACGCAGTGACGCATTCAAGCTTTGCATGACTTTGCAAAGACCTTTTGGTGTACGAGTCGCCAATATCGGCACCTGGCAGGTTAGTAATAGACAGGCACTTAAACATAATGTCAAATAAAATATATAATATTTGTATTAAAAACTCACTCCTTTATTGATTCAAACAATCACGAATCAAATCTGTAACGCATGAATAGTTTAAGTAATATGCCCAGTCGGTTTAATAAAAGAGTGCGTATCAGTACTTGTGTTAAAATCATTGAAAGAATTGACCTTGATCGTTAGTATGTTGCGAAAGTGTGAGTATGGTAGCCTTGTGTCGTAGTAGAACCAGACCATTTTTTTGCAAAATTGTGACCAGATCCAGTCAAAAATAATTTTACAATTTGATGATGTCACCAAAAATAAATACCAGATTTGTACAAATGAACTAGCATGTTATAGTGGATACTAGATCAGTTAAATTTTTCGCGAAATGGCTTTGAAAAGAGATGAGTAAAAAAATCAAATTGAGGAGGAACTTTTAACTGTACTTTGACTGGGATATATTGATTGGATTTTGTGACACTGGTGCAACTGACCACACAGCTAAAATAGTCACGAGAGTCGCTTATTAGATGTGTTATGAAGTGATTATCTGTTATTTGCAAAAGGAATATCTCCTACACCTGTAAAACCTTCAAATTTGTGAAAATCTGTAAGAGATTTTATAAATTAGCAAAGTGATATCATGCAGTAAGTACATGTTTGTGAATGTTGCATTTTGTGTGTCACCAGAGGGCACTGGAGTTGATGAGTATCGTGGCAGTGGTTGTGAACTGTGTGCTCATTGGAACATCTGACCTCAGTTACCGGCTGTTTCCTGACATGTCCACCGCACACCGCATCGTCTACATTGTCATAACTGAGGTTAGTCAACAGAACGTGATATTACAAAGTCAATTTGTTTGACCAACTGTATAAATATAAAGGTACAAAGTCAGATTGTGGAATCATGTTATACAATGTAAACCTTGTTTGTTCCGACACCTTGATTGTCCCAATGTGTTTTAAAAATCCACAATTTGTTTAATTGTTATCTGAATGTTTTGATTCAACATTTGCCAATTTTATATTTGCTGGAGGATAAATTTAGCAATTTGTTCCACACAAAAATGTGGTTTTATTTGGTATTCCAATGTACGAGACATCGATGTAGACATTACTTTGTCTCCTGTGCAGCACGTCTTACTGGTGATGCGCCTACTGATTGCTCATGCTATCCCAGACGTCCCTCTGTGGGTGGCTCAGGAAAAGGCCCGTCTTGAATTCCTCCGCAGAGAGGCTTTCAAAGTGAGTTTGATTCTTCCAGATTTTAAGGGAATGTAGGACATTACTAACTCAGTTTTAATGTTCTACTTTGTTTGTTGTCGTGCTGAAAATAAATGTAATTTGTTAATTTTTATTGGGTGATTTTTTTGTCCCATCAGAAAATAAAGCGGTCTGTATATTTCATCGGACTGGTTTGTTGTATTGTGAATTTTTTTAATATTAAGATATGGAAGAATACAATAATAACATGTGTTGTATGGATATTATTTTAACCAATCAAGATTTTGTAAATACTAATAAATTTGATGTTGCAATGTTTTTTCAAATCCCCGTTTTATTGGATGTCTGACACTACATTAATAATGATTAAAACTTGAAGTATAACATTGTTTTATTAAATGTCCGACACTACATTAATAATGATTCAAACATGAAGTGTAACATTGTTTTATTCAATGTCTGACACTACATTAATAATGATTAAAACATGAAGTGTAACATTGTTTTATTAAATGTCCGACACTACATTAATAATGATTCAAACACGAAGTGTAACATTGTTAATTTAGATGTACTTTGAGATCGATGGAGGTCAGAGAGTTCAGGCAATTTAACTATACGAAATCCACAACCAGCACCGTATCAGTTAAATAATGAAAATTATATTCCTTTTAACTAACAGTTATTCAGTGTCATACATTATACGAGATGATCCCATGTAGCCATGTACAATCATTAAAAATATGATAAATAAAAATATTCTCACAATCATATACTGCATGGGCATGGGAAGTGACTACCGGTATTGACATTTCTTAATGTGCATGCATGTCAGACTTGGATTCAAATGCAAATTGGTGCATTTAAAAGCAAATGTTTGAAAGATGCAAGTGCAGTCATGCATGATTGCATCTAAATGCAAAAGCAAACTTTCAAATGCCAGTGCATTTGTATTTGAACCCAGGCCTAATGTGTGCGTAGTAACATGTTTTCTCTACATTTGGCAAATTACTTAGTACCAGTATATGCAGTGACCTCTCATTATATGGACATCTGATGTAAGAAACAACCTCTTATAAGGAACAACGTTGACATCCTTTCTGCCCTGTCACCCTCCCTGTTACTCTCCATGTCTCCCTCCCTGTCACCCTCCCTGTTACTCTCCATGTCTCCCTCCCTGTCACCCTCCCTCGTACCCATGGATATAAAGAACATATGATCAGATATATCGCTGTTGAAGAGCCAAAACAATGGAAGGCCATTTTGATGTGCACCATATGGTAGGTAGGGTGTGTGTCTATTATACTAACTTATAATACGTGAAAATGGACTTTCATTGGTTTGTTTCTTCAACAACATATTGGTTGAGGAATCAAAACAATGAAAGTCCATTGTCATGTGTTTGAAGTTAGTGTAATCAACACATATCCAACCAACCACATGGTGCAGATCAAAATGGACTTCCGTTGTTTTGACTCTTCAACAGCGCAATGGAACAATCTGGCCTAGTCCGAACATGTTCCATGTAGCAAGAAACCACTGTAATCTACATATCTGACTTGGTGATTATGTCATTGCAGAAGATTGGAACTAAGAAGAACTTAACAACAAAAGCTGAAGACATAAAGCCAACGGATTGCTGACGTTCATCTCCAAGCTGCCAGAACTTTCTGCCCTCATTACTTTATCCATTGTTGTTGTGTCTCTGTATTAGTAGTACAGTTGCAAACGGGGCAGCCGTGGCCTAGTGGTTAAGGTGTTGGACTCTAAATTCGAGGGTTGTGAGTTCAAGACCCACACTGGGCACGGTTCGTTTTCGAAGCGTATTTCATTTACCCTACTTTGCCTCAGTCTACTAATGAGTACAAACACTGTTTGGAAGGTACCTGCGATGGACTAGTGTCATGTCCAGGAGAGTCAGTATAACTGCACTCTAAGTTGCTTCGCACTACAGAAACCAGGTTTAAGCACTGGCCATATAAGCCTTCATGGCTTCCTAAGGCGTAATGCCTGGGGGATGACTTTACCTACCTTTTACCTGCAAACGGTTACAGTGTTTGAGCCCACCTGCTGTCATTTTGAAACTTGGGCAATTTTGTTCACCCCACTTTTTCTTTTGGATGAGACACTAAAAGCTGTTGGCCCCTTCTACCTGGTGTGTATGCCAGGGTAAGTAAGTGACCCCATATAAGGGAAATGTGTAGCCTGTTGTGGACTCACTGACCCTAATCAGAAAACAGGATGGGTGCTGCATTAACGGCTGTGTAAAAACATCCTACGACAAGCGATGGTACTGAGAGCCATGGCCAAGTATTACATCTCGGCCTCCAATAAAAAGGAGAATGCAAGTGTTAAACTCATCCAGAAACTCTGCATCAGTGTGTGCATGAGTTATTGACCCAACTTATTTATTTGTTGTTCCTAAGCCAAATCTTTGTGTCAAATTGTTTTTCCTGAATGTTTTTGCCAACCAGTAAAACAAACATGCCAGGACAAAATCCCCATTTTCAAAATAGTGTATGCACTTAAATTGTTTTTTTTTTATTTCATTTTGTGTCTACTTCTTTTAACATTGACATCACATCCCGGTCTCCAGACTCTTGTAATTACAGTACCTTTTGTATAACTGTTATACTATTTATGTCACTTTTTTGTGCATTGTTATATAACTACTGCACTAGTTTTTATTGCAAAGCCTCACTGCAAATAGTACACTACTCAGTCATATTATTTGCACTTTGTTATACCAAATGTTATTTTATTTTTTCAACTATGATGTTGTTATGACATGGAACTCCTGTACAAGATGTTTTTGGTATTAACAAACTTGTCGGAATGCCATAGTTAGAAAAGCATTTTGAAAACTGTACAGCTGAAGTACAAAAAAATACATTCCCGTTTAAATGATAGCGTCAGTATTACTGTTAGGACATTGTTGAACAAACAGAACTTTGTAATTGGACACACAGCAAGTTGTGATTGTACTTTTTTCTAGATTCTTGGAATATACTGGTATCTTCACAAATATATTATTTCTTCAGCTGTCGGGATGGAAATAGCAGTATTTTAATATTCAAAAGGTTGAGTGCTTAATCTTTCTTTACACTATAATATAATTAACATAATTATATAACTTTATTCCACACTTTTACTTACAAATATGTAAACATTTTCATATGGAATCTCTCACTGTATGCATCAGATAAGGTGTTTTAGCATTTTCTGTATACAGTCAGGCCTGGGGTAATAGTAACAATTGCAGTTCAAGTAATAGTAATAGATGGAACAGAACGCAATGTAATAGTAATAAAAAGCAAAGTAATAGTAATTGAGCTATTACTTTGCTATTACAATTGAACATTTCAATCACACCAAAATTCAATTTAATTGAAAATAATCAGACAAAAAAATTCTGTATTTTGACATGGTTTAGTATCTGAATCATGACAGTCGGTGAACTGTAACAATATTGGCAGGAGACAGTGTGATTGTCGCATGGCTAATTTGTCATTTGAAGCCAGGTCCACCAGTTATCTATCCTTTTCACACAAGCCTATTCATTCATTCACTGAAGCCGGATAAGGGTTCCAGGCTTCCAGTACTAAACAGTCTTTAACATCTGAATCAGTCATTGCCATCTCCCAACCCTAGTTGCCATCCTGCCATGCTAGGTAGTGTTTGAATAAAATCCATGGGCTTATACCAATTTTTCTGAGTTTTTCTCAGTTGGTAGCTAGCTTATACACTATTGACCAAAAGTCTCCAAAGCATCCTATCCTTGAGCCAATAATTAACTGTCCCCAAGCAGTAGCCGAGCAGTATGGGTCTACTATGGAATAATCAGATTGTGTTATGTGACAGTGACATTGCTTTTCTGTTTCATTCCAACAAATACATGTAACTTCTATATCCGACTGGATATGTGTGAGGTTAATATAATTGGGAAATTGATGAGTTAATTGTAATTAAATTAATTATACACCTGTGTTAATTTGAATCTATGTAAGTGATTAAATATGTTAAATGTTTAATCGAAAGAAAATAGTTCCGGTGGAAAATGTAATAATAATAGCTTGAAATGTAATAGTAATATATTACATTGCTTTCAGCATGTAATAGTAATAGAAAGGAAACTAAGTAATAGTAATATATTACATTGCAATGTAATAGACCCCAGGCCTGTATACAGTGCCATCTGTCTTCCATGAAATCCTCTTCATCCAAGAAATAATATCCCTGCATCCAAGAAATAGTATCCTCTTCAGTTACAATTATACTGTAATTGTAATTAATTACACATTATGCAATTACAACTGACCCAACCGTGCTAAAGATGCTGCAGTACAAATTGCCATTATCTTAAGATAGTTAAATACACCCGTGAATGGATAGATGATCCGGTTTCTTGGTTATTAATATTAAACATAATTACCTCTCAAGGAACTTAGTGTTCGTTCTGTATATTTCAACTGCATTTCGCAGTTTCTTGAGAGGTAATTATGCTTAATAGTTAAATACACGTTATGTAATGCTCAATGCCAAAATGGATAAATCATTAGCTATGCAATGTATCATAATATGGTTCAAATTTAGTATAGTGTGGTTTTCATTATTAGTTTACATTATGTGTACGACTTGCTGCTGTTCATACTGGTTGATATTCATGTCTATATATATATATATATGTGTGTGTGTGTGTGTGCACATATTTTTCAGCTACTGGTGCATAAATATTATAAATACGTGCTTAATAAGGGTTTGTTTGGTTTCAATCTTTCTACAGTCAATAATGTTTGTAGTTCCATATATTGGCTATCGAACTGGCTTCGAACTCTCATGGCAAAAAAGATGCTGACCAAAGGTAAACCAATTAGCAGTGTCATCTAATGGCAACAATAGTAGAAAAGCATTTTAGTCTCTCTTTTGGACTATGTAAAAATATAGTCGAATTTGTGTTCAAACACCTACATTATGACAGCGAAAACGTGAACAATTTGAGGTCAAATTCTTGAAGTAATTTTGTAACACATCATTTTGTAACACTGCTGATAAGGATGTCACAGAAAATTTCAAATTGCAGATCTAGTTTGCTTTACGTTTGATGAATGCAGCCAGTGTATTATATAAACTACAGCTGGTTATGTTTATATGGGCGAATCTGACACCCAAATAATATTCTTGGATATACCTAACAAGCTTTATGATGTTCTGCAGCCTGACATTTACTTACCATTGCAGTTCGTATTCTGCTCTGTAAGCAAAGGCCTGAAGTACGTAATGTATGTTCGTACAAAGCTGTACGGATATGCCCCAGTACCATGGGGCATATCTGCACACCAGTGATATTCACACAGCAGCGAAATATTACACTTCTGACATAAACATTAATTAGTTATCACATATCTTAGCCTTAGGTGTGCAGACATGCCCCACCTTCTCCAAATAGAATATTAGGGACTATTTTGCAGTGATTATAGTGTGTAATATATCAAATAAAAGCTCAGGAGCTCAGCAATGAAATGTATATACAAATATTGTAGAAACAAAAATAATTAATACAACAACATTACTTAATTAATAGAGCAAGATTAATTAATTCAACAAGATTAACTGTTTTGCAGTAATATATCAAATGAAAACTGAGGAACCCAGCAATCAAATGTGTATGCAATTTTTGTAGACAGAATAAGAAGTTGACTAATAGCACTAGAGTAATACATTAATTATTTAATTAATAGAATAAGATGGACTTTTTCTGCGATGATGATAGATCTAGAGTGCAATATATGAAATAAAAGTTCAGGAGCTCGGCAATCAACTATATACACGATTTTTGTAGACTGAACAAGAAAAATGCTTTATTGCATAAATATATCCATCATTGGCCTTGGGCTTGACCTTGTGATAAGAATACTAAATAAATTTTGTTACAAAAATACATATAAAATTGTAGCACAGTAGACTCAATAAAATAAGCTTAATAATATCACTCCGGGACAGAACAATTTCAATGTATTAAACGGCTTATTCACCAAGCGTATTTCCGAAAAACGGCACAAATCAAACACAAAATCCGAAGTGTTCACAGACCGATCACTAGATGGTATCATTAGAGACAGGACGCCAACGTGTGGTTTGTTTGATACACTGATAACGTGATATTGTTGACAAAGTGCAATACATGGACGTTTATATACCTTATATTTCTTCAAATGATTTTGACGCTATATTTGATTTTTTCCGAACCTTTTTTCTGCTGCAGAAAATACGTGACTAAAGTTATTGCATACGGGTGTATAATTAATATGGCCAATGGCATTGCCGATGGGTAGACCGTGGCGTAGGGGGCAACAAAAATAACTTCTTCCAAGAAGAAGTAATATGACATCATAAATAAAGGGATAAAGCGGCACAGCCTTCAAATTCAACAGAACATTGTTACTGAGGACTTGCAATCAAGTGAAAGCTTAAGGTAAAAGATGTCGTCGCCAAACACCACGAACCCGGCTCCAAACGGATCTCAGTCTCAGTCGGGCAAGAAACCTACGGCTACGGCTACGAAAAAAGTCAAGATTATTGGGTTTTCTTGTGTCAAGTTCAGATCTCCAGAGCCAGGGGTATTTCAAAATGATGCTCGACCTATGCAGATAGACAGCGCCAACGTTCCAAATCCGCCAAAGTCAACGACAGGCGTTCACTTTGAACAGACAGACACAACTTCAAGATCAAGTTCAGCTACGTCTGAGACTAAACAACTGCCCTCTTCGCATAAATACAACCATGGCAAAATGTCCCCCGAAACACCACTAGGAAAGGGGAAGTCCAGTTATAAAAACATACCTAAAAATCAACAAAATCTAGAAGATGGCACAACGGCCCCTAACAGAAATACCGGTATTGGCAATCCCAATGAGTCAGAGACAACTGATGATGTTACCAATGCAGCAATGTCAAGACCACCTGCTTCAATGCATTGGGATAAAGTAACACAAAAGAAAGTGACTATCAATGTTGTCAAGAAATTATTAGGGATACATCCATCCCGGTTTGGAATGGATACTGGTCCTTTGGCATATGATGATTATGAACAGCTTGTGAATGATGATGATCATCCAACCTTTGAAAAATCTGTTTCTTCTATATCTGGTACATCCTTGTCAGCCAGAAGGGTTGTAGGTATGGTGCGCATTTGACTGGGAGCATGTTGATGCACTTGTTTGTATGTATCTACATTGGAGATTGTGCATAGATCTTTACAATTGAACGTTTTCACTAGATCAGGGTGATTTATTGGTCTCAAATTCCCGTTTTATGCCATTTCTGACAATACATATGATGGGGCAGTGAAGTTAAAGACATGGAGTTTAGCATCAACTTTAATTTAGATGTACTTTGAGATCGAAAGATTATTTGGGCATCACAATTATATGAAAAACCAAAATTGCTACATACCAGTTATCCCATATGAAAATAATTGTACATTCTCTTTATATCATGGTGTGTGTCAACATGCATTTTGCGTTGGTTTAGAGAAAAAATATGGAGTTTCTGTATGGGACTCCATACCAGCCAAGGACTGTGATGTGGTTCTTGTGTTTCCTGTCCATGCCAACACTGACACACTGACATGGCTACGTCGCTGTTTAAAAGAAAACTTGCCAGTCCTCATCATAGATGTGCGCTATCATCCAACTGCCAGATTTCATGCCTTTTGTCTTACGGAATGCTATGATGAGTGAGTAATACTTTTGTACTCTTACTGCTATGTAAAGTCTTTTCCTTTAAAACCATGAGATACTTTGACATTTTTACTAATACTTAATAAATGTTGAATATAACAGTCACTCTTTCAGTAGGCAAGAAATTAAGTACATTTTATCCCCATTTATTCTCATAAAATAGAGTCTGTTCTAGAATAAAGTAGTAACAAAGCAAAATAAGATCTAAAACATGCAAGTTAAATTACCTTACAGACTCCCTAGGTATTGGGATGAATTTTCTAGTGGTGTATATTTATTTGTGGGACATTTAAGTATACACCATTAGAAAATTCAGGAAATGTTTTGTCGTGTAAAAGGCACTCCACACCATGTAACTTACACAATTCGTCAATTTGTTGCAAACTTGACTTCACGCTGTACAAGACACAGTAAAAATTTTATATTTTAATTTCATAGATGGCTGAGACCAAGTCCTAACTTTGATTGGAAACCAATGTTTAGTTATTTTCTGTGCTTCCAGTTGTTAATGTACTAAAAAGCATTGTGGAGAAGATTCGATTAAGAGAATGTTTTTTAATGTAATTTCTTAACAATGTTTGTTTTCTTCCCCACAGCTTGCTCAAGGGCGCTGAAGAAATGGGCATTCGAAAGCCTCTCAGACGCATGTACGGAGGTGGAGTCACAGAATTTGTCTATGCCGAGCGACATCGGTTCAGTGGCATTGAGCAGCCGGCATACTTCTTGACAAGCCAAGAAAGACAGAGCATTGTACGACACACTCTGTTCAAACTGCGCTCAGATGGCACTGACGTCATACAGAACTTTCAGTTTATTATGGGCCAGCCGATCAGTCAGTATTGCCAGTGTGCAGGAATGATATATTATTCAGATAGCAAATTTATCCTGCTGTAATTGTAAAGTTCCCTCTGTTTTTATTCACTTTTGTTTTTATTGTCCTCATTTTGGATCACCTTTCTACACCTATTTTATTTTTGATTGGCTGTGGACATCTTGTTAAATCTTGACATCACGCACCGCACCAATCCAAGTTTAGCTGTGATCAGCTGTTAGTGATTCAAGTATCAAATTTTGAAGTTAGATAGACAACATCTGTTGAATTAAAGTTCGTTCAGCATTGACATGCACACAAGTTCAATGATGCCATCCATTGATAAAGTAAATATGTACATTTATATGTACAGTGCATGTTGTAATCCACCTTAGACCTAGATAGATGCATATAAAATGAATGTACAAAACAAAAATTATATGTTGCAGACAAAATTAAGATCGGGTAACTCCAAAAAGTATGAATAGCCTTAAAAATTATGCTATATAGAGGCAGGTCATTTTACCCTTTTTTGACTGGACCTGGTCCTGTATTTATACAAACGAGTTTGTCTGTCATAGTGGTTAAATTTTTCGCAAAATGAATCTAAAACGAGATGAGAGAAGAAATTGAATCGAGGGGGACATTTTTTGTATTCCCTCTCCAATAATACCAGTAACTTTAGCTTTAACCTTGTTCCTATGTAGTTGTCATCTCGTTGCTTTTATGTTTCAGTCCCTTTTCTTCTTGCGAATTCCATCATCAAACAGATTCTGGCTCTACATGACATCCAGGAGATTCAATACCTCAGAGCAAACTGGGTTCGTTCATCATATGGTCAAAAACAACCACTCGGTAAGCATGTAACATTTATCTCTAAGGTAGTGTACAACGATTTTCTTTGGTTAACTGATACAGAGCTAGCTAGGGTTTCGTATCACGCAAATTATTCAATTCTCTTAACTTTTCAATTTCAAAAGTACATCTATAGTAAAAGTAACACTGTTACACTGCATGTTTTAATCTTTATTGTTGTAGTACGTTTACTGTAAGAAATTATCAGTCTGCTGATTTACACCATCTTTCTTTTTTAGTTTGAGTGGTGACTGTTTTATGGAACTTTTATTAATATTTATAAATTCTCAGTTGGTTAAAATGATAATCATATAGAAAGTGTTACGAAAGTGATCTTTCATCATTATCATGTTTTCATGAAATACACAAGTTGGAAATTAAATAAAATACACCAGTTTTATGACACACAAAAATTACTATAAGATAATTGGTGTAAAACCAATCAAACGTCCAATGAACTTTTTTTTCATGGAAAAGCCCTGCAATTGTATGTTCTTCAGATATACGGGCATTGATTTTCATGGGAAATTGGTCCACCAGACTCCCACTTTGTTTGGCAATTGTATATGTTATTCAAACATACAGGCATTGATTTTCATGGGAAATTGGTCGACTGGACTCCCACTTTGTTCATATTTTGGAGTTCGCAGACAAATTTGGGAGTCCATACTTTTTTAACAACAGTGGCGCCACACTGTGGCTGGTCAGAAGCGAGTGCCTCCATTCACAGAAGGGCAATGAATCAGAAAGCTGTCTGCCACGTAAACAATTAATAGTTTGTCCAATGGTTTCATCAAAACTAAGTAACACATTTGCACAGATGAAGTAGCATGTGATTTTCAAGGTGGATACTAGATAGGTTTGATTTTTTGTGAAGCAAGTATATAATGAGATCATAAAAAATTTTATCAAGAAAAGAACTTTACATTAATGTGTCCTGGCTAGTGTGTGCTGTTTACACTAGGTGCAATTGTTTCTCTTTTCCAGATGCTATATGTAGCTACTTTGGTGTGAAGATTGCAATGTATTTTGCCTACCTCAAACACTATACTTATGCTCTAGCCATTCCTGGTACAGTCGGCTTCTTGTGTTGGGCTGTATCAGGCACAAGTCAGGTGACATCGATTTTGCTGTTGTCATTGTTGTTGACATCACTACCAGATAATCTGTCTGTCATATCCTGTCTGACCCATTTTAACATTTACATTTGTTTACACACTTGTAAACATGTGTAGGTAGTCAATATCAAAATATTGTAAATGTTATGTAGTTGATTTTAACTAGTTTGTACAAATGAGCTAGCATGTCGTAGTGGATTTTGTACACAGCGAGTGAAACAAGACGAGTGTACAAATTCAAATTAAGGAAGTACATGGCCCCAATGAGAACTCTCTGTAGCTGTTTTTTTCTTCCTTGACCTTTGTACTTCATACTCATTTTGAATTACACAGCACATTGTTCCTTCATCTTTGCTTGCTGTGGCTGGTGTGAAATGTTCTTTCTTTTGCAGCTACTCGATGATATATGTTTTGTTGGCTTTGCACTGGTCAATTTTATGTGGTCTGTACTGTATTTGGAGAGCTGGAAACGTCGCTGTGCCACTTACGCATATCGCTGGGGAACAATCGATGTCAAAGATGAGTTTCTTGTTGAACCCCGGCCTCTCTTTTATGTAAGTTACTCATGATAAGCCCATCGAAAGTGCACCTTTAAGCGTACCAAATCTTAATAATTTTACCGTTATTTTGTTTATAAGTATCAACCATGCCGTTCAGCATGCAATGTAAACATAATATTCCAGTTGAAACATCTAGGGGAGATCGGGTCTAGTTGTAACACGGGTAAGTTGTAAACGACGTACTACAGGCAAAAAAACAGTGTGTTCATCAACAGTTTTAAGCATGTCAGGTGTGATATCGTGGATCCATTGATAAGGTAAAAGCCGGCACCATTTAAAAGAAAAACGATAACAGTAAACTTTCACTGGTCTATTTATTAATGCTTTGTGTGGACATGACTTATTCTATGTTCTTATTTGGTTATAGTCATGAATATATGCTCTAGCTGTTACAAAGGCCGTTAAGCAGGTGTTGTGAATGAGATGGTACTAGAGTAAGTTGTAACATTTCCCCGTTACAAATTGTAACTTAGCAGTATCATGCAAGAAATGTTACTCGGGGAGGCGGTGTTGGGAGAATGCCATCCATTGTGATTCGGATGGCAGTTAATAAACATTTTGTAATTAACATGATTATGTCCATTACAGTGGTGCACGGAGATCTGCTAATTACTTTTTAAATAAGTATTTTAGGTATGGTGTATTAAGTTTTATTAGCTAGTCGTACAGCCTAGATATGTATTAAAACAATTGAAAACCATTAATTTTGTATACTGGTATGGGGTATATCACATTTTGCCACAACTTGCCCCGCTGGCTGTTACATATTGTAACTCTTTAGGACACCTCAAAAAACATATCATTGCGCAGTTGTGTATTGCATTTAGCATTTCTTTGGGCACTTGCTGTCTGCAGGAGATATTTAGTGGTCTTGTTGGCATTAAAAAAGTGTTGATCGGGTAACAATGAGAACCGCAATCCTGAAATATGCTGTGTTTGTTACAACTAGCCCCAGTCTCCCCTATATAAATACGCTAACTTTTGGGGCAGTCTTGCGGTATCTCCTCCCAGATGCCAATGACCACTCGCCTCTTTCTATGTTGGACCTTGTAACAAAGAGGTCTGGTTGTTTCAGGGTGATTTGCGTTTGAGCCCAGTGACTGGCCAGTTGGAGTTCTACTACCCGCCGTGGAAGCGGGTCATGTTCCGTTGTTTCGTGACCTTTCCCATGATGACCTTGTCACTTTGCATTGTCTTCTTCGTGACTTGGGTCAACCTGGAGTTTCAGACGAGCTCTAGAGGAGTGCCCCCGATAGTCTTCAGTCTCGACGTAGGCAACATCACAACAATCATGAATGCGTACCTTCCCAAGTTTATCCTTGCGTTCTCTGTCGTTGTCTGTGGTGAAGTCTACAAGAGTCTGGCGTATTGGCTCAATAACAAAGGTAAGTGTCATACTCTGTGTTGCAGACAGGCGATTTATCAATAGCAACAACAAAAACCATTGTTTCAATACATAATTATTTGTAGGTCTATGATTGTAATGAGACATTTGTTTCATACTCAACTTGTACTGTGAAGTAAAAATGTTTGATGACATTTTTGTAAGCTGTTAGATGTGGGATGATATAGGAATTGCACTTTTATTGAGGTTATTGTTGTTCGCAGAAAACCATCGTGATGATGAATCTTATGAGAGAAATATGACCATCAAGATAGTGCTGGTACATAGATAAGATAGTTAGTGCAAATGCAATGTGCATAGATAAGATAGTGCTGGTAGTGGTAAGTAAATAAGATAGTGCTCACCAGTAGATAAGATAGCACTGGTTCATAGATAAGATAGTACAGACACATAGATAAGATAGTGCTCATCAAAAGATAATATAGCCAGGGTACATAGATAAGATAGTGCTGGTACGTAGATAAGATTTTGAAGGTACATAGATAAGATAGTGCAGGTGTGTGGATAAGATAGTGCTGGTAAACAGATAAGACAGTAATGGTATGTAAATAATATAGTGCTGGTGCATTACTAAGATTGGTGTTGGTACATAGGTAAGTTAATGCTGTTGTGTAAATAAGATAGTGCTGGTACATAGATAAGATAGTGCTGGTGCATAGATAAGATGGTGCTGGTACATAGATAAGATGGTGCTGGTACATAGATAAGGTAGTGCCTGAACATAGATAAGATACTGCTGGTGCATAGATAAGATAATGCTGGTACACAGATAAGATAGTGCTAGTACACAGATAAGATAGTGCGGTGATTTGCCTAGGTCACTGGCTTCATAGCACCTTGCCCTGCCTGAGTGATGCCATGCAGCTCAAAACAATCCACCAGCATCGGCTATTTTAAAATGCGCACTAAAGGTGCATTTGAAACTTGAAGAATATACGTTAAAATTTCATAAAAATGAAACTTGCCACGCCTCATGGCTATCACATATGGCATATCATGGAAACGGAAAAGCACAACAGGTGAATACAACAACGGGTGAATACAGTGAACTATGCACCGGTGCGTATTCCAGATAAAAAGGGTTAAAGTATATATTCTATTTGAAATCTAGCAGTGATTCTCATGAAATTATACAAAATTTGGAGAAAACAAATGTGTTTCTTGGTCGGGTTTATTTTGAGGGTTGATAATATGTGTCACCTAAGGATGTACATAGAAGAAAGAAGAAAAAGCCCATGTCGTCAGTAGTATATATTATTCCTACAAAACTAAGCTAGGAAAAAATAAGCTACGTTATGCTAAATTTTAATTGGAATAAGTAACGTAAGTTGCCTTCCTTCAACAGCCAGAATCTGGCTTCATGAAAAGGACAGGCAGATTGGCTCGCCTGACCATAGGATCTAAATAAAATGTGTTGTAGTGGAAAGGAATGTTTTTATCTGTTCAGTTAAACATTTTTCATGTATGTCATGTGATAGGTTGCCCCCAATTCTGCCCCCTTGCCCTCAAAATATTTTCATGTGTTCGAATTTGCCCTTTTTTCAGAATCAGCACCATGCCCTTTTAAGACCTAGGCAAATCACTGTTGTACTGGTGCATATGTAATATAGTGCTGGTACGTAGATAAGATAGTGCTGGTATGTAGATAAGATAGTGCTGGTGTGTAGATAAGATGTTAGTGTCTTCTGTGTTTTACTGGCTCATGCCATTGAGACTAATCTCACACAGCATTCTCTAACTTCTCTCCAATATAAACCTTGTAAAGTGCACACAACCACACAGTATGTAGAAGTGTAGTAACCTTGTTTATTTCTGAGTTTCAGTTTGAGAGTGTCAACTCATTTCTTGCTCTCTTTTACATTGGGTTTTATCTGCATGATGTGGAGCAACTTCAGCAGGTGATTCTAACTTTATTATAGTGCTATCATTTATTTATTATTATAGTGCTATCATTTATTTATTATTATAGTGCTATCATTTATTTATTATTATAGTGCTATCATTTATTTATTATAGTGCTATCATGTATTTATTATTATAGTGCTATCATTTATTTATTATTATAGTGCTATCATGTATTTATTATTATAGTGCTATCATTTATTTATTATTATAGTGCTATCATTTATTTATTATTATAGTGCTATCATTTATTTATTATTATAGTGCTATCATGTATTTATTATTATAGTGCTATCATTTATTTATTATTATAGTGCTATCATTTATTTATTATTATAGTGCTATCATTTATTTATTATTATAGTGCTATCATTTATTTATTATTATAGTGCTGTCATTTATTTATTATTATAGTGCTGTCATTTATTTATTATTATAGTGCTATCATGCATTTATTATTATAGTGCTGTCATTTATTTATTATTATAGTGCTATCATTTATTTATTATTATAGTGCTATCATTTATTTATTATTATAGTGCTATCATGTATTTATTATTATAGTGCTGTCATTTATTTATTATTATAGTGCTGTCATTTATTTATTATTATAGTGCTGTCATTTATTTATTATTATAGTGCTATCATGTATTTATTATTATAGTGCTGTCATTTATTTATTATTATAGTGCTGTCATTTATTTATTATTATAGTGCTATCATTTATTTATTATTATAGTGCTATCATGTATTTATTATTATAGTGCTGTCATTTATTTATTATTATAGTGCTGTCATTTATTTATTATTATAGTGCTGTCATTTATTTATTATTATAGTGCTATCATGTATTTATTATTATAGTGCTGTCATTTATTTATTATTATAGTGCTGTCATTTATTTATTATTATAGTGCTATCATTTATTTATTATTATAGTGCTATCATGTATTTATTAGTATAGTGCTGTCATTTATTTATAATTATAGTGCTGTCATTTATTTATTATTATAGTGCTGTCATTTATTTATTATTATAGTGCTATCATTTATTTATTATTATAGTGCTATCATTTATTTATTATTATAGTGCTATCATTTATTTATTATTATAGTGCTGTCATTTATTTATTATTATAGTGCTGTCATTTATTTATTATTATAGTGCTGTCATTTATTTATTATTATAGTGCTATCATGTATTTATTATTATAGTGCTGTCATTTATTTATTATTATAGTGCTATCATTTATTTATTATTATAGTGCTGTCATGTATTTATTATTATAGTGCTGTCATTTATTTATTATTATAGTGCTGTCATTTATTTATTATTATAGTGCTATCATTTGTTTATTATTATATTGCTATCATGTATTTATTATTATAGTGCTGTCATTTATTTATTATTATAGTGCTGTCATTTATTTATTATTATAGTGCTATCATTTATTTATTATTATAGTGCTATCATTTATTTATTATTATAGTGCTATCATTTATTTATTATTATAGTGCTATCATGTATTTATTATTATAGTGCTGTCATTTATTTATTATTATAGTGCTATCATTTATTTATTATTATAGTGCTATCATTTATTTATTATTATAGTGCTATCATTTATTTATTATTATAGTGCTATCATTTATTTATTATTATAGTGCTATCATGTATTTATTATTATAGTGCTGTCATTTATTTATTATTATAGTGCTGTCATTTATTTATTATTATAGTGCTATCATTTATTTACATCACATGAAGCAGTTGCCCCAGAGAGTCCTGCATGGATGGTTTTGTGATTGTACGGTGAAGTTGATAAATGGATGCTGCAGCATACAACTGTCAAAATGTTTCCTCAGTTACGATAAATATAGATGCTACAGGGTTCAGCCTACAGTTAGTTTTCCCACTGGTGGCCACGTTAACGTTTTGTGACCCTAAAAATTTCTGAAACTTTTTACCTGCCACCGTCATCATCCCATTGCTATGCTGATCAAGTTTTTCAATAAAATTAGACATTTCAAGCTTTTGTAAGAAGCCTGCATGTGCGATACCTGTCACTGTTTGCCAATATGTGCATGCATTACTACACACGTGTTTCTAGTGGCCAGAAAAATTACAAATACCTTCTGCCTATTAAAATCATCTAAAAATCCACAGTTTCATTCAGAACTGTTTCAACCAGCCAACCTGCTCAAATATACTTATGTTCGATGAAATAAATTTTTCTAATTTCACTAAATTAAATTTTTCTACTTTCACTACATTCGTCTGTAACACACCGGGAAGTCTAACTGAGACATGACCTCTACATCTCCCCTACTCCTCTGTTCACAGCAACTTGCCATGCTGCTAATAACACGTCAGCTGCTCGCCAATGTGCAGGAGGTGGTCATCCCCTTTATCATGGGACGCCTGCATATGTTTGGCATCATTGTGACGGCATCCAGCCACATGGACTTGTCAGAACGAATGCACTTCCTCCGCGGCGCATTCTCGCGTATGTGTCAGGTGTACCTTGACCAGAAACAGGCCAACGTAAAGGCAGACCTTGATTCAGAATACAGTGACGAAGACATCAGGTCAACGTTGTCGGATTCATCTTCGTCCATTGACGTTTTCCAGAAGTTTCAGTCCCGCGGAATGGATGACATCATTGACCACATGTTGACGGCTAAAGAACAGTTGACAGACTTCACAGATTTGACAGGGACACTGCAGACTATGATTACCGGTGAAGAGATCATTCATGAGATGACGCAACACTACAACCCTGATATCACAACCCTGACGCAGATTGAAGTGGAGAGTAACATGCAATGGGTATGTCAGGCTGATGTTTTAATTACATCAGGATGATCTCAAGACAAAGGGGGTTAGCAGCTGTTACACTTAGCATCGTATGTTGATGTGCTTTTCCTGAGAAGGAAGTTATGCATTGAGACGGCTGAATATGCACAGTATGTGATGGTTACAGCTTTGAAGACAAGGATATTTTTGTGGGTTGCCACAGGTTGATGTAATTTAATGTATTGTGTAGCAGGGAGGGGGGTCTCAGGGGTAGGGAGTCTGAGGTTAAATGACATCAGTTTTGTGTAGTGCCACAAATTGATGTTTTTCCTGGAGACCATATGGTGTGATTGGATAAGTTTGTTACTATTATAATCATGTTTTAAATGATACCACGATCGGCCTGTGAAGTCGCTGCAGAAGCGGCAGCTGGCGTATTCTTGGGCACTGGCTCATTTTCGAGTAGAGACTCGCCCTTTTCGATTTCCTTTGACGTCCCGCATTTGATTTCTAAATTCTCCTTAGCAACGGACTATTTTGTCAAAATACAGATGGAAGGAACCTACTGATTAGTATAAAAAAACATAACCATCAGAAAGAGTGGTGTTGATTCGACAAAGTGGTGCAACAATATAAAAATTTTAATGTTCAGCCTATCGACAAATCATAAATTCAAACGTTTGTAGCACAAAATTTGAAATAGAACATTTGGTCGATTATGACTGCAAGGGACACAAACACAGATACATGCCCTCAATTCTTTTAGTCCATCGTTAGTTACATTTGTTGATTTTCTGATCTGTAGTGTGTGAATAATTTAAATAATATGTGCAGTCGGTTTTATAAAACAGTGCACATCTTTGATAAAACCATTAAGAAAATTGACTTTAATCAAATTGCAAAAGTAGGAATACCTTATGCCATAGTATAAAGAGCCGGACCAATTTTGCCATTTGTTTTTCAAAAGTAATTTAATAGTTTGTCAAATGATTTCATCAAAATTAAATTAACAAATTTATACAATCTAGGTAGCAAATAAGTTAAAAATTTTTGCCAAATGAGTGAGGCAAAATGTGTAAGGACATTGAAAACATTCATAAATATGTTACTATGTGAAGGACCATTTGTTGCAGTGTGAAGGACTATTTGTTGCAGTGTGAAGGACCATTTGAGGACCACCTGAAGATGTTCATTCAGTTTGGCTACGTGACAGTGTTCTCATCCGCCTATCCCACCGCAGCCCTGTGGGCTCTCCTGGACAATATCATAGACATGAGAGTTGGCAGCACCAAATACTGTCTTGCCTATCAGCGTCCCTTTGGTCATCGGGTTGCAACCATTGGAACATGGCAGGTAGGTAACCTTTGAACCTCTGTCATATGGGCCGTCGTTTTAAAAGATGTATGAATTCATAACTCAAGTTTTTGATAAATATGGTTGCATAACTAAATCATAACTAAATCAATGAATGAATATCTGGTGAAATATTATCTAATGTGCTAAATATTGAATAGGCCTAATGAAGTATTACATAATCCATGTTGACCCTCATCTAAGACTAGTGTGCTAGCATTATAATCTTAAATTCACCATCATATTTTGGTATATTCTGTGAGTGAACCCCAGGGGGCAGCATTGCCGCCATATTTATGGACAACTTCAGTATAAAATTTGTTAGTCTTGAGAATACAGGCCCTGAATCCTCTTAAATTATGCTCAGAATATTGAAGCTGCCTCCCCAATGCATTTAACCCATTGTGAATTAGGTTCACGAATGTTCAGAGTTGTAGTGTTTGTGAATATAAATATAAAATGGGGGATGCTGTACTAGGTAGAACCACACAAGAAAAGGACTTAGGAGTAACATTTAGTGCTGACATGATAGTTTCAGAGCAATGTGGGATTGCTGTTTCAAAAGGAAATCAAATCCTAGGGCTAATTAGGCGAAATATCATGTATAAGGAGAAATAGCTCATTGTACCTCTGTACAAAGCAATAGTTAGACCACATTTGGAATATTGTATTCAAGCATGGAGGCCATATCGTAAAAAGGACATAGACAAGCGAGAAAGAATACAATGAAGAGCAACTAAAATTATTCCACAATTGAGAGACCTTAGTTGCAAAAGTCGCTTATTACAATGTGGTTTGACAACACTAGAGACCAGGAGACTAAGAGGAGACCAAACAGAAATGTTTAAAATAGTGAATGGTTGTGAGGATGTTGACAGGAATATATTCTTCAAACTTAAAGATGGCAATAGAACCACAGGACACAAAGCAGCATTAGTTAAGGAGCAGTGTAGGTTGGAAATGAGAAAGTACTCTTTCTCACAGAGGGTGATAACTGAATGGAACAAACTGCCAAATGATTGTGTTAATGCTAGTAGTGTGAATATGTTTAAAAATAAAATTGACAGATATCTGATAAGGGCGGGCTACACATAGATGAGAAAGTTGTTGGACTCTCGATAAGCCAATAGCTTCCTTGTCCACTTGCCATCTGGAACTTGTTGTTTGGGATGGAAATCTTGTTAAATCTTGTAAATCTGAATAGCTTTTAAGTAGTACGTACAGTCAGTATAATAAAAGAATGTTTGTGAATAGCTTAGGTAATATGTGCAGTCAGTATAATAAAAGAATGTATACATTTGTTAGGATCATCAGTAGAACTGACTTCCATTGATTGTTAGGTCAAGTAACTTGTGAAAAGGTAAATAGGTTTATGCTATGGTATGTAGAGGCAGGCTACACATAGCCACTTGTTGCCCTTTCGTTCCGAATTATGAATCATCACATCGTCTATGTAGCACAGTTTACTTTGCGTGCGTGCATGCATGCATGCATTCATACATGCGTGCATGTGTGTACTCCGAGGGGAGGGGCCACTGAATACATTTCCCATATATCATCCTTGCGAATTTATCTAACTGACCTCCCAAACACGTTTTAGACTTCTGTCAAAATTATACCCTTTTCAAGTTGGAATACAACCAAAATGCAAAATGCAAAATGTGTATTGCTCCATGATATATAATACAGATTAATTCACCAACATATTTTATTCATTATTAACTAAAGTTAAATAAATTTGCCCTCAAATGAAATCGCAGCGCTTGTTCTAAATATGCACCCTTAATTACCGAAACGCGTTGCGTGCTCTGGCACACAAAGCACACCTGTAAAACATGGAATTTGTCTCAAAGATGGTATAATGGGGTACATCAACTTGCCTGTTTCAGAGTGCCCTTGAAGTACTCAGTATGATGAGCATCATTTCCAACTGCATCCTCATCGGCATGTCTGATCTCGGCTCACGACTCTTCCCAAATCTCCAGATATACGAGAGGATCTTCGCCATGATCATGTTTGAGGTGGGGCAACTTAACGAATACTTTATGCTACAGCACCAGTGTACATCCATGTGAATTGTTTAGTTTATACAAGTTTACAGTTTATACAATCAACAGAATGCTGGACTTGCTTAAAAGATGAGATTGAGGGCATTACTGAGAATTTTTTTCTATTAAAAAAACAAGGGAAAAGGTCCAGGAAGAAACACCTATCAAAAGAGGCTATTAGAAAAATTGCTCACAAACAGATGCTGTGGTGGGTATATAAGCATACTGGAAATGTAGAAGACTACACAAACTACAAAGAGGCACTTAACCTAGCTACAACTGAAATTGGAACATCCAAAAGAACCTTTGAAAAAAATTGGCAGGTAATGTAAAAAATGACAGCAAGAGTTTCTATGCTTATGTAAAAGGAAAGTTCGAGATAAGGTCAGACCACTGGAACAGTGGAAACATAATTTCAGATGGGTTTCAAATGGCAGAGATCCTGAATGAGTATTTCAGCTGAGTTTTTACCACAGAAGATATCAGCTCACTTCCAGTTCCAGTTACTAAATTTGAGGGCGATAAATCAGATCATTCTGCTTCGAGGATTACAACCTTGTCGCGGTGGAGTAGCTTGTGATCCAGAGAGCTATGCCGGCTGGGATACATGTATCCCTGGTAGGTTTAACCATGCCGGGCTGGTCCAGGGTCCAGACTAAGAGTGATCCCTGGTCCTCCAGGTTGGGGTTGGGCGGCAGGCTAACAACCTGCTCCCGTAAAAACAACAGATGTTACAGAAACATGTACAAGAAATCCAGCCTTTCTGATGGGTGATATTGGCGCTCGTTCTTCGACAGAAGATAGCATGAATGGTGATCGCCAAAACCGTAAGGAAGCTAACACCAAGATAGAGGTGTTAGTACATCCACGAAAACAGATCAAGGTTGCGTGTTGGAATGTGAGGACGATGAACGCAGATGGTAAAACTGAGCAAATTGTAGACGAAATTAACAACTATGACATAGACATACTGGGAATCAGCAAGAGTAGGTGTACTGGAACAGGAAAAGTCAGACTTGAAGGAGGGGAGACAGTGTTGTATTCAGGGGTAGAGACCAGGCACAAGTTTGGTGCTGGGGTAATAATATCTAAGAAGAACAGGAACACACTTCTCGAATGGCATCCTGTAAATGAACGAATTATTACTGCTAGATTCTATTCAAACACATATAGATGACTGTAGTACAATGTTACGCGCCCACAAACGATGCAAGCGATGTGGATAAGGAGCACTTCTATGAAGTTTTGCACGGTATAACAACAGCAGTACCGAAACATGACATGCTTGTGGTCCTAGGAGACATGAATGCAAAAACAGGAGCGGACAATAACGGCTATGAAAACGTGATGGGAACAAACGGATGTGGAGAGATGAATGAAAATGGATTCCTATTCGCAGAGTTTTGTCAAACACAGAATCTTGTAATCGGTGGCAGTATATTTCCGCACAAGGGCATCCACAAGTTATCGTGGATGTCACCAAATGAAGTTACCAAGAACCAAATTGGTCACATCACAATTGATAGAAGATTCAGAAGATCATTGAAATATGTAAAATTAAGGAGAGGAGCAGATGTAGGCAGTGATCAAGAACTTGATGTAGCTAATATCCAACTGAAGCGGTGTAGACAGTCGGTGGAGAAGAGCGGTAGAAAGAGGTATGATGTTGATAAGCTTTGAGTTTATGAAACTGCTCAAGAGTTCAGGATTGCACTGAGTAATAGGTTCCAGGTGTTGGAACAAACTGAGAGAGTAGAGGATTGTTGGTCGTGGTGAAGGAAGCTATTTGTGGTGCTAGCGAAGAAGTCCTTGGATTCAGAACACGCACAACCAGGATGGATGACAGGAAGAAGTTCTTGGATTCAGAACACGCACACAACCAGGATGGATGACAGGAAGAAGTTCTTGGATTCAGAACACGCACACAACCAGGATGGATGACAGGAAGAAGTTCTTGGATTCAGAACACGCACACAACCAGGATGGATGACAGGAAGAAGTTCTTGGATTCAGAACACGCACACAACCAGGATGGATGACAGGAAGAAGTTCTTGGATTCAGAACACGCACACAACCAGGATGGATGACAGGAAGAAGTTCTTGGATTCAGAAACACGCACAACCAGGATGGATGACAGGAAGAAGTTCTTGGATTCAGAACACGCACACAACCAGGATGGATGACAGGAAGAAGTTCTTGGATTCAGAACACGCACACAACCAGGATGGATGACAGGAAGAAGTTCTTGGATTCAGAACACGCACACAACCAGGATGGATGACAGGAAGAAGTTCTTGGATTCAGAACGCACGCACAACCAGGATGGATGACAGGAAGAAGCCCGAAAAAAGTAACCGAGCAGAAAGCAATCAAGGACAAAATCAATGCTACCAAGTCGGAAAGACTAAAGACAATACTAAAGAACAAGTATATAGCCAAAGACAAAGAAGTTAAAAACAGTGTCCGTGCAGACAAAAGGACGTATATGGATGACCTTGCAAAGCAAGCAGAGCATGCTGCAAACAGAGGTGAACAAAGAACGCTGTTTACACTGACCAAGAAAATAACTAATGAAAGCTGCAGAAAAAGTACACCGGTCAAGAACAAAGGTGGAGAAGTAATAAAATCAGAAGCAGACCAGATAGAGAGATGGAGAGAACACTTCTCTGAGGTGCTGAAGTCGGAGGCACCCAACGACCCTGTTGATGCTCCGAACAATGAATTATTCGACGTAGACATTGACACTGATCCACCTAATATAGAAGAAATTGAAAAAAGTATAAAAGTGTTGGGAAACGGTAAATCACCAGGAGTTGATAACATACAGGCTGAAATGTTGAAAACACAGAGTAATAATATGGTAGCACGAAAACAAGAAGAAGTGTTCAAATTAATATGGAAGAATGAATAATTATAATATTACCTAAAAAAGGTGACCTGGAGAACTGTAATAACTGGAGAGGTGTTACGTTGTTGTCAGTTCCCAGCGAGGTGATGGGTAGGGTGATTAGAGTCAGGATAAGAGATGTGCTTGATAACAAACTGAGGAAAGAACAAGCAGGGTTCAGAAGGGGGAAAAGATGTATGCAGCAAATTTTCATATTAAGGAACGTTATCAACCAGTGCCTCGAATGGAATAGCCCACTCTTCATCAACTATGTGGATTTTAGGAAAGCTTTTGATAGTATTCAACGAGAGGGTTTATGGAGAATTATGAAATACTATGGAATTCCATCCAAAATTATCAATCTTGTGAAAATGTTTACCAAAACTTTAGATGTGCAGTTGAGCATGAAGGCAAATTGTCAAAATGGTTTCCTGTGATGTCGGGAGTGAGGCAAGGATGTGTGACGTCAGGGTTTTTGTTTGTATTGGTGATAGACTGGATTATGCAGAAAACAACTAGAAGGAAAAGAGGAATTCAATGGGGATTAGATACGATGGAGGACCTAGATTTTGCCGACAATTTAGCTCTGTTATCAACATCAAGAAGAAACTTACAATAGAAGACAAACGAGCTAGAAGTGCACGCAAAGAGAACTGGACTACACATAAACACAGTCAAAACAAAAGTGATGAAGATCAAGACTGATGATAACTAACCAATTGTAATAGGCATAGATGATGTAGAAACTGCTGATAGCTTCACTTATCTAGACTCAGTTATGGATGCAGGCGAAGGTTCAACAGCAGATATAAATGCACGCCTAAAGAAAGCAAGAGCAGCCTTTTATAAACTGAGGAAAGTATGGGCATCAAGCCAACACAGAAGGAAAACAAAACTGAGAATCTACAAGAGCAATGTGATACTATATGGAGCGGAATGCAGGAAGGTAAACAAAAATGATGGACGAAGGCTCAATGCATTTCATAATAGATGTTTGCACCGAATTCTACGTATATTCTGGCCAAGAACAATTTCAAATGAAAAACTGTATGAAGAAGTAGAAATAAGCAGGATAACAGACATCATCAAGGCTAGACGATGGAGTTTTATTGGCCTTATCCTTCTGTTTGAGAATACAAATGACTGCCCTATAGTGATGAATAATTGGACACCTGTGGGAAAGAGATCGATCGGAAGACCAAAAAAGACATGATGGCGAAAGGTGGAAAAAGAATGAGATGCGTTTGGGTGGAAATCATGGGTAGAGGGTGGCACAGAGGGCGGCTGACGGTGGAATGGCGGACCCTTGTAGATGCCCTATGCTACACATGGCGCCCAAGGGATCTGTAAGCCATAAGTAAATCAGATCATTTAGGCAAGTTATTTGTAACTCCTGAAATGATAGCAAAGAAAATTATGAAGATGAAAGATGATAAATCACCTGGAGTTGATGGGATACCACCAAAATTGCTTAAGGAAATTGTAGAGCAGATTAGTACACCACTTGCAAAATTTTTTAACATGTCACTAGAAGAAGGAATAGTTCCATCAAAATGGAAAGAAGCAAACATTACGCCGCTATTTAAGAAGGGATCGAGGAACAAGCCAGAAAATTACAGACCAGTGAGTTTAACATCAGTTGTATGTAAATTACTCGAAACATTAATTAGAGACCACATGGTGGAATTTCTTGTGAAACATAAATTAATAAATGCATCTCACATTGGGTTCCTAAAAGCAAGGTCATGTCTAACCAATCTCTTATGTTTTTTGGAAGAAATTACAAAGAGGGTAGATGACGGGTCACCAGTGGATGTTGTCTACTTAGATTTTCAGAAAGTTTTCAATAAAGTGCCACATCAAAGATTGTTACCTAAACTAAAAGCCTATGGCATAGGTAATGATGTAATCAACTGGATAGAAAAGTGGCTTACACACAGACGACAGAGAGTAATAGTAGATGGTGAGATTTCAAACTGGAAACCTGTTTTGAGTGGTGTACCACAGGGATCAATATTAGGCCCTATACTTTTTTTTTATATATAAATGATTTGGAAGATGACATATCTAGCAAAGTACTGAAATTTGCAGATGACACAAAAGTATTCTGAAGGTTACAAATGATACAGATAAACAAAGTTTACAGGATGATCTAGATAAATTAGTTAAATGGACAGAAAAATGGCAAATGTTATTAAATTTTGGGAAGTGCATGTAAATGCACACACATAGGACATAGAAACATGGACGAAGAATATAAAATGGGGGATGCTGTACTAGGTAGAAACACACAAGAAAAAGACTTGGGACTAACATTTAGTGGCGACATGAAAGTTTCAGAGCAATGTGGGATTGCTGCGTCAAAAGGAAATCAAATTCTAGGGCTAATTAGGAGAACTATCACATATAAGGAGAAATTGTACCCTTGTATAAAACTATAGTTAGACCACATTTGGAATATTGTATACAAGCATGGAGGCCATATCGTAAGAAGGACATAGACAAGCTAGAAAGAATACAACGAAGAGCAACTAAAATGATTCCAGAATTAAGAGACCTTAGTTATGAAAGCCACTTATTAGAATGTGGCTTGACAATATTAGAGACCAGGAGAATAAGAGGAGACCAAATAGAAGTGTTTAAAATAGTGAAAGGTGGTGAGGATATTGATAGGAATATGTTTTTAAAACTTAAAGAAGGCAGTAGAACCAGCGGACACAAACCAGCATTAGTTAAGGAACAGTGTAGGTTGGAAATGAGAAAGTACTCATTCTCACAGAGGGTGACAAATAATTGGATAAAACTGCCAAATGATTGTGCTAATAGTGTGAATATGTTTAAAAATAGAATTTACAAATATCTGATAAGGATGGGCTATACAAAGATGATAAAATAGTTGGACTCTCGATAAGCCAGTGGCTTTCTTGTCCACTTGCCATCTGGAACTTGTTGTTTGGGATGGCAATCCTGTTAAATCTGGTTAAATTCCTTTCTACCCAGCTTTAAAGGTACAAAGTCGTATGGTATTTGTTATATAGTCATGTTATTTAGCAAAAGTTGTATCTGTTTTAACTTCCTGACTCTCCAAATGTGTTTTAAGGATCTACAGTTTGTTTAATATAAGTTTACTGCTTTCTATTTAATGTGTGCTTCTTTGATCAAATGATACACTGTTTGATCACCAAATCAATAAATTGTGTGAACAATTTCATTGTTATTTTGTATTGCATTTGTCGTGGAAAAGGTTTTAAATTTTCGAAGTATTGGTCGTATGTTTCAGCACGTGATCCTGGCCATCTGGCTCGGCATATCACTCCTCACACCCAACGTGCCGGTGTGGGTGGCAGAAGAGAAGGCCAGGCTGGAGCACCGCCGCAGAGAAGCCCTCAAGGTGGGTGACATGCTATAGGAAGTAGGAGTGTAACATTACCTCGAAATCTTGCAATAGTCTATGTGACGATGTAATACTATCGATACTAAATTGAACCATCGATAGTTATCATTGATAGTACACTGAACTATCGATAGCAACTATAGTTGGCAAAACAATTCAGCAGGGTTATTTTTTTGCTGTAATAGTAAATAATAAACATGTTTCTCAACTATATTGGGTAATTTTATTTTTTATCGACCTCAACAATCGACAATTGGAGCAGCGTCATTTGCATATTAAGCATTTTTAATGAAATGCCTCCAAGGTTACGCGATAGCGCCACCCATCAATTATCTCAATTACTGTTTTCCTGGCTATTTGCTATTCCCTGATACTATTGCAGTACTATTCCCTGATACTATTGCAGTACTATCGTGATAGTTATGAAACTATCGCAATAGTTATACAGCTATCGCAATACTATCGCAATAGTAAAACTATCCCCGATAGTCACCCCTTGTAAGAAGATGTTCAGAGAAATAGTTCCTTCAAATTTAAAGTGGGTAGTAGAACAAGATGACAAACAGTAGTAATTGGTAAAAGAAATTACCATAGTTAACGAGTCTGGTTTGTAGTACCTCTGAACTTGGGTTCCTGAGAATTTAGGCTCTATGGAAGTTTTATTATTATCAATTATTATTATTTACTGATTGTGTTAATGTTAGCAGGGTGGATATGTTTAAAAATAAAATTTACATATTTGGTAAGGGTGGGCCACACAAAAACTGTTGGACTCTTGATAATTAAGCTTCCTTGTCCATTAGAGGGTTTCATATAATTAGAATGCTCAAAGTAATTTGAACGAAATCTACAGTATGTTATAGTAAATTCATTTTAGCCAGTGAAAGTAGATTTCAGACACGAACAGTGACTTTGTGGACCCTAATTAATCACGATTCACTGTTCATCAACACGTTACGTGAGTTCAAACTCCAACTAGTTTATTGCAATGTGCACCATCTCATGCCTCTGTAGCTGCCATCACTATTAACACTATAAACAGACCTGATCATTGAGCGCCACCAAACAAGACATTCTCGTTCTCTGTGGCTGGCCTGACTTTGTTGAATACGCTGCTTGCTGCAGTCAGGGAAGTGAGTTCTGTTGCTGCTTGCAAGGCGGTTTTAAAGACACATCTTTTTTGTGTGGTCTTTATGACACATTTGACAGCAGCAGTGAATTTTTAATGTCATGGACCTTTATTTATTTATTTATTTAACATATCTGAATTTATTGTAAGCTTATTTTTACTTATCTTAACATTGTTTCTGCTGTGATGCACAGTGCATTATAAGTGCCTAATTTATTATTACTACTTGTCACGACAGAAACTGAATAAGATGACGCATAGCCGCATTGGTCTATCAGTTGCTGACAAGAGACACATTGTAGAGGACCAACACAGCACGTCATCACGTGATGGCACTGTCTCCTCCACCAGCACAATCAGCAACTCATTGCCATCAGCCGTAAGGACAGGGCAGATAAAGTCAGATGCAGTGGCGGGAAGCAGCACGGAAAAACCTTCAGGGCACGAGCTGACATCTGACAACTTAAAGAACTGTCCCTGCCACAAGCTGACACATCGTCAGACTAGTTGAATTACAATTTGCCTGAACAAGTTGTAGTTTCTTAGCCGCCGCACAGTGACAGACCTGAAGTCTTCCATTCGATACCCATCTCAAATTCTCATAAACCGCTAGATGAAAACTCCCGTGTTTCGAACAACCTGCCGTTTTTCAAAAAGTTATTTTTCAACACTCCTTTATATTTGCTGGGTTGAATCACAACTTTCATTCAAATTTGTTAATAATTGTGTCACTGGCAGTGTCTTATTTTGTGCTAGAATCCTGCCCTCGAAAGGGCCAATGTGCGATGTTGTATCGTGTAGAACATCCATAACAGGTCTGCCAAGTATGTGAAGAATATGATATTGGGTGATGTCTAAGAAAGTTTTACTTGTACAGTATATAAAAAATATAAACTCTATTGCTTTTGCACCTGCCTCTCGTACCTATGAATTGGTTTTTCTAAATTTATTAAATTCAAATGGACCTTTGGAAGCCAGAAATCTTAATTTAGAAAAATGTCTATGCCCATCTCAGTTCCGTGGCCATATAATTCCCTGCAGAACACCAGTTTACTCTCAGAACATCAGTTTACTCTCAGGACATTAGTTTACTCTCAGGACATTAGTTTACTCTCAGGACATCAGTCAGGCTCCTTATACTTTCGTTATCCAAAAAAGGTTACTTCTCTTGCCTCACATCTCTGTGTATGTCCCAGAATCCTTCACCTTCTGCTCTTGGAAGGTCAGCTATATTGGTTTGTCGCTCATGTCTGCATTGTGCCATTCTACCAGATCTTCATGTCCCCGTCCATGCCTGGCAGTTGTCCGTCCACATGGTACTTGGTCTTCTCTGTCCAAGATTACACCAGCCAATTTCCAACAGCAGTAATAATTGTACCATTTATTTCTATAGTGCCTTGTATGTGTGGTGTGTTTATGTGCCTGTGACAATATAACAATGCACCTGATCAGCATAGGTTATACTGCATGCACTTATTAATACAGTGACTAAAGTACGAGAACTGTATATTGGTTGACCAACTTTTGGAGTTAGCAATGTTGTAACGAGACACACCATCATTGTATTTTGTGATGCTGAGATGGGTTACTGTCGATGAATGTTTAGCAATGCCAGCACAAAAATGTACTACATATCTTCTGATCATCTGAAATATGTTAGTTTGTCCCTTTGATTATTGTGATTTGATATTTGTGCAAATCCAGCCTACATGTTAAGCAGACAAAAATAAGTAAAGACCGGTTTACACGAGCGACTTGTGCTCCAGTTGGTTGGGTGATATCACGTTGTGCAGCTAAATTATATGCGTTTAGAAGAGTGATGTGTTTAGACACTGAGTGCGACTCTATTGACTCGCGCCAGTCCCAACTTGAACTTTGATGAACGGTCACATCTAGTGTACCAGCTGTTGGTTGCAGTGGTTGCCGATTGGCCGCTGGTTCAAAATTATGGATGACTATCAGTAAAATTGTACCCAGCTCCAATTCCACCAACACAATCGTAGCCACAAATTGGCCTTGCCAATAAGTCTTACAAGGGTGTTTACATGGCCAATTCTTGCACTGCGATATTGCACAACACAGTGTTGGCCAGTAAATTGGAAAAAAATTGCTCGTGTAAACCAGTGTTAACATTAGAATGTGAAGAAGAAAGTTCATCGTAAAACAACCAGTTTTTGGCAGCTGGTTGCAATACTCTTGTCTATGTGTGGTTTGCCGAGATGAAATTGAAAAGCAGACACATTTGGCAGAATATAATTTGGCATGTTTTGGAATAAAAATTAATGTACTTCTCTTGTTGTATGGACTCTGGATTTAAGGAACAACCTCGTAATAGGAACAACTCTGGAATCCCCTTCTGCACAGTATTATTGGTCACTCTAACCCATGGGCATAAGGAACAATGAATATGCGCAACAATTGGCCATGTTCTAATGTGTTCCATAAAGTGAGAGTCTACTGTATTGTTTTCATTTACTGTAATATATTTTGCACAATCAACAGTACTGCATAAATGTCTCTTGGAAATTTTGCGTAATAAATGTCATGCAAATAGCTGTCCCTGACTCCACATACAGTATATAGTGTTGTGTTAACCTATGCCAAGACGTCGTAGGTGGACAGGTAGCAAAATTAATGTTAATGACTATTCCTATCATTGAAACCAGTTGTTACTCACTAATGCAACGTCAGCATCTCCTCGAGCTAAACAAGGGCCAGTTTCATGAAGCAGTCACGCTGTACGAACCTTCATGCGATGATTCTCAATTCATAAAATCTTTCGTAGTTACACACGGTTGTTTGTAATGTCATTTGTGTTTCTACGATTGCTTGGAGTTACATAATTTTTATAAAACGTCCGCTTTAGTTCGTACAGCACAAACACTTTGTGAGAACAGCCCCTGACATCTGATATAAATGCTGAGGTGCACATTTGATAAGTGAACTGAAGAGTTTGCATCTTGATCTTTATGCTAGTTACGTAAGTTACCATCTTTAATGCAATAATTCACCAAATTGATGGTGTTGTATGTTGCAGACTTTCAGGCAGTAGCAAACACACGCCAATAATTTCAGTTATGGTGATTATTAAATGTGACCCTACTGCATCGTTACAGGTCAGGTCAGAGTGACCTCAACAGACAGTGCCTATACAACTTAATAAAACTTCTTTATTTTTACTTAAAATTACAAGTTCTTTGGTACACACTTGCTTCATATGGTGGATGAGCACTAGAACATGTCAGATGGATATCTTTTAATTACATTATTTAAGGACAACAGCTACAAAGGAAGACTACAATCTGTTGACGATCTCAAAACAAATATCTGACAAAATCCATTGAAATATAAATAAATTGTATTAAGCTGCATGGGTACCGTTTTTGTGTGGTCACCCTGTGTTTATAATGAGACAAATTCTCATTCTGGAGAGACCAGACAGTCATCATGTCCTCTTGCAAAGACAGGAGACCATCATATTCTCTAACAGAGACATGAGACAGAAGGATGGTCATGTCCTGTAGCAGAGTCGTGCTGTAGCAGACATGAGAAGGTCATGACCTCTAGCAGAGACGGGAGACAGTCATGACCTTTAGCTGAGATGGGAGATGATCATGCCTTCTAGTAGAGACAGGAGACAGTCATGTCCTCTATCAGAGACAGTCATGTTCTGTAGCAGAGACAGGAGACAGTCATGTCCTCCAGCAGTGAGGGGCATGTCTCTAGCAGAGACAGGAGACGGTCATGTTCTCTAGCAGAAATGGAAGACGGTCATGTCCTCTAGCAGAGACAGGAGACGGTCATATCCTCTAGCAGAAATGGAAGTTGGTCATGTCCTCTAGCAGAGACAGGAGACGGTCATGTCCTCTAGCAGAAATGGAAGACGGTCATGTCCTCTAGCAGAAATGGAAGATGGTCATGTCCTCTAGCAGAGACAGGAGATGGTCACGTCCTCTATCAGAGACGGTCATGTCCTCTAGCAGAGACGGGAGACGGTCATGTCCTCTATCAGAGATGGGAGATGATCATGTCCTAGTAGAGACAGTCATGTTCTGTAGCAGAGACAGGAGATGGTCGCGTCCTCTATCAGAAATGGTCACGTCCTCTGTCAGAGACTGTAGCAGAGACAGGAGAGTCATGTCCTAACAAACATGAGATCGTGTCCTACAGCATGTTTCTAACAGAGTAGAAGGCTACAGATGGCCGCTGAAGCAGTTTGTCGATGCCCCTTCAGTAATTGTACAGTTGTTTCTACGTCAACAGACAACATCTGTTCTTTACTCAGTCAGGTGTCGTTGTCTTGTCCATCAATCAGTGGAACAGTTCTGTCAGAATTTCTTCTTAGTTGGACAGTTAACTGGCATCTGTTATGTGACCATTGCTGGCGATGTACTGAAACATTGACATTACATTGTTTCATCCTTGTGATGTATGTGTATGTATAGCAAGTGGAATTTGATTGGTTAAGAAGGCACCCTTCATTAAATATAAACTCTTCTTGGATTACCTGTGAGGGTACCTTTATTAATTACAACCACACGACAGAACTATGTTACAATAAAATATAGAATGGTACAGTTTGATGGCAATGCATGATGGGATGACTATTCTCAAAGCTAAATATGTGTAAGCTGTGTGGCAGACACTGATTGCAGCATACACTGCTGGTATTATATATTGTATTCATGACATCACACCCCCTATGACATCACACCCCCTAAGATTTGTTTGTGCTCTCAAAATGTTTTAGAGCCGCGAAATGGGACAGATATCAGGATTAATTACATCACATATTAAGCTGCACACATTACTATGATGATCCAACCTGTCCATGAAGTCAAATTATTCTTGCAGATTTGGACATGATTTCATCAAAACTAAAGTAGTGATTACCTTGTAGTCGATATTAGATAGGTTAGATCTGTCACGAAATGTTTCTGAAATGAGCGAGCAAAACAAATTGAATAGGGACCTTTAATGTGGTTTATACTTTACATCAAACTGGCATCAGGACAGGCCATTCAATGGGCGTTATAAATGAGTGTATCTCGCCATATATGTTACTACACATCCACTCTCACCATATAACACAGTAACAACAGGTGTAGAAGCACAACTTATACGATGTAACATAAATGATCACAACACTCCTTCTTCCCGCATTGAGCAATCTGCCCCGGTTAGATATGTTGTTTGCATATATGTTGCACAACAGAACATAACGAATGACGATGAATACACAGTATTTGTTTTGAGCGAAACAATTACGAACACTCTTAAGTTTTATAATTAACTAAGCTTAAAACAGTATTGCCTTACAAGTCATATTTTAACTAAAGCACAGCAGTCAAATATCAGATGCATTTCTCTTCATATGCCTGGTAAAAATTACTTATTGATGATATTTTTACGACAATGTTCTTCACCTATCAAAACTCAAATATTGAGTAAGTCAATTTTACTGGTGAAGGAAAAGAACCACTTCATGCATGAAACTGCTGCTCTAATTGGTTTATCAATTTATGTATGTCCAGCAAATACTACACTACTTAAATGTTCTGTCCATTTAACATATATACACACTGGCAAACTAAACTCACATAAAGGCGAACTTTACAGCTATTAGGTTAGTATAATTCTGGAATAAGCCTGCTTGATCTAACTGAAAGACCAATTTTTTTCTTCCTGATGAGATATTAATAGGTGATGTGCTTCTGTATTTTGTCAGCATCATTACTGACAGAAACTGATTTTACATATAATTATATCGCTAACTAATACGGCTTAAACTGTAAACTGTAATTAAACTGTAAAACATGAAACATCTGGTGAAATTAACAGATTACTATCAGATGTGTAAATGTGAAAAAGATAGTTTGCTATAACTTCTTTTGTCTGACCCACAGCACTAGCTTTATAACCTTACATATGCCAGGGTACTTGTCTAACAACTGACCTGTCCATGGCTCTGGTAATAACTATGTGCATCGTACCCTTAGTCACAGACCAGAACTGTCAAGAAAGAAGTAAGTGTTACACAGGATGGGTTACATCAAAGATATGTTTACTTACTACTTTTGGTTTGTGCAAAACATCATAACATATTTTTTTAAAAAGCATGTACATACATACAATTTGTGCAGAACAATACTTAGGCTGGGTGTGAAACATTCAGTAATGGACAAGTGGTATAACATGATATCTTCGTCACAGATGGTGACGTTTTACTATTGCCAATGGCGGATAAACTTGAACATGGAATAAAATTTGGTCCAATCATTGCATCAACCAATCAAATCTTGAGCTATAAGTATCAGTCCACTACATCCTGGTCAGTGGTGTGGACCAACCACAGCTTGTCTAACAACTATTGTTTGGCAAAATGTTCATCAAGTATGGTCTACAACATGACTGTCTCCATCATTCCACATTTATGTTTACTTCATTGTCTGTATTGACTACAAACATTACCCTGGTTCACACACAAGGCAGTGAAATATGATAAATAAATAGGACTTTTTATTCTGATTTAAACAACTCATAAATTTAATGTCTCCTAATAAACACAAATCTGATTGGCCAGTGATGATGCCATGAAAATTAGTGAAAAGTAAATTACAACTGCGTAAATTTAATTGGGAATCCACCAGATGTTCATGTAATCAACAACCTTTGAAAATGCAAGGATTGGACGAGACCGCAATGTGTTAGTTCACTTCAATACAATGATATATATATACTTATCGAAATATGTACATTGTGGAGATTGCCCCAGGCAACCATCACACACAATGTACACCACAATAATAACAAATGTTATCTTATTTTACCAAAAAATTTGTAGAAACTGTCACATCACGATTTTAACATTAATGTCATACATTCCACCCGGGTTCGGACGGTCTTTCCCGCCCGCCCCCAACACCCTCCTCCCAGGTGGGAATGATGACCCGCCAACATTAAGGAGCCTAATTTTCAGGGGTTGCTCGCGGAAACCTCCTGGTTTTCGAAACCTGAATCGTCGTCATTCGACTCATCTGGAGCGCTCTCTTGTGGCCGATGGATGTACTTTGCTGGTTCCTGGTCCTTGACGACGCCCTCGGTGATGATTACTTCGACAATGTCAGAGCCGGGGACATCAAACATCGGGTCCAGAAGTATCTTCTCCTGCAATGTGTTCAAATGTTGACAAAATGTGACCCTAATTTGAAGTCAAACATGCCATTATTTATTGTCTCATATGAAACCAAATTAATCTATGCAATTACTGATTGTCTCATATGAAACAAAGCCAGTCTATGCAATTACTGATTGTCTCATATGAAACCAAATTAATCTATGCAATTACTGATTGTCTCATATGAAACAAAGCCAGTCTATGCAATTACTGATTGTCTCATATGAAACTAAACTAATCTATGCAATTACTGATTGTCTCATATGAAACAAAGCCAGTCTATGCAATTACTGATTGTCTCATATGAAACTAAACTAATTTATGCAATTACTGATTGTCTCATATGAAACCAAATTAATCTATGCAATTACTGATTGTCTCATATGAAACAAAGCCAGTCTATGCAATTACTGATTGTCTCATATGAAACCAAATTAATCTATGCAATTACTGATTGTCTCATATGAAACAAAGCCAGTCTATGCAATTACTGATTGTCTCATATGAAACCAAATTAATCTATGCAATTACTGATTGTCTCATATGAAACAAAGCCAGTCTATGCAATTACTGATTGTCTCATATGAAACTAAACTAATTTATGCAATTACTGATTGTCTCATATGAAACAAAGCCAGTCTATGCAATTACTGATTGTCTCATATGAAACTAAACTAATTTATGCAATTACTGATTGTCTCATATGAAACCAAATTAATCTATGCAATTACTGATTGTCTCATATGAAACAAAGCCAGTCTATGCAATGATTTATTGTCTAATATGAAACTAAACCAATATATGCCATTATTTATTGTCACACATGAAAACAAACCAATCTATGCAATTACTGATTGTCTCATATGAAACTAAACTAATTTATGCAATTACTGATTGTCTCATATGAAACAAAGCCAGTCTATGCAATGATTTATTGTCTAATATGAAACTAAACCAATATATGCCATTATTTATTGTCACACATGAAAACAAACCAATCTATGCAATTACTGATTGTCTCATATGAAACCAAATTAATCTATGCAATTACTGATTGTCTCATATGAAACAAAGCCAGTCTATGCAATGATTTATTGTCTAATATGAAACTAAACCAATATATGCCATTATTTATTGTCTCATATGAAAACAAACCAATCTATGCAATTACTGATTGTCTCATATGAAACTAAACTAATTTATGCAATTACTGATTGTCTCATATGAAACAAAGCCAGTCTATGCAATGATTTATTGTCTAATATGAAACTAAACCAATATATGCCATTATTTATTGTCACACATGAAAACAAACCAATCTATGCAATTACTGATTGTCTCATATGAAACTAAACTAATTTATGCAATTACTGATTGTCTCATATGAAACAAAGCCAGTCTATGCAATGATTTATTGTCTAATATGAAACTAAACCAATATATGCCATTATTTATTGTCACACATGAAAACAAACCAATCTATGCAATTACTGATTGTCTCATATGAAACTAAACTAATTTATGCAATTACTGATTGTCTCATATGAAACAAAGCCAGTCTATGCAATGATTTATTGTTTCATATGAAACCAAACCTATATATATGCAATTACTGATTGTCTCATATGAAACCAAACCAATCTTTGCAATTATTTATTGCCTCATATGAAACCAAACCTATATAATATGCAATTACTGATTGTCTCATTTAAAACCAAACCAATCTATGCAATTACTGATTTGAACTAAGCCAGTCCAGCAGTCTCTGTTTGAGTAACCAGAGAAAAGACATTGACGGCCTCACCATGATGGCACGCAGTCCTCGGGCTCCAGTCTTCCGTTCCATCGCCAGGAATGCAATTGCTTTGAGGGCGCCCTCTGTCACCTCCAGGGTCACCTGCAGTTACAACAATGTCACATTCACAAGGTGTATAATGTTGTCAGGACAATCAACAGCTCAATTAAAGTTACGTTCTTACATAGCGCGGTATCCAGCCCTTGGGAATGTACAAAGCGCCTTACACTTCACCTCATGGCAGACCTCCTCACGCCAATTCGACTTCTCTGGGAAGCATTCAGCCATGCCACAGTTACTGCGGGAGACTATTCATTCACATATCCAATGCTGTCTACAGCCAGGTACTCGTGCAACTCAACGAATTGAGGCAACGCGGAGTGAACGAAATTGCCCAAGCTTCGAAACGACAGCAAGAGGGTTTGAACCCGGATTCTCTTGATCGAGTCTGATGTTCTAACCACAGCGCCACTGTTAACCACATCTTTTTAGTGCAGTAGCCCAGTGGAGTCTCAATAGAGGAGACCACTGAATGCATTCTGAAGCATGGGCAGATTCGTCCATGTTGTTTCAGTGTAAATGAGTACATGGTTATGGACAGTGGGGGATATATGTAAACGAATAGATTTTGCACTGTAATCACAGCACGGCTGAATGCTTCCCAGAGAAGTTGAGTTGGTGTAGGAATAAACATGTCTGCCGGGGGGAGGGGGTGAAGTGTAAAGTGCTTTGAATGGTCCCGAGGATTGGAAACAGGGCTATATAAGGACTTACCTTTTTTCTAACTAGAAAGTACAGTGATTCAGCACTTTCTGATGTAACATGCCACCAAGTATCAGTGGGACGTAAAGAATGTGTCTGGTATGTGCAGTGCACATCCAAAGTAATCACCCTCACATACACATTGATCTTGATGCCAGAAGAAGTATCGGACATAATCATCTTCCCATATCAGGGGTAACATACCCACCTTGTCCATATGGAAGAGGGCTTGAAACTGTGGTATGAGGGCATTACGCGGCTCCGTGAGGATCTTCATAAGCATGGCTTCTGTGAGGGATTGGAAGGGTACGGTGATTGGGAAGCGCCCTACGAACTCCGGGATCATTCCGAAGTCAATCATGTCACGTGCCTCCACCTAGTGACAAGAACAGCAGAGAAGAATATTTACTTCCTGTAATGCCGGTGTATCCTGGTTCATGCTACTTCAAAATATTGTAAAAGTGACCGACTGCATCTCAAGGGGGCAGTTTGAATTTCTATTAGAAGTCCTTCCTCGATTTGATTTTTTCACTCGTCTCGTATTTGACTCGTTTCGCAAAAAAATTAACCCATCTAGTATCCACCATGACATGCTAGCTCATTTATGCAAATCTGTTACTTAGTTCTGGTGAAATCATTGGATAAACTTTTTAACTATTTTTGACTGGGTCCATTCAAACCGTGACAAAAAAGGACAAAGTGGTCCGACCCTTCACTCTATGACATTAGGATATTCACACTTTCGAAAGTTACCACCTCAAAAATTTTCAAACAATCAAAGTGAACTATTTTATTAAACCAAACGCACAATTACTATATTCACACACTACAGATACGAACATCCACGAACCTGATTCGTGTTAGGCTAAATGACATGAGGAGGGAACGTGAATACAAATTTACCATAAATCATATCTAAGTTCACACAAAAATACCTGATATGCAGAAATGATATAGTGACTCAAACGTGATGTTACAAACGACGATTCACAAATGACGACCACAAATGGCACTCTACAAATGGTACCCCACAAATGATGACCCACAAATGGTACCCCACAAATGGTTACCCATAAACTACAACCCACAAATGGTGACCCACAAATGATGAAACACAAATGATGACCCACAAATGGTGCCCTACCTGTCGGAGGAACCTGTCCTTCTCCTCCATGTCGTCCTGGGCATCGCTTGGTTCGCTGAAGCTCTGCAGGTCGGCCTGAGTAGCTGCTCGGCGTCCCTCCTTCTCACTCAGTATGGCCCCAAAACCCAGGTACTACAAAACACATTTAACAAGAGATTTCACCAGACTGCCACCTAAAGCCACATGCTCCAGATCGCGAGTGGACAATTGCTTATCAAAAGTAAAAAATAGTTCACCGCCCTTAGACATATTCAAATTGCTAGCATTAACACAATCATTAGATAATTCGATACATTCATTTATCGTGAGAATTAGTACTTTCTCATGTCCAACGTACACTGTTCCTTAACCAATGCTGTTTTGTGCTCTCTGGTTCTATTGGCATTTTCAAGTTTGAAGAAAATATTTCTTTCAATATCCTCATTCAATATTTAAAAAACTTGTATTTGGTCTCCTCTTAGTCTCCTGGTCTCTAGTGTTGCTAAACCACGGTCTATTAGGCATCTTTCACAACCAAGGTATCTCAGTCTGGGATCAGCTTAGTTGTAACTTGAACGCATACAGAGAGCAACTAAAATTATTCCAGGACTGAGAGACCTTAGTTATGAAGAACACCTGAAAGAATGTGGTTTAACAACCCTAGAGACAAAGAGGTTAAGAGGAAATCAGATTGAAGTTTTTAAGATATTGAATGGGTACGAACACATTGATAGAAATATGTTTTTCTCACTCAAGAAAGATAGTAGAACTAGAGGACATGAGGTAAAATTGGTAAAGGATCAGTGTAGAGAGGATATCAGGAAGTACTCGTTCTCACAGAGGACAATAAATTAATGGAACAAATTGTCTATGGAATGCGTAACAGCTGGCAGCGTGAATACTGTTTAAAAAGAAGGTTGAAACATATCTCAGGAGGGCAGGATGGTTACGCGTAGATGAATACTGTTGGACTCTCGATAAGCCAATGGCTTCCTTGTCCACTTGCCATCTGGGCTTGGATGATAAATATTGTTAAATCTAACACCAGCCAACAGACCGCTGCATCAGAGACATTTGGGTGTTTTCTTTGCAAATGTATATTTTGGATGTTTTAGTTTCCAACTTGAATAATTAATTGTACTTATATGTTGAATGTATAACTGTAGAGCAGTTAAATTAACTTTTTGTAGAAAAACTGCTCAACTATGTATATTTTATGGTTTACAAAACAGTAAATGTCATGAGCTAAAACTTTAAAAACTATATAAAAGATGCTGGATCATGATATACATTTTCTGTTTAACTATTCAACTCACTCATTTTGGAGTTGACTCATCTATAGTTTGACTCAGATGACATTTGACTGATTTACAGTTTGACTCATTTGAGTTTCAATTCATCTGAGAATCAACTTACCTATGCTTCAACTCATTCGAGATTTTACTCATTCGAGATTCAATTCATTTATGGTTTGACTAATCCAAGATTCCCCATATTTGTGGTTTGACTCATCTGAGATTCAACTCCTCCATGATATGCACCGACACGAGAACAACGTTAGCGGTCATTCAAGACCATCTATACATACTTCACTATAATGGCACAAACCTTTTCATTCTTTCTCCGACTGACGATCTTATCAAGGCCGTTGAACGCGCCAGATGCCACAAAAAGGATGTTGGTGGTGTCAACTGGAACGCTCTCCCCGCGAAGTTTGCGTGAGCTGCGTTCCGGCACATTGACTATAGTGCCCTCTAGCAGTTTCAGCATGCCCTGTTAGCAATCATCATAAAGGGGTTGACAACAAACCAAATTTTTTTTATTTATATTTAATTCATGCATTGCTTAAAAACAAAGTTGGTAAAACATTAATATGTACATCATTCATGTATATATAGGTCAAATTGTACCTCCTACTTATCGTACCCCCTAACCTCTTGAATCTCTTATACCCCCTGCCCGTCGTATGCCTTACCATTTGTACCCCCTTCTTATTGTGCCCCCTACCTAATGCACCCCTACCTATTGTACCCCATACCTGTTGTATCCACTACCTATAGTACTCCCTACCTATTGTACCCCAGCTATAGTAAACCCTACTTATTGCATGTCCTACCTATAGTACTCCCTACCTATAGTACCCCAGCTATAGTAAACCCTACTTATTGCACCTCTACCTGTTGTATGTCCTACCTATAGTACCCCTACCTAGTACCCCAGCTATAGTAAACCCTACTTATTGCACCTCTACCTGTTGTATGTCCTACCTATAGTACCCCAGCTATAGTAAACCCTACTTATTGCATGTCCTACCTATAGTACTCCCTACCTATAGTACCCCAGCTATAGTAAACCCTACTTATTGCACCTCTACCTGTTGTATGTCCTACCTATAGTACCCCTACCTATAGTACCCCAGCTATAGTAAACCCTACTTATTGCACCTCTACCTGTTGTATGTCCTACCTATAGTACCCCCTACCTATAGTACCCCAGCTATAGTAAACCCTACTTATTGCACCTCTACCTGTTGTATGTCCTACTTATAGTACCCCTGCCTATAGTACCCCAGCTATAGTAAACCCTACTTATTGCATGTCCTACCTATAGTACCCCAGCTATAGTAAACCCTACTTATTGCACCTCTACCTGTTGTATGTCCTACCTATAGTAACCCCTACCTATAGTACCCCAGCTATAGTAAACCCTACTTATTGCACCTCTACCTGTTGTATGTCCTACTTATAGTACCCCTGCCTATAGTACCCCAGCTATAGTAAACCCTACTTATTGCACCTCTACCTGTTGTATGTCCTACCTATAGTACCCCAGCTATAGTAAACCCTACTTATTGCATGTCCTACCTATAGTACTCCCTACCTATAGTACCCCAGCTATAGTAAACCCTACTTATTGCACCTCTACCTGTTGTATGTCCTACCTATAGTACCCCTACATATAGTACCCCAGCTATAGTAAACCCTACTTATTGCACCTCTACCTGTTGTATGTCCTACCTATAGTACCCCCTACCTATAGTACCCCAGCTATAGTAAACCCTACTTATTGCACCTCTACCTGTTATATGTCCTACTTATAGTACCCCTGCCTATAGTACCCCAGCTATAGTAAACCCTACTTATTGCATGTCCTACCTATAGTACCCCAGCTATAGTAAACCCTACTTATTGCACCTCTACCTGTTGTATGTCCTACCTATAGTACCCCCTACCTATAGTACCCCAGCTATAGTAAACCCTACTTATTGCACCTCTACCTGTTGTATGTCCTACTTATAGTACCCCTGCCTATAGTACCCCAGCTATAGTAAACCCTACTTATTGCACCTCTACCTGTTGTATGTCCTACCTATAGTACCCCTACCTATAGTACCCCAGCTATAGTAAACCCTACTTATTGCACCTCTACCTGTTGTATGTCCTACCTATAGTACCCCCTGCCTATAGTACCCCAGCTATAGTAAACCCTACTTATTGCACCTCTACCTGTTGTATGTCCTACCTATAGTACCCCTGCCTATAGTACCCCAGCTATAGTAAACCCTACTTATTGCACCTCTACCTGTTGTATGTCCTACCTATAGTACCCCTACCTATAGTACCCCAGCTATAGTAAACCCTACTTATTGCACCTCTACCTGTTGTATGTCCTACCTATAGTACTCCCTACCTATAGTACCCCAGCTATAGTAAACCCTACTTATTGCACCTCTACCTGTTGTATGTCCTACCTATAGTACTCCCTACCTATAGTACCCCAGCTATAGTAAACCCTACTTATTGCACCTCTACCTGTTGTATGTCCTACCTATAGTACTCCCTACCTATAGTACCCCAGCTATAGTAAACCCTACTTATTGCACCTCTACCTGTTGTATGTCCTACCTATAGTACTCCCTACCTATAGTACCCCAGCTATAGTAAACCCTACTTATTGCACCTCTACCTGTTGTATGTCCTACCTATAGTACCCCCTACCTATAGTACCCCAGCTATAGTAAACCCTACTTATTGCACCTCTACCTGTTGTATGTCCTACCTATAGTACCCCTACCTATAGTACCCCAGCTATAGTAAACCCTACTTATTGCACCTCTACCTGTTGTATGTCCTACCTATAGTACCCCTACCTATAGTACCCCAGCTATAGTAAACCCTACTTATTGCACCTCTACCTGTTGTATGTCCTACCTATAGTACCCCTACCTATAGTACCCCAGCTATAGTAAACCCTACTTATTGCACCTCTACCTGTTGTATGTCCTACCTATAGTACCCCCTACCTATAGTACCCCAGCTATAGTAAACCTTACTTATTGCACCTCTACCTGTTGTATGTCCTACCTATAGTACCCCCTACCTATAGTACCCCAGCTATAGTAAACCCTACTTATTGCACCTCTACCTGTTGTATGTCCTACCTATAGTACCCCCTACCTATAGTACCCCAGCTATAGTAAACCCTACTTATTGCACCTCTACCTGTTGTATGTCCTACCTATAGTACCCCCTACCTATAGTACCCCAGCTATAGTAAACCCTACTTATTGCACCTCTACCTGTTGTATGTCCTACCTATAGTACCCCTACCTATTATACCCCAGCTATAGTAAACCCTACTTATTGCACCTCTACCTGTTGTATGTCCTACCTATAGTACCCCCTACCTATAGTACCCCAGCTATAGTAAACCCTACTTATTGCACCTCTACCTGTTGTATGTCCTACCTATAGTACCCCCTACCTATAGTACCCCAGCTATAGTAAACCCTACTTATTGCACCTCTACCTGTTGTATGTCCTACCTATAGTACCCCCTACCTATAGTACCCCAGCTATAGTAAACCCTACTTATTGCACCTCTACCTGTTGTATGTCCTACCTATAGTACCCCCTACCTATAGTATCCCAGCTATAGTAAACCCTACTTATTGCACCTCTACCTGTTGTATGTCCTACCTATAGTACCCCCTACCTATAGTACCCCAGCTATAGTAAACCCTACTTATTGCACCTCTACCTGTTGTATGTCCTACCTATAGTACCCCAGCTATAGTAAACCCTACTTATTGCACCTCTACCTGTTGTATGTCCTACCTATAGTACCCCTACCTATAGTACCCCAGCTATAGTAAACCCTACTTATTGCACCTCTACCTATTGTATGTCCTACCTATAGTACCCCAGCTATAGTAAACCCTACTTATTTCACCTCTACCTGTTGTATGTCCTACCTATAGTACCCCTACCTATAGTACCCCAGCTATAGTAAACCCTACTTATTGCACCTCTACCTGTTGTATGTCCTACCTATAGTACCCCCTACCTATAGTACCCCAGCTATAGTAAACCCTACTTATTGCACCTCTACCTGTTGTATGTCCTACCTATAGTAACCTTACCTATTATACCCCAGCTATAGTAAACCCTACTTATTGCACCTCTACCTGTTGTATGTCCTACCTATAGTACCCCTACCTATAGTACCCCTACCTATTATACCCTACCTGTTGTACACCCTCACCCCCGACATCTCTCAGTTGGTGAATCCCAGGCACGCTGCCAATCTTGTCGACCTCATCCAGAAACACAATGCCTGCAACACAATGGCAGATGGTTCAGGGGATTTCATTTTCCCACTGGTGGCGATGTTAAATTTTTGTCTGATTATAAGAAAACTTGACAACCAAAAGTTCTGAAACTTTTTCACAGACGCCTCCATGTCGTAGATATACTGGACAAATTTTTTCAATATCACATACTTATAGCTCTTTTAATCGTGTTGCAAACTTGCCTACCCTCGAAATTGGCAGTTTTCGCCAAATAGTAATACGCCTAGCGCGTTTAGGGAGTATCGTCACCAAAATACTTACGCGTCTTTAAATCCGCTTCATTCTGCAACATCTCACAGCCAAAGGTCTGGCTTGTGAAACGTTCCGACCTTGCTGGCTGACTAGTTACTTCTTGGCAAAATAAAGTCACTGAAATTGCCTAAATTGCGTATTTTTGGCACATCATCCAGATGCCTAACTGTGAACTTCATCGGCTGTTTCCTGGAGGTCTAGAGGCTGCTCCATTATCTTTCAAGATAGATGGATGCCAATGAGAGGGTAGGTTACACGAACCATTTCCATCTCAATTTGTTGGGTGACTCAGTGTTGCATAAACACACCCACTGCGACAATCAACCATGGCTGCCCAAATATGTTTTAGCGAACAAGAATATTACAGGTGTCAATGATATGCCCATCATGTGCTCCAATGAATACGGGACCCTATAAACTTCGTCCGCAGGTATTGCAAGTTGTGCACGAATGTACCAAAATCAAAACTACGGTTGATATTCAAAAACAGGTAACAATAAAATTACTTATTGCTCCTTGCATTACACAGACTAATGTTGGTCGGGCAATGCTAGTGGCATGACAACATCACACTCCAAACATCACGTACTACTGCCGGTTTCACAAAGCATTCGTGGACTTAGATCACGTAACCGTAGAAACACTCATAGCATTGCTAGTAACAATCGTACGTACAATAATTGTGAGTCATGTAATATATATCAAATGTCCACATGTGTAATATCCATACCACTGTGAGAATTTTTTATGTATTTATATTATAGAAACTTGTGGTCCATTAAAACACATATGTGCAGTGAAGATGGTAGAGTAGATATTGTTTATTCCCCCTACCCTGCTGAGCTTTCTCCACATTGTAGTTTGCGTCCTGCAACAGCTTGGCAATGACAGACTCGATGTCCTCGCCAACGTAGCCCGCCTGTGTCAAGGTCGTGCAGTCGCAGATCGCAAACGGAACGTCCAAGCAATGCGCCAACGTCTGCGCCAACAACGTCTTGCCTGCAATCAGCCACAAGGTGGCAGCATTATCAACTTGAAAAACAGTTTACTGGTTTAGATTTTAAGTTATTGTGTGCACATTCCGCTTTTTTGAAACAACATCCAAAGAGAAAATGTATGTATACTCTACAAGAAGAGAAAAATGTAGATGCCGGCCGATGTTTGACAACGACAAATATGTAACTTCACTAGATACAACTAATAATAATGTACAATAGATACAACGCACATGTTTGTGTAATTGTATTCATACACTCATGACATTTTTTTATTAAATGAACTTTAATCTAACATCACAATTCCTCCTATAAAAAATGGCATGAAACACTAAATCGCTCAGTGTTTTGTTGCAAAACGCATTAATACATGCAATTATAAATCTCACTATTTTCACACTATTCAAGAATTGTTTTCTGGTCTGATCACATAGATCCTCTGTCCACAGCACTACACCACGTGGTAATGAGTCGTACCAGAGCCAGTGGGTCCCAACATGAGGATGTTCGACTTCTCCAGCTTCAGCTCATGCATAGTGGCGTCTAGGATGTCACTGGGGCGCCGACCCCCCTCCTCTGTACCTGGGGTCTGCTGTTGGTGGGCACTCGGGCCCAGGGTGCTGCCGTGGCTGATGCCTGCTATCTGTAGCAACTCTAGCAACACAAACATACACACCATCGTCAACACAAACACACACCACCGTCAACACAAACACACACACCACTGTCAACACAAACACACACACCACCGTCAACACAAACACACACACCATCGTCAACACAAACACACACACCACCGTCAACACAAACACACACACCACCTTCAACACAAACACACACACCACAGTCAACACAAACACACACACCATCGTCAACACAAACACACACACACCACAGTCAACACAAACACACACACCATCGTCAACACAAACACACACACCACAGTCAACACAAACACACACACCACCATCAACACAAACACACACACCACCGTCAACACAAACACACACACCACCGTCAACACAAACACACATACACCACAGTCAACACACACACACACCATCGTCAACACAAACACACACACCACCGTCAACACAAACACACACACCAGAGTCAACACAAACACACACACCAGAGTCAACACAAACACACACACCACCGTCAACACAAACACACATACCACAGTCAACACAAACACACACACCACCGTCAACACAAACACATACACCACCGTCAACACAAACACACACACCACCGTCAACACAAACACACATACCACAGTCAACACAGGGGCAGCTTTAGTGATGGGTTAGAGTGATGGGTTACAGTGATGGGTTTACAGTAATGGGTTACAGTGATGGGTTAGAGTGATGGGTTACAGTAATCAGTTAGAGTAGTGGGTTAGAGCAATGGTTTACAGCAACGGGTTTAGAGTGAATGGTTTACAGTGATGGGCTACAGTGATGGGCTACAGTGATGGGTTACAGTTTTCAGCTACAGTGATCGCTTACAGTAATCAGTTCCATTAATATACTACAGTAATCAGTTCCATTAATATACTACAGTAATCAATCACAGTAACTGGTTACAGTAATTGCTTACATTAATCAAATACATTAATCACTTACAGTAAACAGTTAAAATCACATTGGTAATTACATCAGTCTGAATTGTTTCTTAACATTTTGTTATCTTTTTATTGTTCGATATGAAATGCAGCTGCAAAAATTCATTTTTACTCACATTGTTAACATTGTTATTATTATTCACAATCTGTCAACCCTTTCTAAAAATTAACCCTATACCTTTCTAAACATTACTTATGTGTATTCTTCTATCCTACTTGAGCTGTAATACTTCACCCATTACAAATATATAACATAATAAATCTAAAAACGTATTATTAACTAAACAACCTATAAATAATATTAATAATTTTGGAAGAAGTTATATTGACACTATTTTTAATTACATCATTATTTTGTTTCCTCCAAATTACAAAAACAGACTTATTTTTAATATATAAACATAATTTAACTAGTAAACTAAACAGTTAACTAATTAAATTAAAGTAGCCTGTCCAGTAAAACCTGTCATGTTGAGAATCCATACTAGACACTTTACTAAAGCACAGTGGCAATGTTTCTGTGAAACATCTAGACAGAAGTTTTGTCATTTTAACTGACCATAAATGTCAACAAACTGTTCTACAAACAGAATTATTGTTCACTCACAGAATAGAGAGAAAGTGACTGTTCTACATTGTACAGTTTATTTGAAAAAAAATTGTATTTGTTTTTTTATTAAAAAAGTTTAACACACTAGTCTTTAACAAAAAAGTCAGTCAATAAAATGGTTATATCAATATATAATAAATTTATTTTGCACTGTCCCATTTTGCTAACCATTCATGTGTTATCTATATTTACAAATTTAAGCTAGTATCATATACTAGTGACACCCTTATCACTAGCAGGTATTTCTCGAAAGTGAGTTAAGGAGATCTTAGTGTACTGGTCTTAAACAAACATTACCAGTGGCACCCTTATCACTTATAGGCATTTATCACAAGTCAATTAAGGAAATCACTATTGGATATGTCTTAAACTAATGTTACCAGTGGCACTCTTACCATTTGTAGGCATTTCTTCAGGTCAATTTAAAAGGAAATCACTGTTGATGTCTTAAACTAACGTTACCAGTGGCACTCTTATCATTTGTAGGCATTTCTTCAGGTCAATTTAAAAGGAAATCACTGTTGATGTCTTAAACTAATGTTACCAGTGGCACTCTTATCATTTGTAGGCATTTCTTCAGGTCAATTTAAAAGGAAATCACTGTTGATGTCTTAAACTAACGTTACCAGTGGCACTCTTATCATTTGTAGGCATTTCTTCAGGTCAATTTAAAAGGAAATCACTGTCGATATGTCTTAAACTAACGTTACCAGTGGCACTCTTATCATTTGTAGGCATTTCTTCAGGTCAATTTAAAAGGAAATCACTGTCGATATGTCTTAAACTAACGTTACCAGTGGCACTCTTATCATTTGTAGGCATTTCTTCAGGTCAATTTAAAAGGAAATCACTGTCGATATGTCTTAAACTAACGTTACCAGTGGCACTCTTATCATTTGTAGGCATTTCTTCAGGTCAATTTAAAAGGAAATCACTGTTGATGTCTTAAACTAACGTTACCAGTGGCACTCTTATTTGTCAAGGGTGTTCGTTCCCCGTCTATGAAGTATATCTCAGTGACGTGATTGGACACTTTCCCTGGCACAGTTAAATCTTTGATGCGCGTGTTCTTCGGATTTTTCCGACCAGTGCCTACATTGGTGGAGCGAGAGAACAAGAAAAGGAGGAATGCGGTGGGAAAGTGACACAGCAGTGACCCATTGGCAAGCAGGTGAGTCAGAGTTAGAGATGGGGTCAATACCAAATTGGCTATACAGGTGCATAAACTTCAATAATGTACATCAATCAAGCTATGAATAACACGTCACTTAAAGGGAAACGAAAGTCATGGTTTTGGGTCTATGCACCGATAAAAGTTACTCAAACATAAACATATATTTACTGCAATTAAGATTACGGGGTTAAGGTTACTGGGAAAACCTTGTTGAACACACATCATCTTAATTTCGTGGGCCGTGCCATACTGCTAGATATCCCTATGTCACGGTTGCCGTATTCTGGCAATATTTGCTCGCCGAATGAAAATATATTTGTATGCACCTATTCCTATACTTGTCAATAGGATATGGTCCTGCTGTTTGTGTGTCCAGACTCAACTTATGTAACACATTTTGGCACTTGTTTACTAAACTAGTCCTCTTTATGTTATGACATAACCAGTTTGATTGAGAATTTCCTTTGGTTCTGTGTACACTGGCAGAGCTTAACATGTCACATTGGAACACATTCTGAATAAACCAGTGGCATGATATTCTTGAATTTAGTTGCACATGGTTAGATTTTATTTTCCGTTTTAGGTACATAGCCCCAAAATCATGACTTTTGTTTCGCTTTAAAGATACAAAGTCTTATTATTTTTATCATAAAATTATGGAGAAAGTGAGGAGAATTTTATATTAGAAAAGATGTGCCAAATCTGACTTTATTTCTGTATTGTTTTTGTAATCTTGTAAAGAGTTACTCGCTAGTTTCCTTGTTTCATGCTGCATTTATAGTTACCAAGCACCTATTAAGCACATTTGCTCAAATAAACTGTCCAAACATGCTGTGGTCAGGCAAACGACGCTGTTTCACATGAACCTGTACAGCAGACAGGACAGAACACAACACACATAACGTGTTAATAAAGGTTCCACACACATACAACACTGTGTTACACATTAGTCACCAACACACTGTGAATACTTGATGCATTTCTCTTCAGACAAATTCGGACACTTGATATTTAGACTGCATCATCATCAGAATAAAGGTTTCTTGCCAGCACACCAGGTGGCAGCATGGAAAGTTAGTGCAAACCTTGCCATTGGAATAATTTTTTTATAGATTTTTTAAATACTCAGATTACCAAAACCCATTTCAAATTTAATGCTTTTAGCAGGTGGATGGCAATAAGAAAATTAAACACAAGACCAGTTTATAAAAAATAAACAAGAAGGATAACAGTACATAAAACATAGCAGCAAAAAACAGGCAAGATCAGACGAGTGTTCGTGCAAATCTAACTCCTAGATATCTACTCCAAGGGTTAAAATAATACTACTAAACTATAAATAAACTAATGGGAAAGACATCGACTAAATTTACTGGGCAACACTAAGCTCACATAGAAAGAGGTGATTTAACTTAAATTTGGGCACTACAGAAAATCTCACCTCCATTAATTTAAATATGAACACTAACAATTATATTACATCAGTGATATATGAATGTTTCAACGTATTTTAAATTCAACAATAATGATTATAATAATAAATGTCTTCAGTCAACAAAATATGATATTTTCATGGTTAAAACTGGCACATACATATAATTATTGATATAATTATAATCCACAAATGATTACAACTGTGTGAACACCGAATAACAAAGTAAACAATACAACATATTAGGCTTATATCTTGCAACAAATCACCAACAATATATTTCCTCTTGGAGAGATATCACGGGAGAAGATATGCGACTGCACAGTGTGGCTATCATGTTTGTGCTTCACCACGATTACTCCAGCATTACGAAGCATCACTACACTAGCAAGCCAATCTGCAGAAGTCACACAAATACCAAGAATTATCTGCAGCCACTAGCAGAACGAATGAGATTTCTACGTGAGGAGTCCCATGCTGTGTGCCACACACAACCATGGTTTGAAAACGTTGATAAACCTCAGCCTGAGATGTGTCATCAATGAATATGATGAAACACGTACTGTGATTTAGAAATATTGTTCAAAATCCGAATAATTGAACTAAAATTCAGTGTGAATCCTGGCACTTTTGGGTGCATATAATCTCTATTCCCCAATAGTTGCGATAGGCATTTAGGTGAAACTACAACAAATCACAAAGTGAATGTCAAAGTGACAGAAACTTGTGGAATTTGTCAAGCTGTGGAACATCTAACATAAAAGTCTGGTTACCATAGAAACACACCTGTTAGGCTGTCATAATTCTTGTTACCTGGCAACAATAAAAAAGACAAATTGTGTAAAACAAACAAAGATAGTCACTACAGTTTGTTGAAAAAAAGCACCTATCAGTGTTTGGACCGGGGATGGGTGGAGAGCATTTATATAATGACTCACAGGACTGTAAAACTTCCTGCTCAGTTCATTCAGACCATCCTCAATAAGGCCTGTTGATGTTTAAATCTGTAGTGGGTTAATAGTTGGCTTCACAGAATAGTGTGGCTATCATGTTTGTGCTTCACCATGACTACTCCAGCGTTACGAAGCATCACTACACTAGCAAGCCAATCTGCAGAAGTCACACAAATACCAAGTATTATCTGCAGCCACTAGCACAAAATTGAACTGTCCTTGATAAAATGTCTTGAATTTTCTAGTTCTCATTCGGCTCCTAAAATATTTCAAACCCAGGTACAAACACTGGGAGGCCCCTAAAAACATGCCAATGCTGTTACAACAGGCCCCAAGATCCTCTAGTCACTCTAGGCTACCCTACTGAGAATCTGAACAAGCAATAAACCTCCAAACTAGCAGAGGTTTTGTGCTCAAGGTGGTTACACATGGACATTTTAACAGTGTTGTACAAAGGTCAGAGGGGAAACTGACAATGACACATCTTTTGCCTGAGCGAATAAGTGCAGTTGAGCAAATATTATTGAGAAAAGCAATGGATAAGAAATTGTAGAAATGTTCAGGTAAATGTGGAAAGTCAAAAACTGGAGAACATTTGGGGGAAATAAAAATTAATTTCGTTCAACTGCAAATACTAAATCAAGGCAAAAATTACCAAGCTCAATTTCAATGACATGTATGGGGTAGCGAACATACAAAACGACATGCGTGCATGCATGCATTTTAAAAATGTGTGTAGGCTGTAAGATGCAGCAATGATTTCAGTTTTTCTTGATGACACACAAGACAGCAGAAATGACAATCAGTGGTCGACATACCTCGGTTGCTGAAAGACTGGTTCTGCAGCACTTTGGCATTGTCTGCGACCGTCACGTCATGGGCCCGGTTGTTGGTGGCGCCACTCTGTGCCACGTTTGTGTAAATACGCTTGTAGTGATTGTAAACAGCAACGGCCAAAACGCGCTTCGCATAGTCCTGCCCGACCACGTAGCGGTCAAGATAGTCGTAGATCTGAACAGGGAGAAATATAAGTCTGGTTAACAAAACAATATCACTGTCACAATATGTAGTAAGCAACAAAGTTTTGTATTCGCCCCTGAATTATGTCATGTCAAAAAGATAAAGCTACACTCTTATATAGCACAGTATCCCGTCCTTGGGACTGCTCAAAGTGCTTTCCACTTCACCCCCTGACAGACTTGGTCATTCCAACTCCAACTTGACTTCTCTGGGAAGCATTCAGCCATACTGCAATTACTGCGCAAAGACTTTTCATTCACATATCTACCATTGTCTGTAGCTGACTACACATTTAACGTGTTTCTATCAGCAAATAATGTTTAGTGATTTTTTTATAATGAACAACGTCCCTCCTATGAAGTAACAAAGACCCAATGATGTCAGGGTAATTAAACAGGACGCGATGTGTATATCATGACATAAGGCATGTGTTTCTGGACAACTGAAAATTTTATTATTTTAAGTGTCTGAAAACAGCAGTAAATTAACATGGATCTGATAATTTCAACGACAAAAAAACATGTTATGTGAATGTTACACACATAATTTAAGAATCGCCCATACGTGTGTGTGTGTGTGTGTGTGTGTGTGTATGTGTGCATGCATGCGCGCGTGTGTGTATGTAGACCTTAGTTATGAAGAAAGACTGAAAGGATGTGGTTTAATAACCCTAGAAATAAGGCGGTTAAGAGGAGATCAAATTGAAGTTTTTAAGATATTGAATGGGTATGATAATATTGATAGAAATGTTTTTCTCACTCAAGAAAGAAAGGACATGAGGTAACATTAGTAAAGGATCAGTGTAGACTGGATATCAGGAAGTACTCGTTCTCACAGAGGGCAATCAATGAATGGAACAAATCATCAACAGATTGTGTAACTGCTAGCAGCATGAATATGTTTAAAAACAAGGCCAACACATATCTCAGGGGAGGGCAGAGGGCAGATTACACAGATTAAAATTGTTGGCCTCTCGATAAGCCAATGGCTTCCTTGTCCACTTGCTATCTGGGCCTTTGCCTTGGATGGCAATCTTGTTAAATATATACATATTTTATATATATATATATATATTATATATATATATATATATATCAGGGTTGGAAAAAAAATTGATTTAAAAAAAAAGTTTAATGTTTAATCTGATAGATAACTTGGAGCTGATGTTGGACTCATTGAATTGAGATATTGTCCACAGCTGCTTGTAGTTCCTTAGGCCAATATTATTAAACTTAGGCATGTTGTGGCTGGAAATGACCTTTGTGGTCACTGTTTGTCGAGAGGGTGAATTGGCACCTGTCCAGGGCTTGGTACTCTAGCCTAACTACAAATTGGTACCACACTATACTAGTGCAGATGGTCTCACTTGAGTCAACATACTGAATGTATATATATATATATATCAGAGTCGTATGATTTAAATCATGATTTAAATCACTCAAAAAAAAACATGCAAACATTTAAGTTCTTACGGTGCTTGTGAATACCTTTTTTGGTGGTGGCGGTGGTTTTCGTTTCTGGACCTGTCGTTCATCCTTGAGATTTTCCTTGACCCCACGCTTCGCCTCGCCGTCCGGGATCACCACAAAGAAGTGGTTACATTTCTCACACTTGACAAACCGCGTTGCTACAACAGCACCGTCACCTGTAGAGCTTGTACAAAACTAAATGCAGTAAAGCACCTAACCGAATGGATGCTGTCATCTCTGTAACTCAATCTCCAATAACTAGTAATAATGTCATGCTAGGTCAAATATTACCTGTACCTTTACAATGCATAATAAATCAATTAACTAGAATACTTTGTTAAGTCAAATATTACATGCACAATGCATCATCAATCAATCATTTAACTATAATACTAACAATTAACAAGGTAATGCAAAAAGTCTATAAGTTAAAGCCAAATATAAAAAATATACAAAAACTTAATAAATAATAAAAGCTATACATTAAATGCTAAAATGTTTGTCACAGGGTAAATTTTACAGGAATAGCATAACATTTTCATAAATAAGAAAGAAAATACAAAAGAAGAATTAGTTGCTTGCTGAAACTTCAAAAACACATAAAAACACATAAATATGTTAGTTTTCTGACATGCGTGGGATAATAAAAATAACAGTTTTGTTTCTTGAATTTCTTTTGAGAAACCAGACATTTGAAGAAAAAATGCAAGCAATGATGTATTGTCATACATGCGATCTATGACAAAGATTGATGCATTATTACATGCGATCTATGACAAAGATTGATGTATTATTACGTGCGATCTATGACAAAGATTGATGTATTATTACATGCGATCTATGACAAAGATTGATGCATTATTACGTGCGATCTATGACAAAGATTGATGTATTATTACGTGCGATCTATGACAAAGATTGATGTATTATTACATGCGATCTATGACAAAGATTGATGTATTATTACGTGCGATCTATGACAAAGATTGATGTATTATTACGTGCGATCTATGACAAAGATTGATGTATTATTACATGCGATCTATGACAAAGATTGATGCATTATTACGTGCGATCTATGACAAAGATTGATGTATTATTACGTGCGATCTATGACAAAGATTGATGCATTATTACATGCGATCTATGACAAAGATTGATGTATTATTACGTGCGATCTATGACAAAGATTGATGTATTATTACGTGCGATCTATGACAAAGATTGATGTATTATTACATGCGATCTATGACAAAGATTGATGTATTATTACGTGCGATCTATGACAAAGATTGATGTATTATTACGTGCGATCTATGACAAAGATTGATGCATTATTACGTGCGATCTATGACAAAGATTGATGCATTATTACGTGCGATCTATGACAAAGATTGATGCATTATTACGTGCGATCTATGACAAAGATTGATGCATTATTACGTGCGATCTATGACAAAGGTTGATGCATTATTACGTGCGATCTATGACAAAGATTGATGCATTATTACGTGCGATCTATGACAAAGATTGATGCATTATTACGTGCGATCTATGACAAAGATTGATGCATTATTACGTGCGATCTATGACAAAGATTGATGCATTATTACGTGCGATCTATGACAAAGATTGATGCATTATTACGTGCGATCTATGACAAAGATTGATGCATTATTACGGGCGATCTATGACAAAGATTGATGCATTATTACGTGCGATCTATGACAAAGATTGATGCATTATTACGTGCGATCTATGACAAAGATTGATGCATTATTACGTGCGATCTATGACAAAGATTGATGCATTATTACGTGCGATCTATGACAAAGATTGATGCATTATTACGTGCGATCTATGACAAAGATTGATGCATTATTACGTGCGATCTATGACAAAGATTGATGCATTATTACGTGCGATCTATGAGAAAGATTGATGCATTATTACGTGCGATCTATGACAAAGATTGATGTATTATCTATCTATGACAAAGATTGATGTATTATTACGTGCGATCTATGAAAAGATTGATGTATTATACGTATATGACAAGATTGAGTATTATTACATGCGATCTATGACAAAGATTGATGTATTATTACGATCTATGACAAAGATTGATGTATTATCTGCGATCTATGACAAAGATTGATGTATTATTACGTGCGATTACGATCTATGCAAAGATTGATCTATGACAAAGATTGATGACAAGATTGATTATTACGTGCGATCTATGACAAAGATTGATGTGATGTATTATTACGTGCGATCTATGACAAAGATTGATGTATTATTACGTGCGATCTATGACAAAGATTGATGTATTATTACGTGCGATCTATGACAAAGATTGATGTATTATTACGTGCGATCTATGACAAAGATTGATGTATTATTACGTGCGATCTATGACAAAGATTGATGTATTATTACGTGCGATCTATGACAAAGATTGATGTATTATTACGTGCGATCTATGACAAAGATTGATGTATTATTACGTGCGATCTATGACAAAGATTGATGTATTATTACGTGCGATCTATGACAAAGATTGATGTATTATTACGTGCGATCTATGACAAAGATTGATGTATTATTACATGCGATCTATGACAAAGATTGATGTATTATTACGTGCGATCTATGACAAAGATTGATGTATTATTACGTGCGATCTATGACAAAGATTGCATTGAAAATACAGGGTGACCATAAACAAAAGTACACATACATCTTAATACAACTTCCTTGATTTATAAAAAAAAATGTTGGCTCAAAGTTGTGTCACTTCACGCATAGTTACTGTGGAGTTTCAGATGTATAGCTTTAATGTCCTAGATTCGGATGATATTTGAGCACATACAAACTACAATGTGAAAAGTATGCAGAGATTTGAAGTAGGAATCTTGTCAGATTGATGACCCCAACATCCAATGGACTTTTTCTAGGATACAGATAAAAAAGTAACCCTTTTCCATGACTTCCAGGTCCAGGAAGTAAAAACTCAGAATTCCAGTATTTTCCAGGTTTCCAGGACGCATAGGAACCCTGCGGTACAAACTCCCTCCTCAATTCGTAATTCAAGTTCGTTAATGTTGAAAACAAACTTCAAATATGTAGTGTCTGAATAGTTTAAGTAATATATGCACTGTCAGTATAATAGAAAAGGTGCAAACTTTTGTTAAAATCATCAAAAGAATTTATTTTGATCGTTATGCCGGGTAACACGTAAGTATGAATGGCATTATAAATGTCATATAGAGGCAGACTACTGTTGGCCTTTTTTCACGGAAAAAATAATAACACTAATTTAACTAAAAGTAAGGATTTGTACAAACCTTGTACAAAGGATTTGTACAAACCTTGTTTGTACAAAGGATTTGTACTTTACAAAACGAGAAGAGCAAAAACAATGAATTGACATTTAAGGGTCATACTTACACACAAAGGTATCAACATGGGTGCAGGCTTCACCACATTTTGGACACCACCATTGCGTGCCGCCTCCTTTCTTGTCCCCAATCTTGTCGTCACTGTTCCCCTTTCCTGACTTTGAAACCCCATCAGATCCCGACTTGCTTGCACCAGAGGAGTTGCCATTCCTCGCGGCTCTGATGTCAATGTCCTTCACCGTGATTGGTGGTTGTGACGATGATGGCGGCAGCGGAGGGGTATCCTTTGTGTGGTCCGTACACATTGTTCGCATATGCGTTGCCGTGACAATCGACAGGCTGCCATAGCCGTTACCATGGTGACAAAGGCAGCGTCTATGTAGTAGGGATGATACGCCTGCAAAAATTCCACCACCCACATGATGTGTATTGAATGGTATATTCTGCAGATAATATAGTATTTTTTACTACTGTAGATGTGTATGTTTATAGGTTAGTGACCAAAATATTGTTAACGATAATTATTATGTCTTATGTTCACTTAGGAAAGCAGCCATCACTATTAATTTCAGAAGATTGCTTTGTAATTTTGGAAGAGTGCTTTGTAATTTAATCGCATCTTTTTATGACACAGGAAATCAAATAACATTTTTAAAGCTGTTTCTGCAACTCAATTAGCCGATCACGAATCAGGTTCGTTGATGTTCAAGTGTGTCGTGTAAATAATCAAAGTAATATGTACAGTTGGAGTAATAAAAGAGTACAGACTTTAATTTGCGAAATGTATAATACAGAGGTGGAACCATTTTTGCTAAAAGTTCACTAGTTTGTCCAATGATGTCACAAAAACTAAATAACACATAGTTTGCACAAAGATGCTAGCTAGATAGCTTGAACTTGGAAAACACCAAAACCCATCAAAATTCTAACCGTGTGCCCTGTCATCCTAGTTTCAGTACGGTTGCAATGGTTGCAATGTTAAACATCACATATACTCAAACTGGTTTAAGTTAATTAAGTTTAGACATCAGCCTTTTTTAAAAGACCACCTCCCCAGATATTTGATCAGATGTAGAAAAACATGAGGCCAGTACATTCAGGCATAATATCCAATTTATTCTCTTAATTATCCGCCAGTGCACGCCACTTGAATGATGGAATGACACAGCTATTTTGGCCTCGGTTTGGTTGAATTGAAAGGTCAGTCTGTGGACGGGTTTGGCCAACTTGAGGACTGAAAACAAAACCTGACATGACCTGGTCCCGCTGTAGAATAAGCTATGCCTAAAATGTCAAACCTTAAGTCTTAACTCAAAGTGCAATAATATTGTATCCTAACAATAAAAGAGTTGCACTGCACAAACTTTACAAAGTCAAGGATAATATTCTGGAGCTCTGTGACTCAGTATTAACAAACAATACTGCTGTCAATACTTTCCATCAGTCAGACAGTGTGACAGTGTCAGTGACAATGAGTGTCAACAACATTTTTATCGTGAAATGAGACGAATCATGGACATCTGAAAACTTACCCGATTTATTTCCACTAGAAGCTTGCAGTATAAGTCTCTTCAGGACGTTATAACTGAGTCGCATCGAAAAGGCCATGGCGTAACAACGTAATGTTTACGTCGATTAACTAAGGCTAACCGAGACCCTTGGCCTGGCCGGGGTCAATTGGGGTCCTGGTCGACGAGTACGTTGTAACCTACTTTCAGCGGGGAAATTAACCTCGGGAAACGCCAGAGGTCGTGATAAATCTATGCTAGTTGTAAAGATGACGATCATGTGTGACACCGGACACATTCAGTAGTGAGCCAGCTGATCGGCTTGGGTGATTTTACGTTAAGTTTTCAGAGACATACCTACTACCGAATCTGGCGTAAGAACAAGTCGTAAACAAATGAGCATGCTCAAACGCAATGGGGATACATCGTTATATATCGAGGGAATTATCTTCTTAAATCCATGTTAATACAACCGCGCTTCAACGATTTACTTCATTTTCCAATGCGATGTTCTTGTTACAAAATTGATTTAACAGTTTGACAGGTAAAATGCGGCGAAAAGTTAAACTATTAATTTGTTTTCATTGCACGGTGCAGGGGCAAATAACCTGTCCCTGATTGTTTTGATGTTCCTGTGTCGCGAGATGAAATGATTTCCTTCTTTCATATCGTCAACTCGGTTCAATTCCAACTCGACCTGTTGGCCTGATACATTATTAAATGTAGCGCCATAAAGAATAGTGTCTTCGTAAAGTTGAATACACTTGTAAGGTTGAGTTTGTGCAAAGTAGAACTTACAAAAAATGTATTTGAATGTTTGGCATGTATAGTATGGGTTATTTAATAACACACAAATTACTATATTTCTGTAGGCCTACGTGTTAAATGTAAAATGTCTGTTTTTACGCGAATGAAACCACATTTATGCACCAAACTGCTGGTTGTTTTCCTTCTTCTTCCTTCCTCTGTTTAGCATTGATGGAAGTGGTGATGATACAGCTACGAGGTTTGATGAATGAACAATTGAGAACTATTGCAATTTTATAATATATGCTGTTCATTTAAAAATAAAAATGTGTAAATCAACCTACGACAAATATATGTGCACAAAACGATATGTTTGTGATATCTAGCATTTCGAATGATGCAGTTTTTTCTCAGACTGATAAAATATCGAAACAGTGCCATGAGAAAGAATACTACTTACCTAAGTATACTAACTTAATCCTCTTAAATCGTGCCTTATTATTATTATTGTCTTTCGCAGTCGGCGAGCAGCTGGTCCTTACGCCCGCTTGTACCGATTCTTTTCAATTATTGTTCTGTGTCGTTTGCTCCACTGGGTTTAATCTTTGGCGATCGGATGCAGCTGCTCCAGGTCGGCCCTTGTCTTCAGCCGCATGTCGATCTGCTGCAGGTCGGTGTCAAAAGGGTGCCGGGGAGGTCGGTTCTGGGTCGGCCGTGATATTCACTGAATCCGTCCGTTAGGAAATATGCGGACATTGCTTGGTTTGCTCGTCCACGTGTGGGATGTGGCCTACAAGACGCCATCGCATGTTCATCATACATGTACTTGTTTGATGGCACCAACACCGTTCATACAACTTCACGTTGCTTATCCTCTGTGGCCAGTGAATCCCGATGAGTGAGCGGAGCTGCTTCCGATGGAAGCTAGGCGTCTAGTTTTTCCGTTTCGGACTTACAGGCGTATAAGGCAGAAACGAAATGATCACGAACTAATACTAGTGGTAACTGATTACATCTGAAATAAAGAATTTGGTAAGCTGTCGCCTAGTGTGCATAAATATCGCTCTTGATTGATATTAAATTATTTGAATATTTGCTAGTATCGGTAGTTACGCTTTTACATGTATTTATTAATTTGGCTTTTGAAAAGTATCACCCAACTAAGATGATTATCTTTCTGTTAAAAGAACCTTTTCAACACTATTTTTGAACAGGGCTGTACACAACAGAACATTCATTAAACACATTGAAAATCCATTTGCAAAATAATGCTTGAACGCGCTCGTATAATAACACATTTCGCAAGATTAATTCGAGGTCTGAATTCTCATTTTTTAATACAAACGTTTTGTACCTCTTGTTTTAGCGAATAGCTCATATGTGCATAATGAATGTCACTATGTTGGATGCCTCCAAGAAAGTTGGTAAAGTCAACCATGCATAGTAAACTGCTTACGCTAATTGACTTCGGTTGTCCTTCTTTTATTGTGTCTATTACAGAAACAACATGCATAATTCATTGTCAGAGCGTCGAGGTGGATCTTTGACTATGTTGAATTGTGTTAGACACGGTGGAACTATCTTCCCCACTTCTGAATAGTGCAGGCTGGGTTTAATCCTCCTAGTGTTTCGAGACCGGGGAACCTCGCGAATGTATTGAAAACGTGTTTACTGTGTCATACTGGATTGTCCTAATTACCTTAATTGTATAACTAACAGAAACTAGCCAGAATAACCCACAGCGCCTGTAGTGCATGATACAAAACTATCATAAAAGTGAAATCGCATGACATTTTCGACGGACGTATTTGGCGTGATGTTAGGCCAACTCACATAATTAATCGCGTTCGACGTATTCAAACGTCAGATCAGCCGATTTAATGTTTGATTTTTTTAATATCAGTAAGCGTTATTGTTGGCGTACTGTTTTCTTTATTGAAACTAATTCCGTCCGATTCTCTAATTTGAAGCATGCCACAAGTTATACTTCCGTCGACAATCGATCCCACGATGCATTGCGTTTGAGTTGCACTACCAAAGAATACAAGGGGACACTCTCATACATAGTAAAGCCTGTGCAACTTGTCACCATATTCTAGTGGTGGAAAAGACAGCAACCTCCAAGTAGTATCCACTGTCAGCCTAATATCTTACGTTTGGAAGCTGATGCCGTTAACAAGTCAACAGTTGAACCAGCATCATCAAGATGGTGAACATGCACCTGGCATAGCTCCCTCTTTGGGGTGGGCAGAAATACCTCTCGAAGTCAATGGCGTCACCATGCTGCAGCTGAACGCTGAGGGCCTTACTCCCACCAAGCTGAACATCATTGAACCTAGCAAAAACAAACAAGGCAATCGCTATCCTTCTCCAGGAACCACATTGCCAGACAGGATAAACTTGCCAGGTTTCGAATAGCAGCCTACAGAGCTTGCATACACCACGGTCTGGCAACCTTCATCAACGAAGACACGGATTGGTCTCGTATCTTATTTGGAGACCGAATGATACGTCGTAAAAGTACAACGTATTATCATCGTCAACGTCCACAAACAGCCATCAAAGAAAAGAGAAGCAACGGCACTTTCAACTGTCAGCTCCCCCAGCATATGCACCGACGACTCCTACAGTAAATATATAGAGTAGTAATAATTTTATAGTCGCAACAACAGCGACGGTGAATGATTGGCACACTGTGCTTCTGCCAACGACCTGACTATGTTGCAACACAAGCCGAATGAACCAGACACCTTCCATTCTGTGGACGCTGGAATTCAGCCTCGAGCAAAACAAAACATATGCCAAGGATGTTGGGATAACGAATGCCAGGATCTCCACGATGAACACATGTCATCTTCAAGAGCAAACATGCACCCGACAGCCACCGCCTTGATCCAGTCTCTGGAGTAAAAACAAGAGGCCCATTGGACAGACGTTGTGGAGTCAGTCGATTTAACCAACTCTAGCCGAAAGGCATGGTAGACAGTCAACTGTGTCACCGGAGGAACACATGCATATACACGCCAAGTGCATAATAACCGCCAATTCCATCGCATCAAAACTCATTCAGAAGTGAAAATCACCAAACATGGACCATAGCGTCATACGAAATGTACAAAAGGACGTATCTGCTTTAGAGAAAGCGCCAAGTGCTGACGTGAACCTACCTGGGGCATTTACTAATGAGGTAGATCAAAGGACCGATTGCATATTAAACCTCACAATCACACCTCACACCCCTTGCAAGACACTGTCAGCACACTCATTCCGAAGCTTACCAGATGGTCCTATTCAGTAAGCGACTCATCCAGTTCAGCTCCCTACCATGGCCAACTGGAACAACCTGCCAGCCGACGCAGCTTCAGTGCAAAGTTTGGAGATTTTCGGACACAGGATTGCTTTTAATATATATTGCATATTTCTCGCTGTCAACTTTTCCAGGCCAGGGTTGGGGGGAGCAAGTTGGTCTGACTGGGGGGGTAAATGAAATGGTGGGTGGGGGGTAAATGCCCCGCCACTTTGTATGTAAAACAACGCCCTGACGAACACTAGGCAGACCAACACATGGTTGGAGGAGATGAGTAGCCGAGGAAATAATGAAGCATTGAAGCACCTAGAGAGAAATGAAGAAAGCAGTTAATGGTAATAAGAGAGTGCGTTGGAGAAGTGTCATTTCGGTCCTAGGTCCTAGGATGTATCTTATAACAGGTTCAATCGTTTCTGCGTGCGATGTAGTTGACAAAAAAAATTCTCGCTCAAGAAAGATAGTAGAACTAGAAGACTTTAGGCAACATTAGAAAAGGATAAATGTAGATTGGATTCCATGAAGTACTCGTTCTCACAGAGGACAATAAACGAATGCAACAAATTATCATCAGATTGTATAAAATGCTGGCAGGGTGAATGTTTTTACAAAAGGTTGACATATATCTCAGGAGGGCGGGTTACACGTAGATGAAACAAATTTGGACTCTCCATAAACCAATGGCTTCCTTGTCCATTTGCTCTCTGGGCCATTAGGCCTTGGGGTAGCAATCTTATTAAATATTGTCTTATTAAATTGAAACAACAATTGCAATAATAAACCTATACGGTACACCCTGTACACGAGTGATTGTAGGCCAATTCAACAGAACAGCAAGGACATACTTCTCAAATTTGCCGATGATATAATTATGTTTGGCTGCATTCATCTGCCGTGACGACAACACAACGTATGAAGAAGAAGTGCAAAAACCGGAAGTGTGAGTCTGCCAATATTGAAGCCACACATTGACACCAGAACACTTATGTGTGTTTTGGCCTAAGCATGATGGGAAAGTTTTTATAAACCGGGATTACGCATCCACAATATTACAGCCTGCGCTTCTAACGGGGGATCACAGCGTTATTCACGGCATCGAGTAATGCCAGAGCGTGGTGCTGGTAAAGATTCTCTGATGCAAACGCAGCTACATCGAATAATTTTGAGGGAATGTGCAAGATAGCATTTCGTGTGTAATTCAGCACACATTCTTTGTCTATAGCCTGTCTATTGCCTGTAACATTTGATCTCGGCTAAATTGGTACGACAAGTGCGTTGCGTTGACCGCCAGAATAAGCGAAGAAAGAGATGTTCGTTAAAAAACAAAAAACAAAGGATACATCGTATACCTGGTGACCTTACAGAATTACAGAATACTACTGAAGAAGAAGTATCACTGATTTCAACACAATTTCGGTTTCGATTCTAATTGCTGTGAAAATGTAGGTTTGTGAATAAACTTACACTTATACTTTGTGAATAAACTTACACTTATACTTACAAGTAATATATTAGGTAGATTGTGTCGCATTTGCGTGGTTTAGCAGGTTAGTGTAGGCCTTACGTTGTTGCACATGTGAATTAATATATGAGTTCTTCTTCTTCCTACAGTTGGATTTGTTCTACAATGAGACGAAGCACTTTCTGGGCATTTCGACTGACTGGGGAGCGATGGTTTTGTGGTAGCACGTCGGACTTTAGGTCACGGGAACTGGGGTTCCAAACCACATGCTGCCGTTTCGAAATTTGGGCAATTTAATTTATCCCACATTGCCGTTGTCTTTCGGAAGATGCACTAAAAGCTGTTGGCCCCTTCTACCCAGTGTCCATGTCAGGGGAAGTAAACTATCCCATGGAAAACCTGTCGCTGACTCACAGATGCGGTGATGTCTATCTCTAAACCACAATTGACGTAAAAATCCTTACTCAAAGACTCTGCCAATTGTCGAAATGTTGTGTGCATTTGCCCCACAATGACGATGATGAGAATGACTAGAGGCGTATGTAACAAACAGACACACCATATAATACGACTTTTCGATAATACTGTTGCCAATATATTGCCTTTGCCACGTTGGGTGAATAGAGTACATTGAGAACCGTGAGAGTCTGTGTTCTGGAAATAGTCCCACTCACCAGTTCTGTAAAGTGATCCACGCATTACCGGAGTCGCAAATGGCAGTATGCCAAATCGTCACTCGCTTCACTGTGATTTCTCCTATTGTTTTTTCACTTTTACTTCACAAAAGAACGTCAATCAATCCCGCTCAAGTACAGGTTATTATTGTTAGTACCAATACATCGTCATCGTGTGAAACTATTATCGATGTGTAATTTATTGTTCAGCATTAAACAATGTGTAGCATATAAAATATTAAAAATTTTCGCTAGTTGACTCACTTATAATAAATGTCCAACAAACGAGAGAGAGAGAGAGAGAGAGAGAGAGAGAGAGAGAGAGAGAGAGAGAGAGAGAGAGAGAGAGAGAGAGAGGGAGAGGGAGAGAGAGAGAGAGAGAGAGAGAGAGAGAGAGAACGCGCGCGGAACGGTGATATGTGTTGAAATGGGCTAAATAATGTGGCCACCTATCACCGTTCGCAGCAATTCCACTGACTCCCCTGACGTGCGATACAATGCCAAGATAAATGGTTGTCTTCGTTTCAGCTCCTCCGGGAAAACCTGTCCTGCATACATCAATGTTACGGCAAGAAAGGTGGTAAGAAAATCGTCTTCAGGGAAATGATCATCCTACACACGCACCCTGTCAATGGCCAAACGTCCGAATGCGGCCATAAAAGCGGCTGGAAAATATATGATGCTTAAAGAATCCTACAGTATCCAGACGAAGATATAGCGCCAACAGGAGTTTTAGGATTACTGTTTGCAGAAATGACGAACATTCCTGGTAAGTATATGACATGACATTACCATTTTTCTATACTGTGTCTATGGCTTGAATATAATAGTCGTCTCAGAGGATAGTCCCAGGCAAAAAATTGTGTAAGGGAATAGCACATACACATGCACTCGTCACTGGGTATGCAATGTCGTTTTGTAATGGAGCCACTAAATGATTAATGAACATGTTTTACTTATAAAATTTTTCCACTCCACTATGTAAACATGGCACCGTTCGAATTGTTGACATACAACCCGAGCAGGTTTTACAATCTGTAAATGTGAATGTTGTATTTAGCGACCAATTAGATACCGTAAATGCTATGATGCTAGCTTTGCGATTTATGTTATCTGTCAAGCAGACCTGCCAACTTGGGCGTCAAGTTGGACAGATCACTGACGTTCACAAAATGCACTAGCACTGCATGTATATCAAGGTTAATCGTGACTTTTGTGTAGCAATCATATTTATTAGTTTTCATTAAACTAACTATACAAGAGTTTTCTTTCCTACGAATAGTCGAACGAGTTGTTTTCGTATCGAGTTGGGTTGTAGTCGGTGAATTTGGTACCCTACCGATGTTGCAACATTTGTCTATAATGTTCATCATTTGTACAGTAGTAATTAAATTCAATTAACTCGCTAATTTATATTATTTTATTATTACTACTAAACTAAATTACACCAAAATAGGTGCATGGAAGACTGAAAGACGAAAAGACGCTGAATGGTCACATATTTAGTTTGGACTATATTTCTACGTGACACTGGCGATGTTTTCGTGGCTGCACAAAATGCGAAGGTCGCGTTACGTCAGCTTCTCGAAGCTACCCGAAGCCAGCTGTGTTGTAGTTTTAACGTTGACAGCTAGTGTCCTCGTGGTTACTACAAAACGTTGTTCATAAACACCCAACCACGCCAAAGAAACTTTAGTAACAATGAATTTTAACGACATTTTCAAGTCTGTCTTTGGTTTCTCGGGCGGATTATTTCACCCATCCAGGTACAGTATAAATTAAATTAAAAATACTGCTTCAAATTTGTCAAGCCATAAAACAAATATAAAAAAGAAAGTTTATAATTTGCCATTTGAGAATTTTGGGTACTACTGCCAGTAGCAGTACTGGTAGAAACTTGTATAATTAATATGTCGTTTTACATGTCGGAAAGGGTCATACTCATAGACACAGACTATGTCATAGATATTATAGTAGTACTAGTAGTCATAGTCATCGACATAATATATTATAGTCGGCATAAGACAGCTATTATCACTGAATAACATTTTTGTAGGGATTTCCAAATAAGATTATTGCCTTTTAATCATGCATTAATGTTAGTAATATCATAGAGAACTGACAACCACAGATAAAGAGAAGGCAGAGGTCCTGTGTAAATTCTTTAGTGATGTCTTTACTAGAGAAGACCTAATAAATGTGCCAACATTTGAGGAGCATCTGGGAATTGTTAATCTAGATGATATCAACTTCACTGGTGACGATGTTGAAAAGAAATTAGAAAACCTCAAAATCGGGAAATCACCAGGTCCTGATGGCATACATCCCCGGGTACTAAAAGAGCTTGAAAATGCCACTGTTCATCATATTCAGGAAGTCACTGGATACAGGCATACTACCAAAAGTCTGGAAAATTGCAAATGTATCGCCAATATTCAAGAAAGGCAGTAGACACCTAGCGGCAAACTATAGGCCAGTTAGCTTGACGGCAGTGGCATGTAAAGTCATGGAATCCCTGGTCAAAGATGCCATAATAACACACATGGAAAAAATAAATTAATTGCAGACCAGCAGCATGGTTTCATTGCTGGGAGATCATGTACCACACAACTAATCTCAACATTGGAAGACTGGACCAAAATATTAGATGATGGAGAATGTGTAGATGCAATATACATGGATTTAAAGAAGGCTTTTGACACAGTACCACACCAGAGACTGCTCGCAAAGTTAAAAGGATACGGAATAAAGGGAAAACTTCTTAAATGGATTGAAACATTTCTCATCTGTCGCAAACACTGTGTATTAGTAAATGGAACAGCATCTTCGTGGTCAGAAGTAGTAAGTGGGGTACCACAGGGCAGTGTCCTTGGACCTATTCTTTTTATACTATATATTAATGATTTAATAAATGTTGTAACATGTGACATGAAGATTTTCGCGGACGATACAAAAATATATCACAAAACTTCAACAAGGCAAGATTGTATAAACCTACAGAAAGACATAGACAGATTACAAGACTGGGCTGAAAAGTGGCAGTTACAATTTCACCCAGATAAATGCAAAGTTCTAAGAATTGGACATGGACAACAGAAACAGGTGCAAATCCTCTGGAGTGTAGCCATGTAGAGAAAGACCTGGGCATCCTAGTTGATGACCAGATAAAATTTACACAACAGGTACAGCAGGCAGTGTCAAAAACAAATAGATTGCTGGGTGTAATACGACGAACATATCAATACTTGGATAGGACAACCTTTCTACATTTATATAAGGGACTAGTCCATCCTACTTTGGAATACGGTGTGGTTGTCTGGTCACCGGCGAAACCAGGCAGTCAAATATGACTACAAAGCCAACTAAGGCTAGCCAAGAGCGGTACATAGGCAGATTTTGCCTGAAGACCGAAGAGGATATGTATATGTATGATATGTATGTATCAACTGGCAGTCAAGAGTATCAAGGTTGGAGTCCACCTGCTACTGTTTTGAAACTTGGGCAATTTATTTCATCTGGCTTTGTCTGTCTTTCGGAAGAGAGCCGTTGGTCCCTTCTACCTGGTTTCTATGTCAGGGAAGTATAAGATCCTACAGAGGGGGCAAATACTAAATGTGTAACCTGTTGTGGACTCACAAGTTAAAAAAAACTGTTGCGTTAACCCTGGAAAAGGGCTGTTTGGAGTTTGTATCATAAGACATTAAGACATATCAATCTTCAGCAGTGGAATCATACAATTCTTACAAAAACATGACTTCATTGCTTTTACATGGCCAGCCTCACTAAATGTTTGACACACGTTTGAGCTGTTTCCCTCAAATTCATATTGGTTTCACTGTTTTCAAATTCAAGTGATAATTTTTATTTTGCAACATCCTCAACCAATATCACAAAATAAATCCTCAAAAATTGCTCAAGGAAAAATGTGTAAAACGAATTGTTTAATTTTCTGAGTAAATAAAGATACTTGAAAAAAAATTATGTTTCTTGAAAAATAAAATAAAAAACCATTTGTGTCAGAACATTCCTCCATACATTCGGTTGACCAAGTTTTAGTACATTTAACATTATAATTGTTACCAGGACATGGCATGAACATTTAAAATGTTGACTCATGTCCTGGTATAAAAAAATCTTAAATATTTTTATGGAAACTTGGAATTTTTCGTTTTTGCAACATGTATACCATCTGATTTCTTCAATTTATTTTCAGAGGATCAGCGGATGATGATGCTGGTGATCCAATGTCACCACCAGGCTTCTATGGTGACTCGGGAGATGGTTGTGACAATGATGACGAAGTGCCCCATCATTTCCACTTTGAATCAACAGAGCCTGATGAGATGTTCAGACATTTTGAAAACATGTTCCGGAGTTTTGATGAGCTTTTCAGAAGCATGGGCATGGCACAGTTCTCTGCCATTGAACCAGGTGTGTGCAATTTAAGCCTTGAGCATTTCATCATCATCATCATTTAACAAGAATATGTGTCAACCTTGTTTTTAAACATATTCACGCTGCTAGCAGTTACACAATCTGTAGACAGTTTGTTCCATTCATTTATTGTCCTCTGTGAGAACGAGTGCTTCCTGATGTCCAATCTACATTGATCCTTTACTAATTTTACCTCATGTCCTCTAGTTCTGCTATCCTTCTTGAGTGAGAAAAACATATTTCTATCAATATTTTCGTACCCATTCAATATCTTAAAAACTTCAATCTGATCTCCTCTTAACCTCCTTGTCTCTAGAGTTGTTAAACCACATTCTTTCAGGCGTTCTTCATAACTAAGGTCTCTAAGTTCTGGAATCGTTTTAGTTGCTCTCCTTTGTATGCGTTCAAGCGTATCTATATCCTTCTTACGATATGGTCTGCATGCTTGTATACAGTATTCTAAATGAGGTCTAACTATTGCTTTATAAAGAGGTATAATTAACTTTTTTCCCTTGTATGTTATGTTTCTTCTAATCAATCCAAGAATTTGATTACCCTTTGAAGCTGCAATACCATCATCATCATCTAGTCGTCCTGAGGACGGGTTCCATAGAAGTAGTTCATGATACTTCTCCACTGGTGTCTGTCCTGCATACCTTTTCCAAGTTCAGTAAGTTGTTCATGATACTTCTCCACTGGTGTCTGTCCTGCATACCTTTTCCAAGTTCAGTAAGTTGTTCATGATACTTCTCCACTGGTGTCTGTCCTGCATACCTTTTCCAAGTTCAGTAAGTTGTTCATGATGCTTCTCCACTGGTGTCTGTCCTGCATACCTTTTCCAAGTTCAGTAAGTTTTATCCCAAATTCAGACACAAATAGTTTTGGATAGGTTAAGTCTGGTCTCCCTGGTTTTCTCTGTCCAGGCTTTCGTTTCCAAATAACCTGCTCTCATGTCACTTCTTTACTTCTGGAACAGTCACCTGCAAATTGGGTCTGTCTCCGACTGATTGTCTCTACGATCTTTGGTGTTTCCCTCTATAATTCTGTATTTTGTATATGCCAGTTTCATTTAATTATTTTTTAATAACTAATTGTATTAAATAATTAGGAGGTGTTTAATCGATATATTAAGCCTGTATTAGCAACACCACCCATGTGGAATATTGACAAACTCCATATTGTGCTAAAGATTGGTGATGATGTTAAAGCACTTCCTTCCTCCCTTATGGAAAATAAATAAAGCTGTCTAATCCTAACATTTGCTAAATTTGCGGTTGAGATGGAGGGCAGTTAATAAGTTGAACCAATGGTAAAGCATATTGGGTATTTAGGCAAACACAGGGCCTCTAGTGATGGCGTTTGAAATTGGAGTATAAATACCCTTGAGGAGAGATTACAAGGGGCCAGCACAAGCTACATTTTTAGACATCCAAATTATCAGTAAGGGTGGTCCTGGCATGCTATATCTGATTTACCGTTCAAACCAAAAATTCCGATTTTACAAGTCAAGTCTTCGAGACATTAAGTGTTTATATGTTTTTCAGTGATGTTTACATTCACTGCTTTTCTTTATGTTTACGTGATATTTATCTTCACTGTTTTTCCATTGGTACTTGCTCGAGCACGTACAAGTTCAATCATAAATCTTGACATGGCGAGCGAAAAGAAGGCCGACAGTTAAAACACATCTACATCTGTGAAAAATGCCTCTGAAGAGCATATGGCCCTGAAAAAGATAATTAGAGGCGTCTGCACGTATGTTACAACTTGGTGTGTCCAGGAGATGTGGAGCGCTAACTTAGTTGTTTGTAGCATCCATACAATCAGTCCTGCATACTGTAGGTGATCATAGTCATTTAATGTTGAGTCAGAAAACTGTGGGTGCCTGACCAGTGATTGTGTCTCATGCAACCACAGATGGCTACCTTTCCTCATTACCATGTTGATTGATTCGACAATGTACCAGTACTGTTCAATGTTATTCAATGCAATTACAAATATAAAGTAGATAAACTACTTATATATTATTGCTTGAGCAAGTATTAACATACAATTTCTTCAGTTTCTTAAAGAATGCATTAATGATAATACATTACATACCTGACGTCGTATTAAAACTCCCTCCTCAATGGATTTAGACCATCACAGATTAGGTTTGTTGATGGTCAAGTCTGTAGTGTATGAATACATAGTTTAGTGCCGTGCACAGTCGGTTTAATAAAAGAGTACATTCTTTTGTTAAAATCATTGAAACAAATTGACTTTGATCGTTATATTGGGTAACTTGCGAAAATGTGAATAGCTTTATGTAGTATATAAAGCCAGACCACTTTTGCCCTTTTCTGACAAATTTTTGTCGGACCCAGTAATTAATATTCCAGTAATATTAAAAGCTGAAAAGTTACTGGTGTTAAAATATAAAAGTATGCAGTGGGGAAATGTACTTCTGACATTAAAGGATATTTAAAACATCTTTAAAATCACAAATAAGGTATAAAAACCATGAATTAAAATATTAAGACAAATTGAACTGTAAAAGGGAGATGACAGAAGAAATTAAAAAACAGAACTTAATGTCTGGAAAAAGAAAGACACCATTTCAAAAGGATCTACTATCCATGGTACCACCTATGTTTACGAGAATCAATTGATATATCGGCTAAATAAAATTTATCTTAGGTTCACTCTGAGATTTCTTTACACATTTTGCAGGAATAATTGCCTAACCAGTTGCATTGTTAGATGTAAAAACAAGAAAACTACTGAATCATATATAATTCTCTGCAATCCGCCTGGCTACATAGCAATCACAACATGAATGCCAGTTGAATTGTGAACTGATTGACATTTTGGTAACTTAGCAGTTGCTATAATTGGCAATCAATTCCCCCAGTAGTGGGACGTATCATAACCACTTCTGGCTCAGAAAAAGAAAGGCATTCCATCTGTCATCTTGTCACTAGATATGAGGTTATTTAATTTTTCATCATTGAAGTAGACTTGAAAAAGTTATGATAGGGTCCATTATTTTTACCAAGAGCATAGCTCTGTGGTAATTTTGCCAGTAGTTATGACTGTACTAGATGTCAGCAATGTGTTAGGCAGCCGACATTCTGGAAAAACCTCTAGCATTAATCATATACAGGAATTCCAGTGGGTCTTTCCTTCCTATCTGAGCTATTTATAGCTGTTTTCCTGCCAGCCAGTGGGCTTATGAAACATCTGGTGTCAGTGCTGTCCAAGTACTTGGGAGTGTTGCAGTCTCCCTGAGAGGCTTAGGAGAAGTCTTTCCAGGTAAGACGATTCTGGAAAACTTATGGCCACGGAATGTTGGCATTTGGCTTACAAGCAGAATTGATAAATGCTGCAAAATTGTGTGGAATTGTGTAGGATTTGTGTAGGATTTGTGTATGATGGTTGAACATCAGAACATGTGATATTATGGAATGTACATTACAAGCGATGCATGTACGTAGTATGTAGGAAAAAATAAAACTATACAGAATTGTGGGCAAACAATTTAGAGAATGATAAAGGTCGATTTTTCAGCTGAGATTTACATAAATGGGTGTGAGTGTGCACACGCATGTGTGTGTGCATGCACACATGCCTTGTGTGGATTCGCATTTCATGTTGTAGTCAACTGTCCTTATTGTAATTGGGCTGTTCTACTACTATTTCATAAGTCTAACTCACCTACCCCTTTTCAATTAATCCACCACTAACTCAAGATCATACCTACAAAGGATCAGCATGCAATCATTTTCATCACTGGCCGATTCACGGAAGTGGAAATGAATAGACTCACTTATTGTGTCTGAAGCAGATGTCCAAGTCTGGCTATTTTCATAGCAAACACGTTTTTATTGTTATACAATTCAGGCGTACAATACAATCTTCTTCTCTTCCTTTCTCTCTCTCTCCTTCGGTCTCCCCTCCCTTTTTTCTTTCCCCTACTTATATCCTCCGACACCTCCTATGAAAATTACCCCACCCTGCCTGCCAGTCTCCTCATCCATCACTCCCCTTCTGGTACAGGACCAGGTAGAATCCATGTGGATGTCCTATAATTCAACTTCCGACCTCTTGAGGCCAAGGAGGGCCCAGGGCAGATATTTTGGTGACAACCCATTTACTATGTCCCTCGTGTACATGTCCCTGCACACCAACTGGTTGCTAGCTACAGTTATTTCTCAATCTACCTTCTTTCCATGACTTTTGTACCTAAAGTATTGTGCAAAGCATGTTACTTTACAATGTATATGCATGTGTGTAGACGTGCTATAAGTGGTTTAACTATTACTAGGATATGTATTATCGGGATATCTGTTACTGTTATATACTTGAATATCATTGCTGTAGTTAGATATCAATTAAATAGTTCCTATGGATCTGGAAAGTGCAAATAAAAAAGAAATACCAGTGTTTTGTTTAAAAAAAATTTTTTTATAAAGTATTATACAGTTGAACCTTGCTTTATGGTCAGCTCGATACTACAACCACCTCACTATTATGGTTACCCCAGGACAGTCCTAAATTATTTTCATAACAGTGACCTTAATCAGGTCACTTTGGTCCAATACCGAAGGTGACCTTCATAGTGAGGTTCCAATGTATTAACCTTTATCTAATAATCGCTAATTATTTTCACACTAGAATATGCAAACAAACCTGGATTTATATGTAAATCTGCTGTGGTATCAGCAATAGAATACTGCGTATGACATAACATAACTTTTTTAAATATCTAATCTATTACTACAAGTACATGTTTTACAAATGTCTGAGATGGAAAAAGGCTATTTGTTCACTGTATCAATACAAATTAGATATCAATACAAATTACTATTACCCTGTGCATGGTGTGATCAGTGTGCATCAGTGCGCACATATATTGGTGTTTTCTCCTACATAGGAACTATCTGTCAGAGAGTGACAGGAAGATTAGCTGCAGCACTTGTGCAAAGTACTGTAGTTGTCAGTTGTATGACCTTGGCACATTAGCAGCTTCACACAGTAGTTGTTTATGCAGCCGTTTGGTTGAGGGGGGAGGGGGGGCAGGGGGGAGGGGGAGCTGATATCATTGATCCCTCCATCTAAACACTTACGTTATCATCTTCTTTCGTCTGTTTATTTCCTATCAGGAGTGGCCACTTGGATACATGATGTCCTGTCCATTGCTTCCTCTTCCACAACGTTTGCCTTAACCTGCTGCATTGTGCTCCATTGTATACCTCTTTAAATACTATGAATACAGACTTGTTAATTGGTTGATTTTAACAACGGACATTCAATGATTATACACTGCAGATGGTAAAATGCAGTAATACATGCAAATATAAATCTCACTGTTTTCACACTGAAAAATAGTGAGATCTCACTATTTTTAGGACTCATCACTAGGAACCTTGGAAACTGTTTTATATGTATGTCTAAATAGCCACATTTGTATTTGTTTATTCCATATGGAATACCAAACTATAATGGCTTCTATGATGATTGGTAAAAATGTGTTTTTACTGGGCTTTTTTTTAGCAAAGATTTGTTGAAACTGAACAAACAACTTTTAAAAATTGTGGCAAAACTGATATAATCAATAAGGATAATGGTAGTATTCACTCAATGAACATGAACATATTTTTCAATAGTTTATTTTTGTCAACAAGCTTAGTAACTTAAGTAAGGTTTGGTTTTTACTGGCAATAACCTGTTTTTGCCAGGACAGTTGATATTTACTTCCTTATCCTCTTTGCACCCTAGTTGGTGCATAAGGCACCCTAGTTGGTGCGTAAGGCACCCTAGTTGGTGCGTAAGGCACCCTAGTTGGTGCATAAGGCACCCTTGTTGGTGCGTAAGGCACCCTAGTTGGTGCATAAGGCACTCTTGTTGCTGCGTAAGGCACCCTAGTTGGTGCTTAAGGCACATTGGTTGGTGCATAAGGCACCCTAGTTGGTGCATAAGGCACCCTAGTTGGTGCATAAGGCATCCTAGTTGGTGCGTAAGGCACCCTAGTTGGTGCATAAGGCACCCTAGTTGGTGCGTAAGGCACCCTAGTTGGTGCATAAGGCACCCTAGTTGGTGCGTAAGGCACCCTAGTTGGTGTGTAAGGCACCCTAGTTGGTGCGTAAGGCACCCTTGTTGGTGCATAAGGCACCCTAGTTGGTGCGTAAGGCACCCTTGTTGGTTCGTAAGGCACCCTGGTTGGTGCGAAAAACACCCTAGTTGGTGCATAAGGCACCCTTGTTGGTGCGTAAGGCACCCTGGTTGGTGAGTAAGGCACCCTAGTTGGTTCATAAGGCACCCTAGTTGGTGCGTAAGGCACACTGGTTGGTTCGTAAGGCACCCTAGTTGGTGCGTAAAGCACCCTAGTTGGTGCATAAGGCACCCTTGTTGGTGCGTAAGGCACCCTGGTTGGTGCGTAAGGCACCCTAGTTGGTTCATAAGGCACCCTAGTTGGTGCGTAAGGCACACTGGTTGGTGCATAAGGCACCCTAGTTGGTGCATAAGGCACACTGGTTGGTGCATAAGGCACCCTAGTTGGTGCATAAGGCACCCTAGTTGGTGTGTAAGGCACCCTAGTTGGTGCGTAAGGCACCCTAGTTGGTGCGTAAGGCACCCTAGTTGGTGCGTAAGGCACCCTAGTTGGTGCATAAGGCACCCTAGTTGGTGCGTAAGGCACCTTAGTTGGTGCGTAAGGCACCCTGGTTGGTGCGTAAGGCACCCTTGTTGGTGCATAAGGCACCCTAGTTGGTACATAAGGCACCCTTGTTGGTTCGTAAGGCACCCTGGTTGGTGCGTAAGGCACCCTTGTTGGTGCATAAGGCACCCTAGTTGGTACATAAGGCACCCTTGTTGGTTCGTAAGGCACCCTGGTTGGTGCATAAAGCACCCTAGTTGGTGCATAAGGCACCCTTGTTGGTGCGTAAGGCACCCTGGTTGGTGCGTAAGGCACCCTTGTTGGTGCATAAGGCACCCTAGTTGGTACATAAGGCACCCTTGTTGGTTCGTAAGGCACCCTGGTTGGTGCATAAAGCACCCTAGTTGGTGCATAAGGCACCCTTGTTGGTGCGTAAGGCACCCTGGTTGGTGCGTAAGGCACCCCAGTTGGTGCATAAGGCACCCTAGTTGGTGCGTAATGTACCCTAGTTGGTGCATAAGGCACCCTAGTTGGTGCATAACTTACGGTAAGGCACCCTAGTTGGTGCGTAATGCACCCTAGTTGGTGCGTAAGGCCACTCAGTAACTTCCACCATTTTGTGCTACATTCTCTGTCATCTTCCAAGAATTATCCCCTCTATCCACATCCTTCTCCGTGTTGACTTAGGCCCTTCAAGGGCCCACCCAGGGCCCACCCAGGTTAGTGCTATTTTTATGTTGTTGTTTTCATCTCTCCTAAAATTGTGTTTTACTGCAGTTTTGCCATTTCAGGTTTTGACTGAGGGTTTTTAATATGTGATGGCAAAAATCTGCCAAGCTAGATGAGATCAAATGTAAATGTATATGAAGGCCCCTTGGCCCTAGACAGATGGCAACAGACTGTGTGTGGATGTTTGTATAACAGTTGGCTACCCACAGGAGGCTGGACCATCCTCACTAGCCAGGGGTAACAGTAGTACTATGGTATCCTTGGCATATCAACCTGTTGAAACATGGATTTCTCAGTTTATCCCACATCATGTAGGCTGAATCATTTGAACTTCGTCCGACTAGCTGTTTTGGTCGATGTGTTTCTGGGAAATGAACGTTCCCGCAGCTTACTTCAAAGAGTGTTTTAATGAAATGTGTATCATTACCCGTCCAACCAACGATGCCGGGTCCACAGCCAATTAAAGTTAAGTTCCTGTATGTCAGCCTTAAAAATTTGGGCAGAAATTTGAGCTTGTCGTTTCATTGGTTAAGATGTAACAACTGAAAAATCGTGCAGTCGATCTGCCAGGGGTACTGTTGTACTTGACAGCCCCTGGTTATAGTGCCAGTTGGCTCACAGACAGTAAATAGTTTTCCCTAGGATGTCAGCTAGTTAGGATACTGCAGGGCTGACACAGAGGCTGGATATGTGTAACTAATTCCTGGAATCCGAATGCTGGCTGTCTGTCTGGATGTGAAACTTGCTTTGAAAGTCTGGTGGTTTTAGATGTGAGAAGGCTAAACATTTTGCCAGTTCTATGCAACAGCATTTATTTGCAAATCAAGGTTTTTAGTCACCAATGTTGAAATCAGACAGCATAAAAAATGTTGCCACTGTGGAAATCTGTTTACAACTATACATGAGTAGTTGAGAAAAAACGACATTATTTCGTTTAACACACCTTAGTTGTGGGTGCAGTGTTCAGTAAGGCAAGTCTACATAATTCTACACATCGATAATATATATTCACAATCAGCACAGGTCAGCTGTGGTGTACCATAGTATCTATCTGACCTTTTGACACCCTTGACCTTAGAGTGAATCCATGACCTTTCCATAATGTCTCAGTCATATCTTATGTCAGCAGACACTGAATGCCAGCATTGATCCAAGGCTTGAGGAACACAGACAGTGAACCATCAAGTTGCTTGTAACATTGTGCGTGTGTGCTTGCGAGCATGCGTGCGTGCATGCAGAATCTTGACTTAACTGGTTATGTCTTGACATTGTTCCATGTGAATACTAGTCTTATCATTGTCAAAATCTTGGGATATTTTGTGATATCCTTCACCTTATTTGTATATAAGCAACATTCTTATACGTTGGATCCAAATGTGATAAAATAAATCTGCTCTATTGATAACATTATCTATTTATGTTCAGGTTTCCCAGATGAACACCATGTGGCGCCACCACAAGCGAGAGGATCACTGCGTGACCGCATGCTGAAAGAACCTGACACGCCATCTGGGGGAAGAAGCAGGCAGATCTTTGATTTCGAAGAGAGTCCGATTGGGAGGTCTCCGTCTCTTGTGAGTCAATGCTTCATATCTCTCATTTTGTTGCTTGTGTGATACAGTGGACTCTGCTGAACAGAAACGCAAATAGCAGATTTAGCTGCTTAGTTGAATCAAATATATTGGCTGGGATGGAATTTTTCCCAATACCTGCTGTGTTAAAATGCAGTGAACCAGCCGCTTAATAGACTTAAATTGCTCTGGCCCAAAATGATTCTGTTAACCTGAGTCCACTGTAATCATGTTTCTTTTTTATTGATGGCAGATTGTACCTTAAAAACTGATAGGATCTTTGTTTACATGTTGGATAAAGTCTGTCAGAATATGTGTGTTTTTAAATGTGCATACAATATAAAGCTGAATAAGGGTTTTGGAAGCTTCAGTTTCTCATCAAGTTTGCAGTCAGCTAAACTTAAAACTTTTAGTATTTTTTCTTGAGTGAGATCATAAAATTTATATTTATTTATTTTTTTAAATATGCCTAACATGAGAGTGATCTTCTAGTAGTGTATAGATTTCAAAATGTGCAATTTATTTCCAATTCATTGTACATGGTATGTTGATAAAGTTAATTCGGAATGTTTTCACTTTCAGTTTGGTCGACTGTGGGGTGCGCCATCTTCTATACCACAATTTCCATCACCAAAGGAGAAAGTGGACAAAGGTACGTTATATGACATCACTTCAATGTAGCACCTTGCATAAGTGTAATTAAAAGATTTCTTGAATAACATGAACAATACTACTGAAAGGTTAGTGTTAGTTTATTCATGAATATACAATGATTTTTGGAAAAAATACATCAGTGTACATGATGCTAAGCATAGCAGCTGCCCACCCCTCATCCCCACCCTGAGCACCCCGCATCCCCACCCTGAGTACCCTCACCCCCACATTTAAATCAATTTCGTTTGGCACCAAACATTGATATTGTCAGATGTCACCTGAATGTCTCTGTCTTTGTGCAGTGTTCTTCAGGTAGTTCACTTGTCCTTTTAAATTTAAATCTTTTTTGTAGATTTAGACAGTGAAATAAAAGACGCATCTGAGTTGGACGACATCTTTGCCAAGCAGCCGAAGACGCCTCAGTCTTCTGCGCCAATGGAGCCGAGTTATCGACATTCACAGCCCCAGGGCACGTTCAAGAGCGTGTCCGTGTGGACTCGTATCGGAGCAGATGGGGTAGGAATCATCTCGAAAAATCTTGGTAGATCAGTGGAATGCACATGCCTTAGGGGTGTTCTCAAAACACTGATGTTCAGTTCTACCAAAACTAGGTTTTATGGGGATGGGGGTTTTACGGGATGGGGGTTTTACGGGGATGGGGTTTTACAGGGATGGGGGTTTACGGGGATGGGGGTTTACGGGGATGGGGTTTTACGGGGATGGGGGTTTTACGGGGATGGGGGGTTTACGGGGATGGGGGTTTTACGGGGATGGGGGTTTTATGGGGATGGGGGTTTATGGGGGTGGGGGTTTATGGGGATGGTGGTTTAGCAACTGTTTAATTTAGGTTTATGCATCGATGTATTTATCATAAAAAATTTTTTTTTTCAATTACTAGTGCTCACTTTGAGCACGTGCAGGCAGTTTTGCGTTATGATGGTTGAGTATGAATGTTGTGCGGTGGTCACAGCAGGAAGGATGAAGACATTTTTATTTGTATCCACATAAATCAAAGTTTCATGTAAGGGGGTGGGGGGACTGAAGTTAAATGGCATAAGTTTTGTGTAGTGCGATACATTGATGTTTTGAGATGTAACACCACTTTGTAAACTAAAAAAAATTGGCAGATGTTTGTATTTTGTCATTTTCTTTGCACCAGAAAAGTATGGGGGGGTGTGGCAGGGGTCCCAAACTCCCATCTCCGACCTGTTTTGGGGGCAAACCTCCCACCAATTTTGAGAGTCCACCTCCCACCTTCCACCAATCTCACTGTTTTGGGGGCTAACCTCCCACCAATTTTGAGAGTCCACCTCCCACCAATCTCACCTACCAATTTTTTAGGACCAGCCTCAAGTATGCTAAATACGCATTGATGAAATATCTCTTCAGGAATGAAACGTCTTGTTATAGAAGGTCGAGGAGCACCGGTCTGTGCGCGATAATCGTGGCAACGAAGAAGAGGTGGTCACAAAGAAAATCGGTGAGCAGGGATACTGCGTGACAAAGAAACGGGATTCGATGGGAAGAGAGGAGGTGAAGGAGTCGTACAACAACATGGACGAACGTGAGTGCCACGATGCGGTTTATTTCCTTGCAGCAAAATGGGCGATATTATTTTGTAGCTGGTGCTACTAGTGCAACATTCACCCTTGTTACCCGGGTACTCGATGAGTGGTTTGAAAGTAGCGCTGCACCATTTTCAATTACTTTGCCTCAAAGCCATTTGTTTAGTCCAGGTAAATCAAGTTCATTGATGTTCAGATGTTTTGTGCGTGATTTGTGATATACGATTTTGTTAAAACTAAATGATGCGTTTGCACAAATAAGCTTCTTTTTTTCCGTAAAATGGTTCTAAAACAGGAACAGCAAAACATGGAATTGCAGTAGCAGTTTAAACTTTGTCTCAGGTATAATTAAGGCACATCTATAATATTGAATATGTTTAAAGAACCAATGACAAAACTCTTAATAATTATTAACTAATTAATTAATTAATTAACTAATTGTTCTGCCTGGTGATTTCTCCCACAGGAGACAAGGACAATTTCGAACAACTGTGGAGCATACCTTCAGTGTTGCCTGACCCCCGGAATCGGTCGCCACGACAACAACTGTTCCCATCAGAAGGGGATTCTTATGACCCACAAACAAGATCCATATTTCACAACCTGTTTGGATTCAGCTTTCCTGGATTTGGGAAGAGTTAGTCTGTCTTAGCTGCTGTGGTTCATGCTTGATTCTGACAGAGATGATATTTTATTAAATGTACATAGTCTGCTGATTGTTAGCATAAAATTATGTTATATAGTTTAAACTGTATCTATTCAAACATTGTGATAGCCCATATCTGTCTTAAAGAACTAGATTTTTATGGGGCCATTATGTTTAATTAAAATTTTGTTGCTCCCTATTTATCCCTGAAGGGGTGAAGCTGGCACCGATACTAGTTGTTGATTTCTGTTTTGTTGAATGTTTTGTCCCAGATATCACATTTAATTTACATGTTGAATGACAAGGTCAACATTCATAAACAGGCAACAGATTATTATGTTTTAATGGTGGTTCATTAAAACACATTTGGGCAGTTGTGATGTTGAAATAAATATTTAACAAGATTCAACAAGATTGCCATCCAAGGCAAAGGCCCAGATGGCAAGTGGACAAGGAAGCCATTGGCTTATCGAGAGTCCAACAATTTTTAATCTATATATAAAATCCACCCTCCGAAGATATGTGTCAACCTTGTTTTTAAACATATAGATTATATAACATGATTTTATGATAAAATAATCAGACTACATTTAACAAAGAAGTACGGTGGCGAAAACATTTCTCTTGTCATAAAATTTTGCTCAAGATGGAGGGGCAATGGGGAGTTGGGAAATGATGGGTACTGAGGAGTTGGGAAATGAGATTTGGGGAAGTGAAGAAATCGTACAAGCAATGCAGTGAAATGTGCAAGACACTAGATTGCTAACATGGTGCCAAGGATGCCTATAATCCTTCTCACATTAATTGATTATTATAAGGTGTTAGACAATGCTTTCTGCTTTTGATGCCTTGATTATTTACAAGGCATTTCATCAGTTTTACTTTTCATTAGTAAAACATGTTTACTTGCTGCAATACTTTGTTAATCTGGAGGTATTCTCTAGTTGGCATGTCAATTTGTCAACCTGCCATGTTTATCTTCTAGTTATAGTGAAATTTTAATAATTTGAGGAAATTTAGGTGGCATCTGACACTACACCAAGCTGATGTCATTTAACTTCAGACCCCACTCCATAAGACGTTGAATTACCTTCGACTTGTGAAAATGTCCTCATCCTTCATGTTATAACCCTCGTATACCACAGACGCTCTGACACGGTTGTAGCAGAGTGTGTTTGATTTGTTCCTTAGTCATCAGCATCCTTATGAACTGTAGTTGGAAAATAAATAATGTCTTGTGGAAAGTGCATTGATGTACGACACTAAACGAAAAAGTTGGTAACCCCTCCCCCCAATTTTGATGTTTTACAATGGCTTCTTTAAACTCCTAGAATTCATGCACTATGTGGGTAATCGTCATCATGTGGTGTCGTCTCTCATCAGAAGGGTGGCTGTCATGGACTGCCAATCTCGTCTGCACCGTGTTGTTCTTATCAGATCTTCACACTTCGTTTTTCCCATCCACACCTTGATGTCTGTCCATGTGGCTATTGGTCTTCCCCTGCCTCTTTCACCCTCCTCCTTTCCCTCCAATATCACTCGTATTCCTTCCTGTCTTATGATGTGCTCCCAAATTTTTAAAAATATTTTGTTGAAAAGTTTCTTTTTATGAGTAAGAGTTGAGAAAAAGTGGCAAGCGATCTAGCGAGTACCATATCATGATTATTCATTTTCTGGGGTGAAATATACACTTGACTGCTAATTTATGTCATCTTCTGCAATTTTAGTCAATGCTAAATACTAATGTGTATGCTCAACCAAGTTTGTCAAATACACAAAGTATATTATTTCTAGATTTGTAAGTAGAATTCTGTTTTGATTATTTACACTGTAGTTGGACTGTTCATGTTGGAACTAAGCAGACATTCATAGGCTTGTCCTTTGTTTACAGATGCCATTGTTATAAATATAATTTTACAGAAGACATTATAGGTGGTGGAAATTGTGTGCATTGGCTGAGAAAAACCTAAGGGACTGTCTCAAAGCTAGGCAGTCTCGAGAGTTTGGGAGTTTCTCAGAAGATCAAGTTCAGAATAAACTTAAAAGTTGGCTGTACATAACAAAATATGCTTTGAAAATGAAACTAAAACAATTTGAGCAGGGCAAGTGGGAGTCAACCACATCGACACCAATGATGACTTGTTTGTTTGTGGCAATATTTTACTTTTGACTAGTGTGGAACTGAAAAGTGTCGCCATCTGGTGTTAAACCGTTGGTACCACTTTTCAGTCGTTTTACGCTAGCAAATGAACCACTAATGTTAGACTAGTATCATCCAGAGAAACAAATTTTGGTGTATGCTTAAAAGAACAGATTCCTTGACATTTCTCAATGACCCAAATTTTGTTCAAGCATACCGTATGTAACAGGTGACCAGTAGAACATAGCTCAGTGATTCAAACATTAGTTACTGCTGCTTAATTTTCAAGTCCGAATACAGTTGCTGCAGTTTCAGGACATGTTATGTAGGATCAGTACTTTATGTCGGGAAGTGTCAAGAAGTTAATTTTGGAGTGATAAAAGGTGCACATCTTGGGTTCTTGTGTCGGCTCGAAGGTGGAATAAATTGTTTTGCTATATTTGGGAAAGTATTTCGCCGAGGCAGAGATGCCTATGTAATGCGAAGAAATCCATCTTTGTAGCATTAGATTTCATGTTACTATCTGTTCACCTGACAGATTAAGAAATATTGATCTTAGTTGTGTGTTGGATCTGTATAGACGGGTAGAATTGTATATTTATGTTTACCATGGAGGAGACTTCATCACTATCGTTTGTTACTCATTTTATGTTTATTTGAAAATAAATGTTGTTAACTACGACTACTTGGTACTTTATGGACTTACAGATATGACCCTTTGGGGCATGTGGACTAAGGAATATGATCTATTGCAGTATGGCATGTGGACTAAGGAATATGATATATTGCAGTATGGCATGTGGACTAAGGAATATGATCCTTTGGGATAAGTGAACCAAGGAATATGATCCTCTGGAGTAATTCATGTAGTAAGGGATATGAAACTGGATGTAAGAGATATGACCCTCTTGAGTAAGGCATGTAGCATGCAAACCTTTGGAGCAAAGATGTGACATTTGGAGCAAGGCATATGATACTTTGGAGTAATGGATGTTGACTGAGATTACATAAAACAGTAAAAAGTATAAACCTCACACACAAAGCAGCATGTTTCATATAACATTCATTTAATTGTTAGATTTCAAGCACTTGGGTTTACACAAATTATAGTTGTATTACTTGGTGGTGAAATCAGCGTTGTTAAAAGCAACAACATTGGATAGATCCAGGCTACTTGTGTAAGCCAGTAGATGTTTGAACTGGTGGTCGTCATCATTGGCTTAATATCACGTGGACACGTTCCGTACAGGTTCCTTTGTTTTGTAGCTGAAAATAAAACAACAACATCTATAAATGCAACAAACCAAGCATACGAATGTACCATATTTGTTACGTCATGATTATGACCACAAGACTGATGAAACCTGCAACTTGTGTCAAACCTCTTCGTCAATACAAATATCAAATTTACTTTCTACCCCCGAAATAAAATTAAAAGTATAAAAATAATTAAACGGGTGTAATCAGAATATTGAAAAGGAGGTGGGTGTGGGAAGAGGTATCTTAGGGGGTGGGTCTTCCCTCGCCAATTTTTTTATTTTATAGTAAAAAGGCTGAAAAAAGGGTGTGCTGGGCACACCATGTTACAACCATGTCAACCAGACTAACCTGCCAAAATCGCCTCCCGCCTGACTAAAGAACTTGTTGTAGTCGATACGAAGTAAGAGCTGCGCGAGGTGGGGACTGGACTGATGGCAGCGGAGGCGTGCCAATGTCAGGAACAGAAGACTTGACTGACGCTGAAATGCCTGAAACGATAAACTCGACTGAAGATGCCAGATCTGACAAAAAATTTGAGGAACATTCTGAAAAATACATCTAGGAAATGAAGCTCCTTGCTACACTACAAGTCGCCTGTGCAATTCATTTAGCATGTCGTGAATCAGGTTCGCTGATGTTTAAACTTGTAGTGTGTGAATTGTTTGACTTTTTTGCTAGGATAATTTCAAATTCATTTTGCAAAAAACCAAACCTACCTATTATCCACTGCAACACGCTAGGTCATTTGTGCAACTTCTGTATGTAGTTTTTGTGAAATTATCAAACTATTAAAATATTTAATGTTTGGTCAAACATTAGAAGAAGTGAAAATGGAAAAGCTGAAAACACAAATTTCACCTTTGGTGAAATTTCAATCATATAATTGGCAAGAGGATGGAAGTCACATCCATGATAGCATTGACCTGCACAGTGCTTACTATTTTGGATATCCACTACTTTGAGCCTTACCAAATCAAATGACTAAAGTAAATTCTTTTGATGATTTGAACAATAAGTATTTTTGAATTAAATTGACTGCGGATGTTACGTTACTATTCACACATTACATATCTGGACATCAACAAACTGGATTTGCGATAGGCTAAATCAGTTGAGGATGGAGTTTTAAGTAGTCAGTTTAATAAGGTCAGGTAACTTGCAAAGGTGTGAATAGACTTGTGTATGTCATAGTATACAGAGCTTTGTTTTTTGCAGGATTTTAACCAGATCCAATAAAAAATAATTTAATGGTTTGTCTGATGATTTAAAAAAAATACAAACAGTACAAAGAATACGAACAAGCTAGCATGTCATAGTAGATGCTAGAGAGCTTTGAATTTTTGGCGAAATGATTGTAAAACAACCAAAAAAAGATTTGAAGAGGGACCTTTAACCGTCAACATTTTTGGTCACCTTCACAAAGGGACGTACGCAGGGTTTAATGCTGTGTTGGAATGTGCTCATATTTCTAAGAATACGAGTTCATGATATGTAAACAGATTTCATGACCCCCGTGAACTCTTAATTACCAGTCGAGAACTCTAACTTTAAAAAGGAGTCCCAGTTGTCGATTTATAATTATGAGTTCACTGGGGTCATGAACTCTATTTACATGTCATGAACTTGTAAATACGAGTGCACTGGAATGCAGCATTTGTTGCCTACCTTGGCCAGCTGTTCCAGTTGACGTGTTTCTTGCTCCGTCATATCAGTGTCGGCTTGTTGATACAGTCCACAGAAACTGTGACAAATGTTGAGTATCTCGCCCAGACAGTGGGATATCTGCAAGACACAACATTAGCAGAATCACAGTACAGAAGAGATATTCTACTTACTTTTACTGTGTTCATAATACATGTGAACTGACGGAGATAGGAGGAGACAGACATACACAGCCACAAACTGTTTTATAGTATAGAAACAAGCAGTAGCTGCACTGACCGGCTTAGAGAGAAGGAAACACTGCGCCAGAAGCGAGGACAGGAAGTTGTCGACCGCGTGACAGATCGCCTCAAAGTCTCGTGTCGCATGAACTTTGACCTGGAGTACACTGAACTGGGACTCAATGACGTCAACCTGGGGGGGTCAAGGCAAAAAAAGTGAGTGCACAGCGGAGGCGAAGTTGTTTTGTGACACATTATATCGCTGATGTGGTGCATATTTGCCTAAACATTTTATTTTGTAAATTACGACCTATTTTATATGGACTGGAATACCAACATTTAGCAGCTTTATGGGCCACGAAGAGGATGGGGAGGACATGAATACCAACAGTTTATGACAAAATTACCCGAAAGCTATTTGTGAAGCATGTTGCAGAAATCACTAGTTTTGTGATTGGAATAATGTAAAACATAGATCCAACAACACGATTTGTAAAAATGAAGCAATTTTGAGGAGAGACCACTGACCAAAACTATTATAGTGAATTGGGTAAACTACATCACTGTTTTGTGCAAAATAAAAAGTTTCTTAGGTTCCTCAGGTAACGTGTGTCACACAATTTTATTTTTACATGTTTTATTTTTATTGATAATATGTATCAATGTTATTAAATTGTTACACAATTTATTATACAGCTTCCACTGTAATTTTTGTGTCGTCACACAAATTCAGTGTACCACGAATTTGTGTCCAAGTTGTTCTGTTACTTTGTTTGAAACTGCCTCTTTAACTATGGCATTGGTATCTTGTTTACTGACAGAGATCAAGTTCAAGCATGTGTGAATGGGAGAACATCACAGAGCACATAGATATTGTCTGTACCAACTGTAGTGGGCTGGTCATTGAGGCACCTGTGAGTTGGAGGGAAGGTCTAGACAATAGAATGTCTTCTGGTAGTGTAGTAAATTGATGAAAAATGATGGCTTCTGCAAATCTCTGACTAAAGTAAACATTTTGGGCTGGCAACTTGCAGCCAGGTGGACCTATGCATTAGACTATGTATCTACTTTTTTCTGTACTTCTGCAAGTGTACATATAACATGCAGAGAAAAGTAAAATAGCTTCAGTTTGGGATCTTTTTACAGCGCCAACTGGAATCAAAAGCAGGCCAGTTCTAGTGATACATAAAATATATAAATATTTTAATGCTAGTATATAAAGGGGAAACCTAATGATTTAGTATTAAAACACTGCATAAATAACAACTTGGTGCATAGAAATTATGTATGTAGTTACCCGGTTTTGTTAATTTGGTGGTTGAATATAGAAGGAAACTCCACACCCTGCAAATCTTCAGTCACAACTTTAATTCCTTTCAGAAAAAAAACATTAATTTAACAAGCATCTACAACTTTTTAAATGTGATTAAATAACCCATGAACAAATGTCTTGGTATATAAATATTGTTTAAACAAATCTTTTTCCAACAAAGTTGCAAAACACATTCATTTATAAGTCAACAATAATGTTCAGATTTGTTTGATGATAACAATAATGTTCCCAAGAGATGTAATAAGTACAGTAATTCCATCAATGCATATGAACACTGTACTATCGTGACAGTAACGTTTACGAACCTACTTGTGATTTTAGAACTGTTATAATATGTGTAAACAATAACAATTAGCACATTATTATTTCAATGATGACTTGTATCAAATGCTTAAGCTTACAAAAAAACAGTGACATATGAATGTAATCTACATTTCTACCAAAACATAATTTAATTGTTAATTGAATTAAAGTTAATTCTTAATTTAATTTAATTGAAGAATTTGGGAGGTTAATTTAATTTACCTGAGGAATGTGTGAGGTTAATTTAATTTAATTGGAACATTTCTGAGTTAATTGTAATTTAATTAATTAACTCAAGTTAACTGCCCCATACCTGGTCTCGATTTAACTATTGTTATTACATTAATTTATTAACGAACACACTTGTTGTTCTCTATTGTTGTTGTTACCACATATATTGGTGTTATTACCACATATATTGTTGTTGTACTATTTATGCAATAAGTAACCCACTAATGTATACTTTTGGAAATAAAAAAAAATTACATTGTGTATTATTTAATGTGTTCATTCAATGCAGGTGTGCTAAAATAGCATACAAATAGCACCATTCCATAAGCAGGGCCAATATTTCATGAGACATAGAATAAATGCTTTACAAATTATCATTGTTATTACATAACATTACATTGATGTCATAACTTTTACTGGTCTGATGCCGCAAACAAGCTGTGCATTACATATCTCACATTCTGTTTTAAATATTTCTGTTATAGCATCTCTGTCATGCCATAAATTAGCCACACTTTTTAAAAATGATTAAACGTCTGCATTTGGTTCTTTCGCACCGACAGTACCAGATAGACTGGTGTCATCGACTACATAAATACTTCTGAGTCGGTCTATAACAAGACAAATACATTATTTTACACCTGGAAAAGGTGTCTAAACTTCAAAATTTTTTCCCCCAAATTGCAAAAATTATTTGCTGCAAAAAACTCCATTTGTGATATTGCAAAAAAGTGTCTCCTTACAAAACTACAAACTTGTAAAGCAGCTAACATTTCCAGGTGTACGTATAGGGGTTCTATTTGTATAGGGGTTCTATTTGTATATTTGCCTAATGCATTTCAAACAATGGAGATAGATGAACTAACCTGCAAATAATACTGGAGGTTGTCAACAAGAAATGCCATGTGGTTGCGAAGAAGCCACTGGGTCGAGTTATGGTGCTCATTGTGATGCTCGCCCTTAGTTGCCCGCAGGTGACGCCGTCGCATCTGCGTTGCCCAACACTGCTGAAGCTCGAGTTGGACACGCTTCACGTACAGCAGGAAGCGAAACACTGTGTTATATCTGCCAACACATATATCAACACGCTGATGATCATGCCAACACATATATCAACACACTGGTGCTCACACCAAAACATAAATCAACAAACTGGTGCCTATGCCAACACATTTATATATGTGCCAATACATTTATGCCAACATGTGGTTATTCATGCCAGAATATGTATTCTAACAAAATGGTACACATTTATGCCAACACACTTATACATGCCAAAACATTTCATATATGCGAACAATTTAATGATAAGAATAAAAACTGTGTTATATACTAATGCCATTATCACACTTGTTTTACAATGAAATAATGTACTAAATCATTGGTAGCATGCTCAAAAAAATTTTTTTTTTATACAAACAGTTTTGAAAATCTTAAAAGTGGACAATGGTTTCTGCTAACACATCAAGATATATAACATAAATAGCACAAAAGTGCACACTTTGACATTAAGAATGTTCACAAACATCTAACTATAATCGAGCTAGTGTATGTATGTTTGTATGTGGTTATGTTCACGTTTTCCTCCTAGATGGCTTGCACCTCGGCTGCCAAACTTTCAGGGATTAATCTATGTTCCCACAAATGAAATGTAACGCCTTTATTTTTTCGAAATACCCCGAATATCAAGGGTTCTTAAATGGTTTTTATAGTAAATCAAATGTTCGCTAAGTAAAACGTTAACTTCCAACAATCGCAGACACCTCGCATGCACGCGTGCGGCAAACACTTCGGTATGTAAACCATTTGAGAGTACATGGCGCCATCTGGGCGGTTTATATTACGTAAAACGTCAACTTCCAACAATCGCAGAAACCACACGCGCGCATTTTGAATACTTCGGTATGTAAACCATTTGAGAGTATGTAGTGCCCTCTGGGCGGTTTATATTAATTATAGTAGAAAACATGCTTAATACATAACATCGACTAGATTGTTTGGTGTGTAAATCCCGTCTTGGGAACGGGCATTTTTGCTAGTATCATTAATGCACATTGGCTGGCTATTATCTAGTTTCATTGGGATTTTATTTTAAGTTCAATTTCTTTGACAAAGGAACATACCTTTCAAGCACACCTGGTGTGAAGAGAATATGCAGTGGCCACTCAATGGCATATGTAAGGTTAAGCACTGCCCAACCTGATTCCCCTGTATTGGTGGCACTATGCTCCCCTGTCTTGCTCGAATCTGCGGCTGATCAGAATTTGGCAACATATACTTTACAACAATCTATTATCGTAAAATGTACATGTAAGGTATACAAATGTATCACTACTCAGAAGTAGAAAATCATGTGAAGCTAGTATAGTATATTCCCCAATTTGAATAGGAAACTGGATACTAAAAGTTGTTATCAGCTATCTACATTACAATAAGCAGATTAATATTTAATTAATAGAGTTCAGTGCTAGTTAACACGGAAACAAACTAACAAAACAAAATTATCCCTATTCACTAAATCTATTTTTGAATTTTGTTATAACCAATACAACAGTGCTACGTACATGCAGATGTGTGTAAACATCTACACATGTTATTTAATTCAATGTTGTGTCTTTCAGAGAATAATTCCTAATATTTTTCTTATCTCTGCATGCATGCACCTGTCGTACGCTTGTGTTGTTGTGTCTTCACAGTGAACTGGAACTTCTGAAGCAGGGACTCGTCTTCAAACAAGACATTGCGTGCGGCGTGTTGGAATGCCATGTTCACATCTGTTTACAGAAAGAGACGGTTGGTCAGATACAATGACTATACAGAAAGAGACGGTTGGTCAGATACAATGACTGTACAGAACGAGACGGTTGGTCAGATACAATGACTGTACAGAACGAGACGGTTGGTCAGATACAATGACTGTACAGAAAGAGACGGTTGGTCAGATACAATGACTGTACAGAAAGAGACGGTTGGTCAGATACAATGACTGTACAGAAAGAGACGGTTGGTCAGATACAATGACTGTACAGAAAGATACGGTTGGTCAGATACAATGACTGTACAGAAAGAGACGGTTGGTCAGATACAATGACTGTACAGAAAGAGACGGTTGGTCAGATACAATGACTGTACAGAAAGAGACGGTTGGTCAGATACAATGACCGTACAGAAAGAGACGGTTGGTCAGATACAATGACCGTACAGAAAGAGACGGTTGGTCAGATACAATGACTGTACAGAAAGAGACGGTTGGTCAGATACAATGACTGTACAGAAAGAGATGGTTGGTCAGATACAATGACTGTACAGAAAGAGATGGTTGGTCAGATACAATGACTATACTTGCTCACATTAATGTATCTTGTGTGTTTACAGATGGCCTGAAAATTAATGAATTTAGCTAGTTTGTAGTTTCTTTAGATACAGTGTATTCAGATTTTTTCATTACGAAAATACATAGTGTTGTTGAGGGAATTGTAAACCAAATTTTGAGAGTCATAAAGGTAGGTTCATATATAGCGCGGTATCCAGTCCTTGGGACTGCTCAAAGCGCTTTACACTTCACCCGCTGGAAGACCTGTTCGTCCCAACACCAACTTGACTTCTCTGGGAAGCATTCAACCATGCTGTAATTACTGCACAAAGACTACTCATTCACATGACTGTCTAGAGCCAGGTACACATTTATTCAGCTGAGTGACTTGAGGCAATGTGGAGGGAAACAAATTGACCAAGTTTCCAAACACTGGCTAGAGGATTCAAACCACAGTTCTCTCGATTGAGTCAGACGCTCTAACCACTATGTAACTGCACCCATCAGAGATATTTTTTACTGTCTGATAATTTACTTAGAAACTAAATATGCAGGTAACTTTATAACAGAAACTAAAATCTAAAAAGGAACTTTGTGAATGCGAAGATAATGAATATATACATATAAATATATTCCCGAAACTATATGGCTGGAATGATTGGAGCAGGTTACATGAAGTGAGTCTCACCGTGCTGTGTCGTCACTGTAGGTGGCGCTCTCAGCATGCCGTGAGCCTGGTCGATGAAAGCGAGGAAGAGTTCGCCGCGTCCGAGCAGAAAGAAGTCTTTGAGTAGGTGGAGGTGACCAATGAGATCCGCTTCCTCCACGCTCAGTTTCCACAGTTGCTGACGGAGATAATCACAGTTTACACTCACTCTTGTGATGATGCATCGTCATTATCATTTTAAAGACATGTTCATTATCAGTGTAAAGTACAGCTGTCAGTTTTCATGGGTGTGTACGGGAGACTGGGAGGTGTTTGCTCTTGAAAGAGGGCAGAGAGGAAAACTCCTAAAATTTTTTAACACAAACAGAGAGTTAAATAGGTGCTACAAAAAAAATTCTGCATAGCTGAGCAAGTTTTATTTCAAGACAAGAAACTAAAGAATTAGAGTTGACCTCATCACACAATAGTCAGCACATGGTTGATTATAACTGTTTGTATGACATTGACAGTTAGTCTTTTACCAAGTTTTGGAATAGATACTACACATCTGTCATACTGATTTGTTTACCACTGCTAACTTTTCTCCAATGTTTCAGTCGTACTTAGTTTTAAATACATGGTAATCACAAATAGTTGACCAAAATGTGCATGCTTCCAAATCAGAGTGATACGCAGGACTCAACAGATGCAATTTGCATGGTTTTGTTGTGGTGCCATCTGGTGGAACATTAAAAAACAGTGATGCCTTATGGCAGAAATAATTTCATCAGTCTAAATTCACAGTGACCATTCATTCTGATAAACCTACTGCACAGTACGTTTGTCAAACTCACCTCAGCTACATAACTGCGGATTTCATCAATGACAGTTTCAAAGTGCCTCAAGTTGAACTGAGGCTGCTGAGACAACTGCAGGAGGTTTTTCGCAAATTCAGTCTCTTTGTTCTTGATAACTGAGCCTGGAATGAGACATAATTACTGGAACTAGAGTATTGTGCAGACGATATTCGCATTGATAAAACGGACAGGGTGAAGAAATTGCTCATCTAACGCATCTCTTGTATTTGTTTTCAACCTTTAATCCACGAGTGTGTGTGTGTGTGTGTGTGTGTGTGTGTGTGTGTGTGTGTGTGTGTGTGTGTGTGTGTGTCCGTGCATGTATGTGTGTGCGTGCATGTGTGTTAATAACTAACCCTGGTGTTTCTGCTGCCGACCGTCTATCTCTATTTTCTCAAACATCTCGACTGATTCTCCAACAAAGAGTATCTTCTGGGCTACTTTTGTTGGGATGTAAGTGGGAAGCATGTCAGCCCTGAGGGCAAACCGCTCCCCAATAGAGTGATTCACTGTCATGTCCGATGATAGCTGCAATCAAATGTTAATTGTTATCACACACATGCATGGACGCGCGCGCATGCACGCACGCACACTCACGCACACACACACTTCATAGCACATTTATAAGAGCAGTCATGACTCGTTTATGTATCATGATATTTCTACTGTTTTATTATTTGACTGAACAAAGAACAAACAGTGTTGACGTAATGTAAACACAATCACGGAGACCATTGTCTGGTTTGGTGCATTTGACGTTTGCAGTTTTGGATGACCTAAAACAAACCAGTTAAGTGGATCACATTACAGTGTTATCTGGCCAGTTGGTTCCTCAGTAAATTGTGAAAACAGAAACATGAAAAAATGGATTAATGAAGGGCATTGAGATTGTTCACACACGGATTACTGAAATTAATTATTACATCAAAGGATGGATTAATGAAGGGCATTGAGATTGTTCACACACGGATTACTGAAATTAATTATTACGTCAAAGGATGGATTATTGAAGGGCATTGAGATTGTTCACACACGGATTACTGAAATTAATTATTACGTCAAAGGATGGATTAATGAAGGGCATTGAGATTGTTCACACACGGATTACTGAAATTAATTATTACGTCAAAGGATGGATTAATGAAGGGCATTGAGATTGTTCACACACGGATTACTGAAATTAATTATTACGTCAAAGGATGGATTAATGAAGGGCATTGAGATTGTTCACACACGGATTACTGAAATCAATTATTACATCAAAGGACGGATTAATGAAGGGCATTGAGATTGTTCACACACAGATTACTGAAATTAATTATTACGTCAAAGGACGGATAAACAAGACATGACTATATCATTATAGATTAGAAAGTTGATTATGTCCAATGGAAGATTCCAGAAAGTTGTCATGGAACACAGGGTGACTGACCATTGCTAGAGAATGGCATGAATATGGTAGTTTGTATTGATATGCTTTATTGGAACTGTTAAAGTTACTGTATCTAATTTATAAGGAATAAACAGATTTAGTTTTCTTTTTAAAAATGTGCACAATACCTTTAGATTGTTTAATCACCCAAGGTTTTATCAATGAAAACTGTCCACGTCAAAATTCTCACTTACTGCAAAAACCCAATATCCAAATCCTCGGTAGTGTCAAAATTCCCATTCCCACTGTTAATGATTATTACTAAGTATCAGTGTCCTTAATAGTAGAGGACAAATGTATAACAATAACAACATAATTATCAAATTTGAAAACCGAAAGCCTACTTGAATCTGCTGCATCTGACGGCCTGTCACTCCGCCGAGACCAAGGTCATCATCTTCGGGCTCTGGCTGGACGGTCAACACCTTCTGCACTTTGTGAATGAACATCTCAGTGTAGTCATCCAATAGGAGGCCATGTAACATCCAGGCTGTCAGCTGTTTGTACAACACCTTGTGACAGACATGCTGGATTCTGCAATGTGACCACCATCAACAAATGTAAAATGCTGTCTTTACATTGCTATTTCATTATGTAATTATACCCTTACTGAAAGGGAACAGAGGGTAAATATATGGTAAATATATCACCAGTACATCTTTATTTATATTTGAAAAATATCAGCCTTAACAATGAGATTGATCATATCAACCAAGCATCTTTAAAGGGTGATGAAGTCAAAAGAGGTTTTACAAGATTGTTGTCCAAAGCGAAACAAACCGATGGCAAGTGGACAAGGAAGCCATTTGCTTATCAAGAGCCCAATGATTATTCATCTATGTGTAACTTGCCCCCCAGAGATATCTGTAAAAAAATTTTTATAAACATATTACTATAAAGAAGGACACAATCCAACTCATAACCCTTAAGTGATCCTGTGAATGCCTGAGGCCCTCAGACCAATAAACGTTCTCCACATGTACTGTCAAATTACAATTCGTAACCATAAAGTGATCCTGTGAATGCCTGAGGCCCTCAGACCAATAAACTTTCTCCACATGTACTGTCAAATTACAACTCGTAACCATAAAGTGGTCCTGTGAATGCCTGAGGCCCTCAGACCAATAAACTTTCTCCACATGTACTGTCAAATTACAACTCGTAACCATAAAGTGATCCTGTGAATGCCTGAGGCCCTCAGACCAATAAACTTTCTCCACATGTACTGTCAAATTACAACTCGTAACCATAAAGTGATCCTGTGAATGCCTGAGGCCCTCAGACCAATAAACTTTCTCCACATGTACTGTCAAATTACAACTCGTAACCATAAAGTGATCCTGTGAATGCCTGAGGCCCTCAGACCAATAAACTTTCTCCACATGCACTGTCAAATTACATAACCAAACAACTGGCTCATTGAAACACTCATGTGTGGTCAAGATGTTGGAACATGATATTACATAGTTTATACTATATAACATGATTTTTTGACGAGACTAACATAACCTGGGTCAGCAAGTGTTCACTTACTGAAAGAGTGTTTTCTTGACAACTGGGATACCACAGTTAGCTGCTCTGTTAATGAACTCCAAAATCTGACAGCCATGTGCCTGCAACATAAATCTGATGTCATAGAGAAGAAATCTAGATGATTATAAAAATGAAGTCACATCTCCCAGAAAGCTTGCCAATTTGTCTATGCCATCTTGCGACTCCCCTGCGTATCTATTACAATTACAAATAGCCACAGTCCGAATTGTGACTGTGTCATTTACGTGAATTTTATACATAATTCAAATCTGGGAAGTCTTGTTATCTGACAACGTGGGACAAGTGGTGCACGGAAGAATGTAGGCCTTTCAATCAAGAGAACCCGTGTTCGAAACCTCCCATTTCAAAGCTTTGGCAATTTTGTTCGCCCAATGTTGCCATAGTTCACTCAGCTGTATAAATGAATACCTGACTATAGACTATAGCAGTGGATATGTGAACGAATAGTCTTCGTGCAGTAACTGCAATGTGGCTGAATGCTTCCCAGAGAAGTCGAGATGGTGTTGGAATGAACAGGGGGTGAAGTGTTTTGAATGGTCCCAAGGACTGTATACCGTGCTGTTTAAGAACATAACTTCTATTGCTCTAGTACGGCACCACTGTGTCTACGCAAACTTCAAGTATATAGACAATTAGCACATGTCTAGCAAAGTTGTAACCAAATACAAATTCATTTTTATATTTTTATAAATTAATTACAACCCCATTTTCCCACAGAGCTGCCCATGTCAAACTAGTGCCCACCCAATCATAATACACAAGTAGCTACAGTCTTTTCATGAAACTCCTGTTCTGGAACAATCCAGATTTTTTATTTTCTAGAATATTGATGTCTAATAATTAGAATACTGACGAGTCTTGAAAAACTGTCTAGACTGTTGCATGCATTATTGTAATCTGCTGAAATTACAATAATAATGTGCTTTTTACGGGAAAGAAGAGCAACTGACCTTGTGCGTCTCTATCTGGTCAAGGAGTTGAGACAGGGCTGGAAACAGCAGCTGATACTGCGACATACATACAGCGGTATACAGCAAACACGCCTAATATATCAAGTAGATAAAGCTTAGCACACACACGTGTGTGCATGTTGTGTTGAGTGCACAGCAAATTACAAAGTCACACGGTTCCCAGATTTATATACCTTTCAAAAAATATGCTGCACTTTTTTTGTGAAGAAAAAAGCTGGATTCAAGAAAAACAAAAATATCTCAGTCAGTTTGCTTATTGATGGAGCATGAAACCAGTCATTAAAACTCGCTATTAACTGTAAAATAACATATCAGCGAATTCACGTACGATTACAATCACTCTGAGTGACATAATCAGATATACAAAATAATCATACCTTAATCAGAAACAAAATGCAGTTAATGGGATATCAATGTACAATATACCTCCTCCAGGGCACTCTGGACATAGGCAACTGTGAGGTGGGGATCAGCGAGTAACTGTCTCTCCACCTGCAGAAGTGTTTGTCGATACGGTGCCAGGGCGGAGTCTAGTCCCTGACACAGACTCATCACGTACAGTCCACGCAGACCAGTAGAGATGCCAGCTTCATGTGGAGTAGAGGACAAATGTATAACAAAAACAACTATTCGTGTGTGCGTAGAACACTAGTGAGTATTTTATTTTAGACTCAGCATACATTGCAGTCCACATACGTACAAAGAAAACTACACTAAAGACAATACAAAGTTCATGCATTTAATGTCGCATTCTCAACTTATACATTTGCCAATTTTATATTTGGTGGAGCATAAATTAGCACAAAAGAGCAATTTGCACCGACTGCCTAATATATTTTGTTCAACCAAATCCATGAAATGTTTTCAGGACATAGACACAGGAAGGCTCAACCACATCATTTGTAATAATGTTGTTGCAAATGTATTTTTATAAATTATGCCGAATCATGCATGGGCATGTTGGTGTGACAACTATCTGTTCATGATAAAATGTGCACCCTAATACTATCTGTTCATGATTAATAATACTTCTCCCAATCATGTATGTAGTATCTACATTTTGTACATGTGAATAAAATGTAAAAAGAATTTATGAAATAAAAAAATGTTTGCAAACCTTTCCGTGGCGAGTGACTGTTCTGTTTTATGAATGTCGCGAAGCGGCTGTAATGTGTTGCTAGGCGACATAATCGGTTCAGCAGCGCAACTTCTGTTGGATGAATGAACGGTAGGTCTGATATCACCTAGAGGAAAAAAGATATATAACAATGTACAAGGGAGAATGTCAACATCAATACAAAAAACAGACCACTTTTTAAGATAGTTAGTTAGTTCATTTGCTATAGGCTGATTAGTTCATGCGATACTAAAAATGTGACGTATAAATAATTTTATTTATTTTTAAAAAGTCATTATTCTAACCATATGTTGTGAAGTGTTTTTTGGGAGGTTAAAGAATTAAGTCAACAGTGTGTCTGAGTGTGTCGCTTACATAACGGTAATTCATGAATGGGTTTTGCAGTGGACAGAGGGGTTGAAAATGGCAGGTAGGCTAGTGTAAGAGAACCAGGCAGTCAGTGAGGTGGATAGACAGTGACAGTCGTGTTGAAGGTCTAGGCCATACACAGTTGAGGTCTGGGGTGTGTTATCCTACCATACATGGGTTCTATTACAATATATTACTATTACTTCTTACTGTTTCTATTACTATTATATTAATTATAATCTATTACTATTACCAGGGTATCTATTACTATTAAAAATTGTTTTATGGGTCTGTGAACCTTAGAATTTCCTATGAACTCAGTCTCTGTAGCACTAGTTAAACATACATTTGTATACAATTTGAAGATCTGAGGTGAGAACATTTGTCCAAATTTTAACAAAGGGTCTGTGTGGCAATGTTGCTATGTGGCAATTTGAAAAAGGGATTCAGAAGTTCCGCTCAAATCAATGCTTACTTTGAATTCAATACATATTGCAGTTCCTGCTCTAAGATAACATTTGTTGCCTGCCTGAAAGTATTTGAAACCATGCCCTTTGTGTGTGCTAGGAATGTGTGAAGCCATAGCCACCCCAACAGGGCATCTCAACAATTAGTAATTGGCTTGCTACTCCTGCATTGTTTCATTGAGCAGGTATTTCCAAATGCAACAAGTTACCAGCCTACTGGTCTTTTCATGTTGTTTGAATAATGGCTCAGCCATTGTCTGTACATTGTTTACAATTACTAGCAGTTGGAATAACATGCAAACAAACGTGATATTTTGTAAGTTTGCAGCAGAAGATATAACAGAAAAGTAATAGACCATTATATGTTACTTTAGGATCTATTACTATTACTTTTGAAAAAATCTCATCTATTACTATTACAGAAAAGAAACGTGTACTACCTATTACAATTACTATTACATATTACCATTACCCCATGCCTGTATCCTATGAATAAAATATACTCCAATGTGGAGCAGTCCACAAAGGGACGAGTTTTGTTACATGTAACAATATCATTTGTACAATTTTTTAATACACTGGCACTAGCAATGGTACTGCAGATGTATTTGTAAAATTAAGAGATCAGTGCAACACCCTGTATGTCTATATGATAACTGGCAAGAACTGGAAGGTTATTACGTCAATGTGGGGATGAGTGCTTAAGCACTGCACAGAATTTAGATCTGCATGTCCAATCTGTTTTTAAACGTGTCTACAGTGCCTGCAGACACAACTGTTTCTGATATTCCAATCCAGTTCTTTATAGTTGTGTTAAAAAAGCTATTGGCAGACACTCACTATGGCCATGTGTTTTGTTATTTGCCCAAACAAGCTGATCTGGTAAAGGAAGAGCTGCCTGTCCATATGATTTGTAAAACAATACGAAACGGATAATCTCTCTCCGGCGCTCCAGGGACTCCAACGTAAGATCTTTTATCCATTCGGTGACATGGCTTTCCTGGTTGTTGTTGTATTTTCTTGATTTCTTTGACGTTTATTGTGTACATGGATACCATGAGGAGCTCGCATACTCGAGATGCGGATGAACCAGGGTGATGAAGGTGGTCTGCTTGATTTTTTCTGAGCATTTGTATAGGTTCCTCCGGATGAAACACAACAATTGGACAAATGGTTAGCTTTTGCAGACACACATGAAATGTGAGAGTTCAATCTAAGGTCATCTGAGAACTCAACTCCTAAACATCGGTGATGTTGGGCAGCCCCCAAGATATCTCCATTGGTGGAAGACTCTGAAAATTGTTTGACGTAAAAATGCATCTGTCAGGTTTTCCAATCAACCAGACTCTGCGGGTCGGACTGGAGGGATTCTGCAACTTCAGTGCTGCTGAAACATTGGCATACATTGCAGTCATCTGCAAAGAGTGATGTCCGAGGAAATGCCCTCTGCTATGTCAGTGACATACAGCAGGAATAGGAGTGGGCTGAGTGCTGTGCCCTTTGGTACACAGGACTCCTGGGGGGGGGTACTGCCATACCAAAGTGTTGGGGGTGTGCCACCAGAGCTCCATGGAAAGAGAGAGAAATCAAGAAATTTAGGATCACCAAGAGAGAATTATTGAACAATTTATCTAATATCTATAAGTGTAAGGTAAGCCAGGGCAGAGCGTTTTCATTGGGAAATTTCCTGTTCGATGAAAGAGAGAATTATCAGGTTTAATTGGGGCGCAAAGAGAGAAAATTTACATTTTTTCTATGGACACAGAGAGAAAAATGGCCAAAAACAGGGACATTTGCATGGCAATGAGGATGTTGATAGGAAGATGTTCTTGACACTTAAAGAAGGCAGTAGAACCAGAGGACACAAAGCAGCATTAGTTAAGGAGCAGTGTAGGTTGGACATGAGAAAGTACTCTTTCTCACAGAGGGTGATAAATGAATGGAACAAACTGCCAAATGATTGTGTTAATGCTAGTAGTGTGAATATGTTTAAAAATAGAATTGACAGGTATTTGGTAAGGGCGGGCTACACATAGATGAGAAAATTGTTGGACTCTCGATAAGCCAATGGCATCCTTGTCCACTTGCCATCTGGAACTTGCTGTTTGGGATGGCAATCTTGTTAAATCACATACATGTATACCTCAGTATAGGGAGTACCCCCCCGGGACCAGGCTCCACTGTAACATCCTCTTATGGTTCACCATCGACAATCACCCTGTGTATTCTATTGGTCAACAAGTTCCGAATCCAGTTGATAACATCACCATATATTCTGACCAATTATTCTGTAATATAGGAGCATATTGATGAGTCTGCATGTCTGGTAACAGTCCATCATCTTAGTGATATCTTCTGCTGACTGTGTCACCAATTAGTAGTCTTACAAGAATGCTTATTCCTGAACCCATAGCCATGCTGGTAGTTCACAATAATGACTAATGTTATTAGAGTCTAGGACCAAGTGGTCCATTAGTTACTAGGCATATATACTATGATATAGACTATATCACATTTGTCATTGCTCAACATTGCTAGTACTGGCATTGCATTGGTTGAATTCACATGGAATGACCAAATTACAAACACCTCTGTAATGTTACGGCACTATTCGGGAGGTTCATACAAATCAGAACTCTAAAAAATAGGGTACAAAGTACAGACTAATACTTCTAGGAACGCCACAGTAGTATTCGACCCGCAGGGAGATGGTGGGCGATAATATAAGAGGTTATCGTAAAGTCACATTCTTGCCTGTATTTCGTTGTTTGCATTCTTCACAAATACACTTCCATTGTAGCCACTAAGAGCAAGTATCAATTCGTGCAACATCTATGAGTTAATATAAGATCCAAGTACTAAACTTAAGATGTTGTTTAAAAACTCTTAAAACTGGCGCTAACTCCGCCGATGTTGTGAAAATAAATGAATTTGATTGGTTGATGAAAACACATACGCATGCGCAGTCCGCACGAATATATTTGACCGCCTTTTTGCTCAAAAAGACGCTAAGCGTAAGCATAAGACTTAGTACTGTCTCTACTGATGTCTTTTATTCGTGATGTGTGCATTTAAACTAAGCACATTAGTGACACGATATAAGTATTCTTATAGCAAGGTATCACCACGCGTGACATGTTACTTATGGTACCAGTTTACCACATTATTATATTAAATCTGATAAGTATTGAGTCTAACATTTTCAGAAATCATTCCAGAACTCTCCGGCCCGGCTAATTGTGTACGCTCGAACGAGAACGGGCCTGTATTACTTATTTTACCTCTAAGACTAGTTGGTTTCAAAGCTTGAGTTATCCAATTTGTGGATATGACTTATGTCATGAGTAATATCGTTGAATGACTGCTGTTTTTTTACCAGGCCTTGTACTTGTTAATTATAGTATATATACGTCGGAGACGAATATTCATCATGCCATCAATTATGCTGATCAACACTGTCTTAAAATCATATGTAAGAATGTAGTGCATATCTGTTAATCCACTTAACCACAAGTCCTACATTAAACCCTGCATGCTTAGACCTTAGCAGTTCTGGTTTGCTGTCGCTCTGAGCTTAGGTTCCTGAGAATTTAGATTTAGGTGCTTTAAAAGTTTTAGTTATATAATTTAAACAGTTACAAACAACTAAAGCACAGTTGTAATACATTTTCTAAAAAGAGTTTGTCTTAGGAGCAAAATAGGTAATGTCATGAAACTTTAACCAATCTTTGTTACAGAATCACCAATGTTGACAGAGTGGCTATGGAGAAATACATCATATTAGGCTTGTGTTATCTGCTACTCATTGCGGTGTTGTTATGGGGCTACTGCGTGGCACTGTACTTCAACCTACACGACTTGGAGAAACCACAACCAAAACACTTCGTCGACAAGGCCTATAGTCTCGCCAAACTATCCAGCAATGATATTGTGATGGCAGATCGTCCAAATATTTTACTGTAGGGTTAGAGATTTCAGTTCTGCTGTTATCCTAGATTTGGTATCAGCAACATTGTTTCTTTAATTATTCGGATTACGTCATCTGCTTGAAAATCAGCTGCTCAATATCAATATCCAGTAGAACACACTTGATATTCCATTGTATCAAAAACGTTGAGATTGTGTGACAATGAATGGGAAGCGATCACTAGCAAGTTACAAGCCAATTGGCTGCAGGTATGTAATATATATATATATATATATATATATATATATATATATATATATATATATAATTAAGCTCATAGATGTAGATATACTATGAGAACCCAGAATTTGGGCATTTTAATTATATGAAACCCCCAACTAGTTGCAAATCAGTAAACTAATGAACATAATTTAAACATGTCAGCGACACTTTGGTTATTCCACACTATTACAATAGTAATGGATCCTCCTGATCAAGAAAGGGGTGTACACTAATTAGGTCATGTATGCTTAATAGGATATAATTTTTTTTTCTTCAGATTTTGCACCTTTGATAAATTTATTGCATGATTAAAGAATTACAGTTGTTCTATGTTTCTGACCATGCCAGAATATCTGAGACAGTTCGAAGACATCATCTAGACGCAGAGGAGGTGGGTGAACAGAAACGCATGAAGGGATCCCACAGTAATTACAACAGCTCAACATATGACAGCATAAACCAGAGCCAAATGGCCCTAGTAAGGTTTGTCGTAGAATTATATCACATACCATAATCATGCAATTTGTAACATTTATTTACTTGGAACTATGAAATTCATTTATATTTGTTCACTTAGTTTCTTAAATTTTTACTAGAGTCTGTAGATAATGCACAACTGAGCAATGAAATTATATCCTTATGATAAGTGCCAGGATTAAGGTAATTAATCAAAATGTTGTTATGATAAAATAGGTGATTACATTTACAATACCATCAATGCCATGGGATAACCACCGCTACAGTGACGTAGACTATTGTATGAATGCATATCTTCCCCACATCAGAGATTTATTCTTCATGCCAGAGGTACTGATAATAATGAAATTAATCCATCTACAAAGTGCCTCAACATTAAAAAAATAAGTCTGAGCAACATGTTCATAATTTCAGTTCAGTTTTGTATGACATTGCTTGTAGCTCGGTCAACACCTGGGACGGTCATCACAGAGTTGTAAGTATCTATGATAGTTGTATAGAAAGTGTATTGCAATCCCTATGCAGTGGATAAGATGGCATTGTCTGACAGGATACACATAGTTCATACATTGTGGCCTCTCTGTAAGCTTCCCTTTCCACATGTTGTTTTAGTGATATCTTGTTAAATATTGTTACAGTTGTTATTGTTTTGTGTAGTGGGGGAGGGGGTCTGAATTTAAATCACATTAGTTTTGTTTGTGTTATAACAGTGTTTTTGTATCACCCCCTACTTGTACAGTCGTTGTGATGGCAGATCTCAGGTCAAACAGCAAAGAGGAAGTATCCAGAGGACGGAACAGATGTGGGCAGTTTGTGGCATTTGCCGGGAGACAGCAAGGCGTCCCTAGACAACCTGACTCCTCCCGGTCAACTCAGGTACGGTAGTTTATTTTTATCAACACATGATTCACATAGTCATATCCAATGGTTAGTTTGTTTAAGGTGAGACACGGCAGCAGAAATGACGTTTTTTCATAAAAACAAAAAAAAATATTTTTTGGCATTTTTTGGTTAATTAGTATGTTTACTATAAGTACACTTCACGTTTTGACCCAAACATACCTCTAAATGAATTTTATTCAATAATAAACAGCACCCCTGTCACAATAGTATATCCACTTTTGTTCACGAGAAGCGAAATCAGCTGACATTTGTCGATGTTTACGCCTTGACAACGCAATCTTTCCTTCGGCTATCGCCATCTTGCTTGGTATCAAAATAACCGCCAAGATATTGGCTGTCAATCAGGTCAGTCGGTATTCCCGCCCTCTTGCTGGCATTCGGCCTACATCGTAATTAATTCAACCTCTCATTCGCCAAGTATCTCCTTATTTGGCATTCGGCACGCGCATAGGCGTCATTCATTGGCTTACGGGCAGCTTCGACAAGTTCCGTGACGCATTTCGTGACCTCGCGGGCCGTGTGCAAGTAGATTATTCCCAGCATGCAGTATGTTGTTTGCTCGAGTTGTTTATATAAAATGGCTTCTAGCGACCACATGCGATCGATTAATTGTGACAGAAACGAGAGTTTAGAAGTAGATATGGTGAATACATTTGACGGAAGGTTTAGAGTTGGTAGACTTACAACTGAGAAAAGAAAACTGCAGTTACTGGCAGCTCAGGCACGTGAGAAATGCCGGTCACAGTCGATCTGTGCCGACTTCGGCGGCTTCGCCCGACAATTTCACTGGCGACAGTGACGTCGCTGTGTCGATCAGTTGTTTCTACCTCCACGTTCGTGAACGACTGTTAGGCAACTACCAGTGCTACTACTAGTGACAGTGTGGCTGTGGTAGCTACAGGGACTGAAGCTATGCCCAGCTGCGCGTTGCGTACGAAGCTGGCACTAATGTGTGGTGCCAATGAACCAGGCTTGAACCTCGATTGATCACGATGTTGCAGTCAGAGTCAGAGATGACAGCTCCACTACCAGTGGCAGTGTCGGTGACAGTACTGGTGGTAAGTTGTGTTTTATTTGCTTGCTAGTCCTATATTACAACCAGAGTTTTTCAATAAGGACAATGTACTCTTACCAACTGACTGAGGAATTCTTGAAGTAGACAACAGAACAAAATGTTTTAGACTTCAACTTGACTTCTACATACCCGGTACCAGCTATTGTTTACATAGTAATGTACAATTAGTTTTATCTTATCTATCTGAAGTTAGAAGCTGGTAAGTCAATTGAGTATAATCATTTACTCATCATAATTATAATGTTCATAATTTTATTAAAACAATTTATATGAAAGTATCTATTTCTCCAATTTCACAAAACATTTTTTTAGAAGTATCTGACCTATTTTGTTTTCTCGTTCATAGATTCACCACACTGGTGTATCATGGACTTGTGCCGCATCAGCGGATTGCTCGAGACGATCAACTGTCCACATTGCCAGTGCGATGAAGCTTTGCATGTCAACTCGGGCAACAACAAAGGATTTGCTTTACAATTGAAGCTAGACTGCAATAGGTGTCACTTCGAGTTTGGCAGCAATCACTCTTCCCCGATGCTTGGTACTGGTGTGACCCCACAGGGAAGGATCATCTTATGTGGTCGGCGGTTTCTAGTTAGCTCTATAAACCTTTGTAAATAGTGTAAATATGAACATTTTGCTGTTGTTCATTTATTCATTGTTGTATTACAATTGTTGAAAGCCATTTGAGCAAAATCATGTTCTTGGCAACGAAAATTTGCATCACTCTGGAAGGGGGTAGGGGTAAAAGATGACATTATTTTGTCACTGTTCATCATATATTACTCCAAATAACATGCACATACTGTACACATATGTTCAAGGTATCAGAATTTTGGTCATCTCAGACATTCAATGTGAGAAAAACATAAAAATAACTTAGTTCAGACTTTGATGGCTGTTTTCTCAGAGCTGTCGTTTTGACAACAAAAAGTTACAACACTCTGGAAGTAAAAATGCTATGGTCATTTTGTTGGCATTACTGTGTATGTAGCCATGTATTCAACCATGTATACTCTAAAAACTCATCTAAATAGATTTTTATTTTTTTACAATATCTTGGATGTTGTGTAAACAAACGAACCGTTTTTTTTCAGTAGCAATAATAAAAAATAAAATACATTTTTCTAGTATGATTGAAATTTTGTTAGTGAAGTTTTAGAGGAAAGTACATCAATGATAATTGTGAAAACAGTTTGCTAAAATGTCTATTACCTTTTGAGTGTTTTAACTTTTCAGATAAGCCAAAATTCAGTAATGTGGTGGCCATTTTGTTTCTTGCCATGGAAACAGGGGGTACAACAGAAAAATCTGTGTAACAGAGTGTGTACTGAAGTTGGTTATGTAAAAATAATGATATCTTTGTTCAATAAAAAATGGCTTTCATTTTCAATTTGCCAATGTTTGTTCAAAATGGCGACCATTTAGTATGTTTCTTGTGTCACACTTGCATGAAATATATCTCAGGAAGTAATTATGCCATCATCATAATAGTTTGATTGTTGTATGCAACATAATTATATCTACAAATTTGCCAAAAGAAAATTCTAAAAAACAAATACTTTGAAAGTTACAACAATTTTCATTAAAAAAAAATGTTTGACGGCCGTTTTCTCGAAACCACGTTTTTCACATTTGGAAGAAGGATATCTCTGGAAGTAATTATGCTAGCTCCATAAGGTTTGGAATGTTGTATCCAGCTTATTCTTCTCTACACAGCCACCATATTACATTATACAAATAATCAAAAGTTTGAAAATTATACAAGTATATTTAGCCAAAAAATAAGTATATTTTTCGGAAATTACAAACAAATAAAATAAAATAATTTTTTTTTTAAATAATATTTTCTGGTGGCTGTGTAACAGACTGCATACTGAATTTGATTCTGCAATAATTATAATGATATCTTTGTTCAACAAAACATGGCATTGATTCCAAATTTGCTAATATTTGTTCAAAATGGCGGCCATTTTGTTTGTTACCATGGAAACGGGGGGTCTGGCAGAAAAAAGTTCAATATATTTTTTACTCAGTATGACCTACTCTACAAATTGGCCTGAAAAAATTTCACTAACTATGCAAATAAAAAAACAATCCCACCGAGCTGCCGTATCTCACCTTAAGCTTTCGCTTAGGTTGAATTATATGATCCTATGCACCCAACTGGTGTATGTAAACATTTACAAACATGACAAATCTTTGGTCCTGTCCCTAAAATCTAAGGCCCCGATTTGGGACTGTAGATTGCCTTAATAAAATTGCTGGTTATTTACACAGTCATATCATCACATTACTCATTTCCTACACAATCATATCAGATTCATCACATTATTTATTTACCTACACAGTCATATTATCACATTACTCATTTACCTACACAGTCATATCATAACAGTACCCATTTATGTACAGTCATAACACGTTGCTCATTCACAGCATTCAAATAATATTAAATGATTGTAATATTGTAAGAGTAAATTTATGTTAATTGAATATTTGTCTTATTTATGTTACCATTGAAAAGATTTTCCAATGAGCTTTAAATATAAAAGAACAATCTACTAGTTTGATAAAGTAGTTTGTATGTTGGACATGAAACAGGAGTAGAAAGAAACCCAGAACATATAGAACTGAACACGGCATTTACAACCACTTGGCACAGATCAAGAGGAAACAAGCCACATGGTCAGTTTATGCAGTGTCTGAATGGATATCACGGCTGAGTTCAACTTAACGACAAATGTGACTAATTGTCACAGTAGTTGCGACAAGCAACAGCATTCTGTCAGACATGGTTTGGTTAGATTTACGTAACACTGCCACTATCTGAAGGTAGTGGCAGTTTACTGGTCATTACAACAACAAACATAGGCAACTAGTTTTGATAATAACAAAACAGTTTATCCATGTTGTACATAGTTGCTGTCTTCATATAATTATGGTTTTATGATACATAATTATTCTTCCATTTGTGATATTATAGTTATTTACATCAGTATTATTGACATTACATTTAGGGATACTAGCTACAAGCTGTTTTTATTGAGATTGAAAGATTCACACTATTGCTTTAAATAAAATTTTTGCAGGAGTTTAAGTCACTGGGAAACCATGACGCTGAAGTACACCAGTGGGTATTTGCTGCAGGTCATGTTTGTTGCCATTGTGAAACAACCAAAGTTAAAAAAATTTAATTCTGCTTAGATTAATTAAACATGTATGCATGCATAACAAATTTAGATAAAACTGACCTCATTCTATTCACTACCAGTAGTCAGTAAGTCAGACTCGACCCTCATGTACAGATGTTGGCTTATGGTTGATTATATGTTCATGATAGTTGAACAGTATCCAACCAGTGAGCAATGTCAGTCTGTTGATAGTGAACCACTGCTGGTTTCTGACATTACATCAATGTTGGATTTCAGTCAAAAGATTAGTAAACAGGATAGAAAAACAAAGTAGTTTAATTTCTAATAAAGTTATATATGATTAGTATGAATATCATAGTAGCCATCATTATTCTGCTGTAAAAATAACGACACTTCTGTTTGCCAAGTTTTGTTAATGCTAAATAAGTTTTTGCATCATCCACCCTCTGTCTGCACTGAGGTAATATTCGCAGTAAACAACAGCAGTTGACCTCATTGCTGTATGAATAGAAACACCAGCTTAAATTTTCATCTTTTATTGCGACTGATTTGTAATTTTTGGGTAAAATACTTGCTTTTGTTTAAATTGTGTCATAATTAGGATGAAGGTTTCTCTTATTAAGACTAATTATAATTCCTGCTATGGAAGCTATCCTAGTATGTCATTGTTTTTGAGAGTAAACATTCTGAATTGTCATGGTACTAATTAAATACTGAAGTCTGTCCAGTTAACTTTCACTTTTTCCAGGTACCAGGTGAGCAATACAAAAGAGTTTGAGGCTGGACAGAACTTGGCCATAGAGACGGCTTCTGGTATGGCTCAGTTACGTCTAGCCTGTGAGTCTGTCCCAGGTCCGACATCTACTCTGTGTGACCAGCATGAACAGACTGTACCGGTAATATCACCCAGGGGCAACTCATCAGAGGGTAGTCGATGGCTCGATGGGAAATGCTCAATTGTGTCATGTCAGCTTGACGAGAAATGTGTGCACAATGGACAGGTGGCTTCCCACCGACCACTGCATGCAGAAATGATAGGAACGGCAAGCCGCCGGTTAAATGAGACCACAAAGAGGGTGGAAAGAGTTAAGGTAGGATGTCTGGGCCCATATTTCCAAAATACCTGCAAATTTGTAACTCAGGTTTTCTGTAAATATGGAGGCAAAAATGCCAAGAGGAGCCACTAACAAAATATCTAATACCAAAATAACATGGCATATTTAACATTATAATGCCTGGCCAAGAATCAACATGGATTATGTAATACTTCAATAGGTCTATTCAGTATTTGGCACGTCAAATAATATTTACAGTACCTAGATATTACTGGAACAGAAAACTTCAGTTATGAATTCATGTCTTTCGAGAATGTGGGCCCTAGTGACCAAAGCGAAATTAGCAAACGCTGTTGAATATTAATTAGGTCATCACGGTGTAGGTTATGACCCATTGCACGTGTGCTTAGTGTGTAGAGTTGACCCAGTACAGTTAATATTGATGTGAATCGATGCATTCACACTGGCAGTTGATCTGAAGCAATGTCGATGTGGAGTTACAAACCCGGAGTATACCCTATTTGCAAAACGGGTTCATTATTGTGGGGTGAATTCAAATTAAAAGTGCGAGTGAACAGGTAAACTAGGTTGAAAACTTAACCCGGTTTCAACAAGGATTAAAACACCAGTGTGGAGACAGCTATGCAATATTGAGACTTGTATTTTCCCAAATAATTTTGACTTAATTCCGTTGTAGAGACTCTTTTCCTTGTTTGGTCAAGGGCATGGCAGCCCCCGAGAGGCAACAGAGGCACTATGGGATTCTTCCAGTCAGGTGATGCTATTCACATTAGTCTTATTTACATTTTATTTTATTTAATGTGAAATTATTTTGTCTCCATTTCTTAAGCATTTGTGAATCTTTACAATCACCTCAGTAATACAATCACCTCGTTATTATGGTCAGCCACAGACAGTGCTGAGTTATTAACATAATAATGAAGTATAAGTTCCACTGTACACATGTTAATTAAATAAAAAATGGGAAAGTATATGCAGTGCATAGCTGTTAAAATTGTTAACATTTTAGGGCAAATATTGTTATTGCTAAGTTAGGTCCCTCTGTCCACAATGCCTAAACTTGGGATAAAGTCACTGTTCATACGAACACTCTTGATCAACGTGGGTTTTAATACGGTCATTATTATGTTTGTCATGGGTTTTTTATTCATCAGTTTGCTAATTTCAATAATATATGCATTTTTCTCATCAAGATGAAATGTTTACTAACTTACTGTATGCACCAGTCATCGTTGTTCATGCAGTAAAAAGGTAATTTAATTGAAGTCTGTAGAATTTGGTTGTATCAATGTCAAAGTAAGCTCACGAGCTTTTATAGTTGTGGCAAGGACACATATCATATCCAGTATTTAGCTCATATATAAGTATATGCAGAATGTCATTAAGGGCAGACTATTTATAAAATCATTTGTTGACAACCAAACTATTTACCTTAAAACTAATATAATTACTGTTATACTTAATTTTTAAAAGTTAACTTTTAGTTTTTTAATGTGTAAATATTACGTATGATGTGAGGATAGGAGGACTTTATATGGGCAACTTGCCTGTGTTAAAAGCCTAACAGAAACAGTGATTATGTTAATGTCCCATTGTTATCATTGTTATCATTGTTATCATCACAGGTGGAATTCTGGAGAAAGCACGAGATGGACTTTTCAAGATTATCAACACCCAGCTTCCCAGCTTCCATTTCCCCCACAATGGCGCCACCTGCTCACAGTCATGACAACAAACTTGGCATTGTCGACTCGCTGGCAGCAGTGGTGCCATCTATTGGCACAAACAGCCCAACGAGGATGTCAACACTCGGGAGTGATTCAAACAGAGGCCCTGCACTTACACTGCCGACGATCTATGAACTAGAACTGAGGTCAAAGGTTGATGAAGGTGTTGTGTGTGCCAAGACCACTTCCATATGGGGGGCACAGGGTAGTAGTGTGCCATTGTCTCTTGTTAAGTCGGGTCCACATCCAGCGTTGAAGTTCGTAGCTGGTGAGGAATAAGGTAGTCACTGTGGTGACGTTTCAAGGTGTAGGATAAGGCGTATTTACATTTTAAAATATGCAAATGTCAGTTTAAATTTCAGTTTACAAGTTTGACATTTCCAGTAATCGATGGTAGCTGTCAGTTCGTAGAAAGTTCTAGTTATGGACAAATTGTGGCTATGCAGTGCGTGCGTGCGTGCGTGCGTGCGTGCGTTCGTTCGTGCGTGCGTGCGTGTGTTTTGTTTACTTTACGAATTTGATATTTATGGCCGACATGAAAAGATAAAAATTTTAACGCAAGCCCAGCTGGTCTTGGATGAAGGTCAGAATTGTATGTGCCTAACACTTGTCTTCTGTAATCGGGTGATCTCAAAACTGATGTAAGACACTACATGGAATTTGTATCATGGGTATTAGCGGGCATTTCATTTTGCGTCATACTAGATTGCCATCCCAAAAATACTTTCTCATGTCCAACCAAAGTTTGAAGAACATATTCCTATCAACATCCTCATAACCATTCACGATTTTAAACACTTCTATTTGGTCTCCACTTAGTCTCCTGGTCTCTAGTGTTGTCAAACCACATTGTAATAAGCGACTTTCGTAACTAAGGTCTCTCAATTCTGGAATCATTTCAGTTGCTCTTCATTGTATTCTTTCTAGCTGGTCTATGTCCTTTTTACGATACGGCCTCCATGCTTGAATACAATATTCCAAATGTGGCTTAACTATTGCTTTGTACAGGGGTACAATTAGCTGTTTCTCCTTATACATGATAGTTCTCCTAATTAGCCCTAGAATTTGATTTCCTTTCGAAGCAGCAATCCGACATTGCTCTGAAACTTTCATGTCGGCACTAAATGTTACTCCTAAGTCCTTTTCTTGTATGGTTCTACCTAGTACAGCATCCCCCATTTTATATTCTTCGTCCATGTTTCCATGTCCTATGTGTATACATTTACAAAATTGAATAACAGTTGTATTTTTCTTACCATTTAATCAATTTATCTAGATCATTCTGTAAACTTTGTTTATCTGTATCATTAGTAACCTTTCTGAATACTTTTGTGTCATCTGCAAATTTGAGTACTTTGCTAGATATGTCATCTTCCAAATCATTTATATATATATTAAAAACAGTATAGGGCCTAATACTGATCCTGTGGTACTTCACTCAAAACCGATTTCCAGTTTGAAATCTCACCATCTACTATTACTCTCTGTCTTCTGTGTGTAAGCCACTTTTCTATCCAGTTGATTACATCATTACCCATACCATGGGCTTTTAGTTTAAGTAACAATCTTTGATGTGGCACTTTATCAAAAGCTTTTTTGAAAAACTAAGTAGACAACATCCACCCGTGACCCGTCATCTATTCACTTTGTAATTTCTTAAAAAAAACAAGAGATTGGTTAGACATGACCTTGCTTTTAGGAATACAGTACATTGATGGTCTGAAAAAAAATTCTGATCACAGTTCAAGTTTTGACATCATCCTTAACACATTTGGAATGTTTTCATTTTAAAAGTAATTTCAGTTGCTTTGCAGTTTGGCAACAAGTCATTGGTGTAATTAATTGAAAAAAATTATGTATCTCCTTATGCAGGAATTGACCAAAAGACTGTATGTATCTGACAAATATATTTCCCAGATAGTCATGATATAAACTATTCAATGACGGTGTGCACCAATCAAAAACTGGTCATTTTGATGGGAAACTCGTCCTATCCGCTGCAACTTGACTGCACTATCACCCCCTACTACTGTCTCTGGTCAGTGTCAAAATAACAATTACCAATGCTGCCAAACTGCAAAAACTCTGCCACTTTGAAATGCAACTTTTGGTCAATTCCGACAGCAAGAGACACATGTTGCAAAAATATTTCTAATAAATGTCTGCTGCGTCACTAATTTTCTGTATAACAGTCAGTCTTTCAAGTGAACACGAAGACAACATGGAAAACCTGGTCAGATCGTCTTAGCCTCACGTGCTGCAGATCCACCTACTAAACTTACGTACCATACAAGAACAAAAACTATTGCTACCAACTCCTCTGTCGTACTGTTTCCAGCTATATACACATTTTTAAACAACAGACGCGTCAAGAATATTTGATACATTCACTTCCACAGGCTGTACAGTTATCACCTTCACAGTTACCCAGTCACCACCCTATACTTACCAAGCTTGTACAACTGTTGAGTCTGGTTGGTAGACTACATGACAAATGACCTTCATGTAGTTTTCTACCAAGGCCAGCCTCAACAAAAACACAACCAGTTCAGCTAGAGGTTGACCAAATATAGCTCCGTGATCACCCACTTCACATAACCGTGATTATCTGATTACTCGTACATGCAATTGTGATCACATGAACACAGCCACGATTATCTGGCTAAACACAACTGTGACATCAATCGTAATCACACACAGCGTACAACTATGATCACCTCATTGTGCACACGTCATCTTCCATTGCGTTTAGCTGTGATCACTCCACTGGCAACAGCTGTGATCACCTGATCACATACAGGTGTTATCACTGACTACACAGCTGTGGTCACCCTGTTATATATATATATATATATATATATATATATATATATATACATATATATATACATATATATATATATAAATATATATATACATACATATATATATATATATATATATATATATATATATATATATATATATATATATTACAAATAAGACAAAGAAATGTCAATAAAGGGCGAGAGTGAACACACAAACGTCACACCCATTACTGCCGCAACATTGCAGAAAAACTGCTGGAACAGTAGATATGAAGTTAAATCCACTAATCAACAAGAAAACAAACAAACAGACACCTCTGCCTGGACACGACTCCACACAGCACCCAACTAAATATAGCTCCATGTGATCACACACTTCACATAACCGTGATTATCTGACTACCGGTACGTGCAACTGTGATTTTTTGTGATCACTTCTGCACACAACCAAGATTATCTGGCTAAACGCAACTGTGACCTCAATTATGACCACCCACCACGTCCAATTATGATCACCTCATCGTCATCTTCCATTGCCTATAGCTGTGATCACTCCACTGTGCACAGGTGTTATCACTGACTACACAGCTGTGGTCACCCTGTTATGTATATATATATGTATGTATGTATATATATATATATGTGGGACAATGCTACTTGCTAATGTTATTGACTCGGAATCGTGGCTAGTTTGCTGAAGACAAAAGTACAAGTCAGATGTATGTTTGTATACGAGCTTTTATAGTAAGCCAACTGATTATGTAAGAATACAATATGCATACATAATGTAAAACGAAATCATCAAATCTAGGTAATTGAAAATTCACCAACTAACAGCAAAGGTGGGGGAACCGACCACACCAGGCCACTTCGGTAATGGCCAATTTCAGAATGGCTCCCCCCACCCCACCGAATTCCGTGTCACTGGATAGCGTAACAAGAATTACATATGTCTATGAATTTGGTCAATGTAGACTAATATTGTCCTCGTTCTAAGATATCTTTGAAAGAGGAGGATGTGCCAACATTTTTTATTCCCAGTAGTGTAATCTGTGTTGACGCCATGAGTACTCAGAACTCGAACGAAGTCAGCAACACGGGCAGTGACGACCACTTCGTTTATAACCGGTATTGTTAATGCTAGCAGCGTCAAACAACATCAACAGGTATCTCAGAAGGGTGGGTTACGCATAGATGACAAATGGTTTGATTCTCGATAAGCCAATGGCTTCCTTGTTCATTTGCCATCTGTTTTATGTTTGTCTTGGGTGGCAATGTTTTTCAATCTTGTTAAATTCATACGGCATAGCCCTATTTGAGGAATTAATAAATATTGCACGATTCATTGAAATTTGGATGTGAGTGCGCGAGTGCGTGAGTGCGAACGTATTTGTACTATTCAATCAAGTAGAAGTCGCATTACATATATATATATATATATATATATATATATATATATATATATATATATATATATTTTCATTCACTATTTCCTACTACATTCAATAATTCATATTCCATTCACAATTGTTTGTTATGTAAGAATCCGGGGAATGAGTGCTCTTTGGTAACTAAACATGGAAATCTTAATATATGAAGCTGTGAACACCAACATTGTTATGCACACTGTGTATAAGATGTATAAGTGTGTATAATCCAATTAATGTAATAACAGTAAGATGTACGAGTGACTTGCTATGTGAAACACGCGTTCTTTGCTGTAACAACGTGCCGCGTATGATGTAACAACTTTCCCCTCTAGTTGTTACAGTCGACCGCGCATGGGAAACACCACATATCTACCTAGCTACAATATGGAATATCAATGGTATGGTACTCTTTATTAACACGAATAATAAACTTAATGTATACGTTGAAAGAAATAATCTAAAATACTTTTCACAAAAAAATAACTTTAACTGAAAATTGCAACAACTAGTCGCGGTCTCTCCAAAAAGATCGAAGCCAGAGGCTACTGGTGTCGCTAAACTGCTCCGAAAAAAAACACATTTTAAGACTATTCTGCGGTATCACTTGCCTTTAGCGGTTCGAAATCGTTACATTTTATTTTATGTTCTGAAAAATTCCAATAGTGAAATTATGCTGACGCAGTGAATATAAATCACTGACTGAATTTAAACGATTATCCCAAATGACGTCACAAAACCACGTGATAGCCCATTTCATTCATTTCGAATTTTACGTGAGTGAGACGCATTAAACACATATAAAGAAAAATTTCTGTAATTTTATCTGCAGTTTTGTTAGTGCGTTGTTGTTACCTTTAAGGCCGCCATGCACATAACGACTTTTAGTCGCCATAAATTTGTTTGCCGAAAACTACCTATTGGCCAATTGTCGGCCGACCGATTTTTTAAATGCCAGATGTCCACAAAAAAGTGTTACCAACTGTTGGTGGAGAGCACATACATAACGACGACATTTAGTTACCAAGTGTAAAACTAGTCGCCAACATGTTGGCAACTGAAGAACCAGTATCTATATGGCGATCATTAAGGTGTGTATGGCGGGTTTTAAGGTGTGTATGGCGGGCTTTAAGGTGTGTATGGCAGTGCAGCTATCATATGTCCTATGATAGCTGCACGGATGTTTTGCCATTACATATGCTCGGACCATTTCTTCTCATGTGGACAGTGTTTGAGCAGACATTTAACAGTTAGTCTGGTTCGTCACATCATAAGGTATTATACGATATCACTTCTTACCATATCGTATCGTATGGGAAGGATCATGACACTAAGTACTATGTTCTCCAATAATTATTCTCTCTGCAATACCTTTGTGAAGAATGTTGTCATATATTTTTGTTTTCTTACTGCAGACAATCGATTTGTTTTGATTGAAGTTCCGCTACCACACCAGACGTCGCAATGTCCAAGCCCATGAACGTGCACTGCTTTCAACGGTAAACCCTGCATGTCTCGTCTGATTTAACATTCATATATTATATGTATTATTTTGTATATATGTATTCCGTATGTGTGTCCGTAAAGGACATAAGACCGACCTCAAGGCCACAAAGTACAAACTTATTTATCGCCGTCATCGTCTTTAATGTTGTAGCCATTTCCTGCAGTACTAGAATCTATATTTCGAGAAATGTTTTTATGTTTTCTGTTTATTCCTTACTTATGCATGCACACTTTTGCTGCTGTCATGATTTGTTATATTACAAGCCAAATTTTACTTTTTATTTAATCTAACTTAATTTTATATAATCCATATAGTTTTGGTATATTACGTATAGTTGCATGACTTATGCAATTAGTAGGTCTAGACATGACATTTATATTACTTGATGTTACACTATACATGTTATACTGGATACATTCCTGTTTTGAACGTGTGTATGTTTGTATGTTAATCTCTTTTGGCGTCGTCTGGAGACAATAAATATTGTCATTTATCGTAGTGGTTTTGTTTCTTCCAGGTTCCGCATTGTACTTGGGATAATATTCGTCTTTGTCACGATACCGGCTTCCCCATCAAAACATTTTGTTTTTCGAAGAGAAGCGCCATTAAGAGTCAAGTTTGATCTAAAACCTTACGATTCATGGTTCAATATAACATACGCCTATACAAGTAACGCTGAAGTTGTTGCACCTTACGGAGTGTGCCTACCAAACCTAGCGACCATTGAACAAGACCGGAGCAGCATCACTGCATACATGCGGGCACTTTACGGGGCGTCAGCAGACTCCGCTCCGTGGCTCTCTAAGGAACACATTTATTCTTCGTATAACCGATCAGCGGGAAAGAGCCGACTAGTTGCCTGGATGATATCACATTGCCATGTTCAGAGCAAGAGGGACGACTATGTAACGTTACTGAAACGTTACATTGAGGTCGAAATATATGGGGAGTGTGGAACATTGTCGTGCTCCGAGAGTGATACATCGTGTCGCACTCTAATACGCAGAACTTACAAGTTTTACTTAGCCTTTGAAAACAGTCTGTGCTCCGAGTACATCACAGAAAAAATTATGGCGACCAATGCAGCAAACCGTCGTTCCGATTGTGCTGGGTGGAGCCGATTATGAAAAGTACCTACCCAAACAGTCTTACATCAATGTCAAAGATTTCAAATCTCCATATGAACTTGCAAAATATCTTAAGGTTTTTGATAAGAACGATACTTTATACAATTAATATTTCGATTGGAAGAAAAGCTATTCGTGTTACAGGGGCGTACCTGGCAAATTTATTGCTTGTAACATGTGTCGTCATTTCAAATATTTAAAAAATAAATTAATGTTAAATGGTGAGATGGCCTAATTTTGGATGGATTTTAGTGTCAGAGATCCGCTGTCAGAGTGAAGACTTCCTTGCTGGTTTGGTCTCTATCCTTCATTGACCCGGTCTGCTTCGTTTCTTGCACCTGGCAGGTACCACAAGAGAAAAATCAAACCAATATTGTCACAAACAACAGGTCTGAATACACTGCCGGGGAACTGGAGCCTGTGTCAACAACCTGTCTCCCGTGCACATATTCACAAGGCGAACTATATTACATTTTATGTTGCTAAATACTCTCTCATTTCGAAACAAAGGATTCCTAGTCAGTGAACATATCATTGACACAGCGCCAGATGTAGTTAAATATATATATATATATATATATATATATATATATAATGTTTTATTTCAGGCAAGAGCCCATAATATTATAAATACATACAGGTTAAAAAAACATACATATACACACATGATGAACAATAGAGGTACATGTATTGAGAAATATATATATATATATATATATATATATATATATATATATATATACATGACGTGTAGTAAAATATATATAAGATAAGTAAGGATAAAAAATATATTTGTATAAAAGTACAAACATCATGAATTAAAAGCATACATTTGATCAATCCAATGTTTAATCAATGGACTTTGATAATAAATAAAAGTGTGAAGATAATTCACAAAAAGTATATTGTCGGATTTTTCCAACCGGCATAAAAGGCTAAAAATTGATGAGCGAACACGTTCGTTAAATGATTTAACATAATCATTAGCGAACATATGGCTTGCACTACAGCGGGGTGAGAGGTTGTGTATAATTCTAAAACTGTTGTTATAAGCGACAGTAATACCTTTCAGACTATGTTTTTTAAAATGACACCAAAGACTTGAGGTGTACATTGAACCACAGTATGAATTAAATAAAGTTGTTTTAATGGAATTGTTGCATAAATAAAATTGTCTGGCTAAAGCATTTGCCTGAGCACAGATACATCTTTTCTGCCTGGCAATATCGTCATCATCAGTAAGATTATTGTTTATAATATGGCCAAGGTATTTACATTTTTCAGTGTAAGTTAGTGTATGGTTATTGATAACAACATGATGAATAGTTTTCTTGTCCCTAGGTTTGTTATCAATAACCATACAGGCAGATTGTTTTGGTATTGTACGTTATATCAAACATATTGCCATACTCGGCACAACAATCGGTGAGTTTTCTCAACCCGCAACACTAGGTGAAAAAACACAAAGGTCATCGGCATACATCATATGATTCATTATGGTTCCTGCATAAATACAGCCAATTTGTAATTTATTCAAATTTACACTTAAGTCATCCATGTAAACGTTAAAAAGATGTGGAGATAGGATTCCACCCTGCTTGACACCGTTTGAAACGGTAAAAAATTCTGAGAAGCTACAACACCATCTGACAGTGAATTTCTGGGTCTGCTCCAGTAATAAAGAATGCGAACAATAAAAGAAGGACATCCCCGGTCAATTAGTTTGGTGAATAGCTTACTATGATTGACTTTGCCAAAGGCCTTAGAGGCATCCAGCATGGTAACATACATAGATGAGCCATTCGCTATGTAGTGTCGAAAGAGTTCTTTTAATAAAAATATGAGCATTTCAGTTGAATGATGCTTTTTAAATCCAAATTGGTTTACACATGTAGATAAAAAAGTAGAAACCATGGATAATATCAAGGATTCAAATAATTTACTAGCCATTGTGGCTAGAGCAATGGGTCGGTAGTTGTTATCAGACAGGTCACCCGCCTTATTTTTAATTATAGGGACTATGATTGTAATCATCATGGCATCCGGTAAGAAACCACGAATAAACATGCTACTATATAAAAGTGACATGAGAACTTGAAGTTTTTTATTCGCATATTTAGAGTTGTCGACGAGGGCACAGGTACCATAGATTATTTAAACTAGATGCGCAGGGGGAACTGACAGAGAAAACTCAAAGGAGTACTACTACAAATACACATCCAAAGAAATGTTCACCAATAATTTCAGACAATGAACTTAAATGTGTATGCTTAAATGCCAGGAGCATAGTAAATAAAAAAAGTGAGTTAGACATTATGGTAGCAGATATTGATCCTCATGTAATAGGCATCACAGAATCATGGGCAAATGAAGATATAGTAGATGCTGAGTTAGCACTGACAGGCTATGTAATGTTTAGGAAGGATAGACGAGAAAGAAGGGGAGGTGGAGTCATTTTGTATATTAAAGAATCTATCCAAGCATATGAAATTACTCTGAAAAGTGAAGCAGATAGTGTGGAAGCAATTTGGTGTAACATAGTTACCAGGAACTCAACATTAACAATAGGAGTAGTTTATCGTAGTCCTAACATAGGAGAAGAGGAAGATGTAAAATTACAAAAGGCAATAAGGGAGGTGAGCAAGGGAGAATGTGTTATAATGGGTGATTTTAGCCATGACCATATACAATCGAAATCGTTAGAGAGTGTTGGGGTGACGACCATCAGTTTCTACTTCTAGCACAGGATTGTTTCCTTACTCAACATGTCTTGGAACCAACCAGAGGTGGGAATGTGACTTAATTGTGTCTTCTCAAAATGAATTAGTTGACAATGTTAAAGTTCACGAACCTTTGGGTTCCATTGATCATAACCTGATCCATTTGAATATAAAAGTAAAAATAGGGAACACATATAAAAAACAGTGGAGGAGGAACTTCAACACAGTTAAATATAAAGAAATTAGGACATATCTAGCAAATATTGATTGGAATAATTTGTTGAAGAACAAGACGGCAACAGAATGCTGGATTTGTTTAAAATGTGAGATTAAGGGCATTACTGGGAGATTTGTTCCATTAAGAAAACGGGGAAAGGTCTAGGAAGAAACATCTGTCGAAAGAGGCTATTAGAAAAATTGTCACAAATAGATGCTGTGGAAGGTCTATAAACGCACCGGAAATGTAGAAGACTTCACAAACTACAAAGAGGCACTTAACCTAGCTACAACTGAAATTAGAAATCCAAAAGAACCTTTGAACAAAAATTTACAGGTAATATAAAAATGACAGCAAGTTGCGCTTGTGCAAGGAGTAAACAAAACGTTCGACATCAGGTCGGCCCACTGGAAAAAAGTGGAAACACAATTAAGACTGGTTTCAAATGGCAGAGGTCCTGAATGAGAATATAAACTCAGTTTTTACCCCAGAAGACACCAGCTCACTTCCAGTTACTAAATTTGAGGGCAATACATCAGAATATTTAGGGCAGTTATTTGTAACTCCTGAAATGATAGCAAAGAAAATTAAGAAGATGAAAGATAATAAATCACCTGGAGTTGATGGGATACCACCAAAACTGCTAAAGGAAATTGTTGATCAAATTAGTACACCACTTGCAAACTTATTTAACTTGTCACTAGAAGAAGGAATAGTTCCTTCAGAATGGAAAGAAGCAAACATTACGCCGCTGTTTAAGAAGGGATCGAGGAAGAAGCCAGAAAATTACAGACCAGTGAGTTTAACATCAGTTGTATGTAAATTACTTGAAACATTAATTAGAGACCACATGGTGGAATTCCTCATAAAACATAAATTAATAAATACATCTCAACATGGATTCCTAAAAGCAAGGTCATGTCTAACCAATCTCTTATGTTTTTAGAAGAAATTACAAAGTGGGTAGATGACGGGTCACCAGTGGATGTTGTCTACTTAGATTTTCAGAAAGCTTTCGATAAAGTGCCACATCAAAGATTGTTACTTAAACTAAAAGCCCATGGTATAGGCAATGATGTAATCAACTGGATAGAAAAGTGGCTTACACACAGAAGACAGAGAGTAATAGTAGATGGTAAGATTTCAAACTGGAAATCTGTTTTGAGTGGGGTACCACAGGGATCAGTGTTAGGCCCTATACTATTTTTAATATATATAAATGATTTGGAGGATGACATATCTAGCAAAGTACTCAAATTTGCAGATGACACAAAGGTATTCAGAAAGGTTACTAATGATACAGATAAACAAAGTTTACAGGATGATCTAGAAAAATTAGTTAAATGGTCAGAAAAATGGCAAATGTTATTCAATTTTGGGAAGTGTAAATGTATACACATAGGACATGGAAATATGGACGAGGAATATAAAATGGGGATGCTGTACTAGGTAGAACCACACAAGAAAAGGATTTAGGAGTAATATTTAATGCTGACATGAAAGTTTCAGAGCAATGTGGGATTGCTGCTTCGAAAGGAAATCAAATTCTAGGCCTAATTAGGAGAACTATCACGTATAAGGAGAAACATCTAATTGTACCCTGTACAAAGCAATAGTTAGACCACATTTGGAATATTGTATTCAAGCATGGAGGCCATATCGTAAAAAAGACATAGATAAGCTAGAAAGAATACAACGAAGAGCAACTAAGATGATTCCAGAATTAAGAGACCTTAGTTACGAAAGTCGCTTATTACAATGTGGTTTGACAACACTAGAGACCAGGAGACTAAGAGGAGACCAAATAGAAGTGTTTAAAATAGTGAACGGTTATGAGGATGTTGATAGGAATATGTTCTTCAAACTTAAAGAAGGCAGTAGAACCAGAGGACACAAAGCAGCATTAGTTAAGGAGCAGTGTAGGTTGGACATGAGAAAGTACTCATTCTCACAGAGGGTGATAAATGAATGGAACAAACTGCCAAACGATTGTGTTAATGCTAGTAGTGTGAATATGTTTAAAAATAGAATTGACAGATATCTGATAAGGGCGGGCTACACATAGATGAGAAAATTGTTGGACTCTCGATAAGCCAATGGCTTCCTTGTCCACTTGCCATCTAGAACTTGTTCGAGATGGCAATCTTGTTAAATCTTGTTAAATATTTAAAATGTTCGTTACTTACACTATTATAACCCGGGGCTTTGCCTATAGGCATTGCATGTATTATATCTTGAATTTCCTTAACATTAACAATCATATGAACATTAAGCTGTACATTGCTACAGTATTCATTAATCTTCTTGATGTTAACTGGAGAGCCAGGTATAGAGTTAAGTAGGCCACAGTGAAGCCACATATTCTTTACATTTTCGATACCGGAAGCACCACCAACATTGCTAGGATTTGGCAACCTGGCGTTACTCATATGTAACTAATGGAAACAGTAGATCAAATCAGTATACCACTTGCAAGAGTATTCAACTTGTCATTAAAAGAGGGAGTTGTTCCGTTTGAATGGAAAGAAGCAAACATCATACCATTATTTAAAAAGGGTTCGAGAAATAAGTCAGAGAATTACAGACCAGTGAGTTTAACGTCAGTGATTTGTAAATTATTAGAAAGGTTAATTAAAGACCATATGGTGGACTTCCTCGTTAAGCATAAATTATTAAATTCATCTCAACATGGATTCCTTAAAGCGAGGTCATGCTTAACAAATATGTTATGTTTTTTGGAAGAAATCACTAAGTGGATAGACGAGGGATCGCCAGTAGATATTATCTACTTAGATTTTCAGAAAGCTTTTGACAAAGTGCCACATCAAAGATTGCTACTTAAATTAAAAGCCCATGGTATCGGGGATAGCATAACTGACTGGATAGAACAATGGCTGACTGACAGAAGACAACGAGTTGTAGTAGATGGCGAAGTTTCAAATTGGAAATCGGTTTTGAGTGGGGTACCTCAAGGATCAGTATTAGGACCTATATTATTCTTAATTTATATCAATGACTTGGACGAGAGTATAACCAGTAACGTACTGAAATTTGCGGACGACACAAAACTGTTTAGAAAGGTTAATACTGATGGTGATAAACAACATTTACAAAACGATCTAGACAGATTAGTGAAATGGTCTGAGAAATGGCAGATGCTGTTCAATTTTGGGAAATGTAAATGCCTACATACAGGACATGGGAACTTGAATGTAAACTATAAAATGGGAGCTACTGTTCTTGGTACTACTGTAAAAGAAAAGGACTTAGGAGTTACAATAAGCGCTGATATGAAAGTTTCAGAGCAGTGTGGTATTGCAGCTTCAAAGGGTAATCAAATTCTTGGATTGATTAGAAGAAACATAACATACAAGGAAAAAAGTTAATTATACCTCTTTATAAAGCAATAGTTAGACCTCATTTAGAATACTGTATACAAGCATGGAGACCATATCGTAAGAAGGATATAGATACGCTTGAACGCATACAAAGGAGAGCAACTAAAATGATTCCAGAACTTAGAGACCTTAGTTATGAAGAACGCCTGAAAGAATGTGGTTTAACAACTCTAGAGACAAGGAGGTTAAGAGGAGATCAGATTGAAGTTTGTAAGATATTGAATGGGTATGAAAATATTGATAGAAATATGTTTTTCTCACTCAAGAAGGATAGCAGAACTAGAGGACATGAGGTAAAATTAGTAAAGGATCAATGTAGATTGGACATCAGGAAGCACTCGTTCTCACAGAGGACAATAAATGAATGGAACAAACTGTCTACAGATTGTGTAACTGCTAGCAGCGTGAATATGTTTAAAAACAAGGTTGACACATATATCAGGAGGGCGGGTTATAAGTAGGTGAACATTGTTGGACTCTCGATAAGCCAATGGCTTCCTTGTCCACTTGCCATCTGGTCCTTTGGCTTGGATGGCAAATTTTGTAAAATCTTGTAAAATTTTATGTCCTTCCAGAAGTTTTTGAAGTCATTATTACATAGTTTAGAAGCAAGTCTCAGTTTTAAGAATTTCAGCATTTTTTTCACATAGTCTTTTGTTGCGTTTAAAATGAGCGCGTCTAATTTTCATTATATCATACAAAGGACCATGACGCGGACTCCCAGCAGAACGCCAGAAAAGAAAGGATTCTCTAGCAGCTTGATGGGAGTCTCTGACTAGGTCGTTCCAGCCTAGAACAGTATACTTAGAAGAAGTGTTGTTAGCCTTAGTAGGGATTACCTCGGCAGCGTCTTTAAATGATTTTATAATATCATTGTCAAGATTGCTTAGCAAAGTGCGATGGGCTTCATCATTACAATTAGGGTTAGTACATCTTAAAACCTCATGAGGTACATCAATAGCAGATAAAAGCAAACCAGTTTGTGTATGATAGTTTCGGAGATCCTGGGGGGAGGCAGCATTCCACACAGGATGAGATGCATGAATTTGCTCCTGTATGGTGGCTTCAGAAGAAGGTAATAACTTGACATATATAGAAAAGCATAGAGGTAAGTGGTCGGAAGAGACGCAGTCATATTTAACTTCCATATCAGATATTGATGAGTGACTAGAGTGTGTGGTTAGCACGTGGTTGAGCGAGCTCCTTGAGCCGTGCGCATCACTAACATATGTAAAAGCATCAGAGGGGAGAAGCAATGTGTCACTTGCAATAAGGTGACAGTCGTTTATAAAAGCATTGAGAAATGGAGTAAAAAGACTGGGGTTCTTAATATCCGCATTAAAATCACCAATGATGAATATATTGGTTGATTCAAATGAATCGCTTATGACCTGGATTTTGCCTAAAGTTTCTAGATATTCATCAGCATTGTCATCAGTCTGATATGGTAGATAGACATTAAGAAGTAGAATAGTGGCGTTAGAGCTGGTAATTTTTAGACCCAGGAGTCTCTTCTCATCAACATAAATCAACGGTTCAATAAAGGGGTCGAGTGAACGCCTCCATAAAAAGCAGAGTCCACCAAGAGGATGTCCACTCAAACCATCACCGTAATCAATGAAAGTAATTCCTCTGGCCTTAAAGTCAGAGTGAACAGAATTAAGGAAAGAAAGGCTCTGTTTAGAGAACCATTGTTCCTGCACAGCAAGTATATCTAAAGAGTTTAAGATGTCAACCACGTCAAAAGCACTGTTCCGTATATTTCTGGAGTTAACGGAAGCAATACGGAGGGGAAAGTCTATAAGTGGGTGGAATCTGTTAGTGTATGTTTCCTAGGTGGGAAATACCGTCCAATCTTTGTTCCAGCAGGCCAGAGATCAGCGTCATAAAGCAAGTTAGGTTTAGGAATGTCAACACACAGCTTGAAAGAAGAATAAGAGTTGTGTCGGGTTGGTAATCGCTCACATGAGCATATAATACTCAAAGTTGATGACACGTAAGTATATAATTCTTCACCAGTTGTGTCTGCATGAAATCCTGTGAGAAAGTACTCCACAGGTATAAGTTGCACCGGTGCACACTTGGAAGAGTTTCCTGCGTTCATGGTGTGTGACTTACGATTAGATGTCAGTGGTTTAACAGTGTTGCGATACTTTTTGGAGATTACTGTTGTCCACAGTGGCAAAGTAGTGCTACCAGTGATAGATGTAGAAGCTGTAGTAGTTGACAGAGTGGCTGTCGATACATCAGATCGTGAAGAATTAGTTGCAGAGGTCGACACAGCGGATCATGAAGAAGTAGTTGTCGAGCTCGACACAGCTGGTCTTGAAAGAGAAGTTGCAGTTGTCGACACAGCGGATCGTGAAGAAGTAGTAGTTGGAGAGGTCGATACAGCGTCACGTTCAGTGAAGAAAGTACAGGTAGCAGTGGTGACACAAGAGTGGTGATTTGCGTAGAAAGTTCAGACACTGAATCGACAAGAGTTTTATGAGATAGTTAGAGATAAGTTAAGGTAGTCAGCTCGCCTGGTGCTGTGGGCTTGTCATTTGAAACACTTTCAGAAGTATATGATTCAAATGCTTAACTAAATGTCAGTTGACATGTCCCGTTCTCATAATTAATTCAGGGGAATAGTATACATGTTTATGCTCTGTGCAATGTGGCAGTGTAACACTGTGCTCAGTAGTTTCTAAATACTAAGCAAAATTATCTTCCTATGCATTTTATTTTTAAAAGACAACGCACGGCAATAATGCGGCTGTGCGATATTGAGGAATGGACGCGTATGCTAAAAAAAACATTATTACATTAATCATCCGGTTCTTTTCTGATTCTTTTTAACCCTAGTTACTGCATTTCACAAAGATTATTTTGGTGTTTCAATATCGTTTATATATGTAACGATTAATTGGTATAATGCAGGTGCGCTTGTTTGTGTCAAGTTCACCTTACAAATACTAATCACATGGATCGTGACAATTGTGAAGATTGCGACAGTTTGTTTCCCTAGTTATCAATAAATCAACGCACAACCACGTATCAATATAAAATATTATAAATTCATAGTATGCAGCAATTATACAAGAGCCCGTAAAACTTACAAAGTAGGCGGAGCTTAACACGTAAACATCTACTGCGCATGACACGACCCTGCCAATATCCTCTGTAGTACAGACGAATAACCCATTGTATGGCTAACTAGAGTGAACTGTGGAAACGAGAAAGATTGAAGGTGGTAATGTTATCAATGTCTCTGAGGTTGGCTGGTAGATTGCTACACAAGTGTACTGCCAGTTTTTTGGCAAAGGTTCTTTCGCCGTAGGTGCCTGTCTGTGCGCGTCACCAACATTCAAAGATATTTTAACACCAGGATAACCGAAGGCTGCCATCTTCTCCGGGTGGTGTTATGAGCAAGTTTGTGCTTCGGCAGCCTGAAGTTTGAAAGCTTTCTTTCCACGAGCCGTTTCTTTAGCAAAGTTGGCTGCGTACGGAACTTAAACGAAATGCATATGTTTTACTAGCGTTTGCATAACAAAGTCGAACATTAATTAACTAAGTTATCTTTATCGACTTTGATTAATTCCAATGATATGGCAAACTGTTTGATTATTTGACTTATATAATACCAACGTTATCACCATTTTAATTAGGAAATTCAGTTGTAGAAATGATAACTTAATATGTGCATATCATAAGTGCAGCCAAGAACTACAATTTAAGTAATACTTTGAAACAATTAAATGGTACTGTAAACAAATAGTAATTCATGATAGTAAATATGTTTAATTTTAAAACACAATACATGGAATAATGATAATCGTAATAAATCAATAAAGCGATATTCACATTACATTTACATTGTCACGATCATAGAATGTAGTTTACAGCAACAAATAAATACATTTATGACTGTGTACATTTTGTAACTGTGTAGCATTTGTAAGTCAGTCTTGCTCAGCGCCATCAAATTAAAACATCCGTAGTTCGATAGCGTAAAGTTAATCCTTTTGTGAGTGTAACGAATTCACACGGTAACAGTGTTAAATGACGTTACCTGGCGGTACAGTAGACAACAAGATAACTACCTTAACGCCGCACAGTAGGCGACGGCCTGCAGACCACAAATATATGACCTCGGGCATTATGCAAGCACGTGCAAGCGCCAATGACAAGCAAGCGCGTGTCGCTGATACCTAGACGCACAGGTCTAGCTTAGTGTGGATTTGACGAATTTTCAGATTTTATTCTTTCACCAGAATGTTTCCGCTACATAACCAGCAGTCAACATTTTTTACCGGCTTTCTTTAGCTTTCTCAGTCAGCATAACAGCTCCGAGCTTAGCTTGGTTAAATCTTAATTTTCAAAAATACGATTTGAAACCAAAGTTGTACTGTTTGTCTTTAAGTTGCTCCGATATTTGCAGATAGCGTCACGGCGACGTTCACACTTGAGTCGGACAATAACCGTGGGGGGGGCGTCCCTCGGCAACTTGGCGGCCGATTTTGGTGCGCGCGCTCAGTTTCCTGAACCTTCTAGGGGTCATTTTCATCTTGTTATTTATGATGCAGATCAGTTCATTTTCAATCTCCGCAGCCCCCACCGCCTCTGATATATCTTCAAATCTAACGTTAGGTCTACGACTATATTGTTCTAGTTTATCATTGTTAGACTTCGGCGAGTTGATTCTTTTTTCTAGTTATTCGATCGTATTTTCTTTCTATGACTTTTTGTAACTGTTCAACGATCCAATTGGCAGTCGAGACCTCCAAGTTACCATGACGATAGTCGAGGTGCATGGGGCGGGAACTACCCAGACCGCCACTCCTTTCCACCCCAATGTTCATAGATTTGTGACATGAGAGTGGGCGTAATGTCTTGGCTTTCTGTATAGAGGATGTGAAGCAGAGTTGTCATAGTATTAGCATCCAAGTATACAATCCATTGTTTCTCTATCATAAAGAGTTTGTGATTCTGTCTGTCTGCAAGTGTCGTCATATCTCCGTCAGTCACGCATGTCTGGTGCTGAACTTTTGTAGGCGTGCCCGGGGGTCCACGGGGATGATTCGTACGTTAAGCAAATCTAAAATTATTATGTATATGGATGTTTGACGTAGATTACGTAACTGAGAGCAACAGCAGTTCGTAGTTACGTACACTTGTTACCAACGCTATTTTCTAGGATTCTTCAGAATTACGTAATCTACGTCAAATAGTACGAATGCTGCGTGAAACCTGCTGTTGTAGACCGTTTTAGGGCACGAAGATGACATTGCACTGCCAAAAATTGGCTGGGTAGTGCAATTTGTCATAGACAATTCAATTCAGCGTGGCAACTTGTGGATTATTTCCATGAATTGTCAAATATTTTTATACATGATTTTACACCCCAGATTACTAGAAATCGCATAATGGTTATTTATGTTTCATTGCAGAAGTCATAAACCCTAGCAACGACTGCCTTTACTCCCGTGCAACGTCAGGCAACTCAACTAGTTTATCATAAAGTCATGTAATACAGTGCACTGGGTAACTATATATCTAGACAAACATCTTGACCACCCACGTCCTTCCTCGGAGGGGGTGCGTTCCTCTGATGACGGACACCCCCGAACAAACCCCTTTTGAGAAAATTTTTTTGAATTGTAAACATTTTCAGAAATCATCCCGGAAATCCCCGCCTGATTGTATACGCCCGATGCCCCTTTACAAAACCCAGAGGACTTGTCTTCCACTGAAATAGTTTATTATATGCCACTGAAACAGTTTTATTCAACCACAATGTTTGTATCGTTATATGTTTATGTATATCAACCTGGCCATTCAACATGCCCTGTAAACATGGTATTCAGGGCGAAACATTCACATTCGTTAAAAGAAGCAGCTGCTTTGCCAAGAAACCAATTTTGTTTCTATTCGAACATCTCTGTTGTAATATGTTTTGATGCCACCACAACTTAGCTATTGTAATTTTAAGTTGTTTAATTATGGGTGTAACTGACATTGATGTAAAGAGGGTGTATTTGTTAGGGGGTCCTAGTTTAAACACAAACACGCCTCTTCAAGTAACTGAGATGTCAAAACATGTATAAAAATACTTGACAATTCAGCGAAATAATCCATAAGCTGTCACACTGAATCGAAATCCGCCGAAATGTGCAGTGTGCAATAATTGTAGGTGTAGCTACCCCATATTACGAAGAAAATAACAGATACTACGTTATGAAATAAACATGCATCAGTTTAGTCAACAACTTAGTTTGCATTTATGTAAGATTTCTTTGTCGACAGCAACCGGTATAAATTGAACGCCTTCCTTTTTAACATCGCGCAGATATTATACAATGTGGCTGATAAGCATCTTTCCTGATTGCTTTGCGACTGGTCCGGTGACTAGATGATGGTGCTCGCCTGGTAATCAGAAGGTTCTGACTTCGAACGGTGGCCAAGCCAGTCGTTTTGTAAGATAGGGCACAACACGTCGACTCGTCACACTCCTGGCGCATGGAGAGAAAGATGGAAGTATGATGTCTTTCGGACGGGACACTAAAAGCCACTTATAACTAGTGTGTAATGTCTATGCAGGGGAAGCAAACTATCGCATATATGAAATTAATCAAGATATTAAGATTAATTTGAATCGCTTCACAGAAGTTATAACATTGTAGATCACTTAAACGTGTGGCTCTGGGGAACGTTTCACTAATGCGCGTAGATGCATGTATCTACAGGTGTAAACAAAAGCAAAAAGTCAACAAACACAAAATCAAAGATGTTACAACCAGGAACACCTAAAAATCCTCTGCAATACAGGACATTTCGGCATGAGAAGTGCCGGGGATCGTGAGTCCTAGGTCAGGCTGTCCGTTCCGCGCACAGACCGGCGCCTGCGGCGAACCAGCCAGCCTCAGGAACACTGATAGCATTACCATCTTCAATCGATCTCGTTGCCACAGTTAACTAAGCTCTGAATGAGTACATTGCTACAGACAGTGGTAGATATGTGAACGAATAGTCTTCGCGCAGTAATTGCACCGTAGCCGAATGCTTCCCATACAAGCCGAGATGATATTGGATTGAACAGATCTAGCAAGGGGTGGAGTGTAAAGCGCTTTCGTGTCTCTACCTGTCACAATGACTGTGTACCGTGCTACCATATTATAAAAAGTGCACATGCACGCATACATCCAGTCATACAAGCATACATGCACACGCGCACGTACTCGATTTTCACAGTATTACAGGTTGTGCGTTATCATAAGAATAGATGAACAAGATACGACTGGCTGATGATCCCATCTTTCTTTCTAACTGTCGTTGGGTCATCAGTTATATCTGCATATGGACGACCAATAAAATATGGCCCCTTTGTTCGTGCAGATCCATCGTCGTTGTATGAAAAAATTAATGCGATTCACAGCACAAACTCAACATTAAATATGAACCTAGCATACCACTTGGTTACATTTCTAAGTAACGGATTACACGAAAGGAGATCGTGTGAATAATGCGTGAATTACATATTTATCCAAATATTAACCACAAAAAAACACAAACAAACAAAGATGCAAACATCACGTGCGTGCGCGGAAGTACGCACGCACGCATCCACACGTCACCATAAACATTTGTCATCGCCTTTATGATAACATGTATCCCGGATAGTTAATACCATCACCTAACAGGTCAATAGCAACACAATACAATACAAAACATGTATATGGGTGTTGCTATAAAAAGCATCAAGTTGTTGAATAAAGCATAATATCGATGCAACAAATGCAATAATACTTCTGTTACAACTGTTTACAACTGCAACTGCCGCCCAGACAGTGCAGGGATGTTGCCGATGTAGGTGTCTTTATTCAACTGTAAGTGTACAATACGTGTACAGTTACTACGATGTGTTATACGTATGCTCTCGTGTACAGTTATTTCAATGTGTAACAAGCGTACACTTGGTACATTTATTTTAATGTGATATACACGTACTCTCGTGTACAGTTGTTTCAATGTGTTACACGCGTACTCTCGTAGTTACTTCAATGTGTTACACGCGTACTCTCGTAGTTACTTCAATGTGTTACACGCGTACATTCGGCACAGTTATTTTAATGTGTTTCTCAAGCCTCAAGTGATTACACTCCAACACCCCAAACTTGCGCTAACGCAGGAGTTTGTGGTGGACTGTGCGCATGCGCTGTGGGTGGTACATACAACTAAAAGACTAGTATCTTTAATGTTGCTGAAAGGGTTTTTATGTGAAAGTTTTATTTATTTTATGTACAGGATGTTAGATGAAAATGTTTAATAGCTTGGTTATGTGTATGGATACTGTCGCTGCCTTGCCACATGCACACATAGACAGACTCCATACACACACCATGGATAAGTTTACGCTGAGCACTGTGTTTTAAAGACAGTTTAGGTGAGGAGGTGTGGTGAAATGGCTTCTTGAAATGACTTGGGGTTTTATATGTTGGTAATTTTTGGTGGAATCATATTCCATATGCGAATTGCTCGGGGATAAATTGAAAAGACCATTGCATTTAAACGACATCTGGGGGCTACGTATTGTCCACGGTTTCGAGAGCGGGTTAGTAGGCCTGGGGGGGGTGATCTCGATAATGTTATTTATAATTTTGTAGAAGGTTGTGGCTTGTTTAATATTACGTTTTCGTTCAAGGGTTGGCCATCCAAGGGCAGTAATTAGTGATATTGCTGAGGTGTGCGCTGTGTGCTTCCTCGGTAGAGTTTTCGTGTCTCGTTTAAGCATTTTTTCCACAGGTGTGGACGTGTATTTGTAAATATTTTTGTACAGCGTTGGATGCAAATGACTGAAGAACGTCCTAGTGAATGATTTTTTTTAATTCGTCATATTCTTAATTATTGGCGATTGAACATTGCTTTGGTGAGCGGTCAACCGGATCGGTCGCTACATGCCTACCAGAATAAGCTGCCGAGCCAGTTTTCGTCAGGTGCGTCTATCAGTCTACCAGAATGTCGTCAATGTGCGTCCGAAGCGACCTATTGAACACTGCTAACAACTTCAGTGACATGTGACCACGTTTGGGTGTGTTCCAATTTGCTGCATCACTAACTCTATTATGTAAACATGTTGACTTTCACCGGCTGTCAACTACGGGCCATAGGGGCCAACATTATGAAGACGAACTTAACGGTACCACTCAAAACACTCCTTACTCTTCGATCACTAAATATACGTGCAACTTCCAGAACGCACCGGGGAACTACTGTTGTAATAAACCATTTTCGCCCAATTTCTTCCGAAATAACAACTGGAAGACGATTAAGAACGAACATTGAACACATACACAAGGGGAAAATTAATTCAACAAATCTGGTTGACATATGTCGACAAACTGACACAAGGTATACTGTTATCTGCGTACTACTAAATGCACGATCAATATGTAACAAAGCATTGATTGAGATTTTATGTTTTTAACAGAAACCTGGAGTAAACCGAATAAAACTGCTGTTGCCAACGAATTAACTCCACCAGGTTACATCTATATAGGATATAGGAGAATGTCGTTCAGCTAAGCGCGGAGGCGGCTTTGGAATACTATACAAGTCAGAATATAAATTGCGAAAGAAAACAACTAAGCGATATGAGACCTTTGAATATGTGGACGTTAAATCAACACAAACATTAAGACCTATGCGGGTTGTCGTCATTTATCGTCCACCAACAACATTCCCTATTTGGTTGCTACAGTAAATAACAGCTTCGAACAAAGAAAATTTCCTAACACGCTGAGAACTGTAGTTGTGAAAAAACTGCTGAAAAATTACACGATAAATAAAGATCTGCTAAAAACTACAGACCAGTCTCCAACATAGCGTTCATCGGCAAAGTGTTAGAGAAAGTTGCAGTCCATTTGAATAGAAAGAAGCAAACATCATACCATTATTTAAAAAGGGTTCGAGAAATAAGTCAGAGAATTACAGACCAGTGAGTTTAACGTCAGTAATTTGTAAATTATTAGAAAGGTTAATTATAGACAATATGGTGGATTTCCTCGTTAAGCATAACTTATAAAATTCATCTCAACATGGATTCCTTAAAGCGAGGTCATGCTTAACAAATATGTTATGTTTTTTGGAAGAAATCACTAGGTGTATAGACGTGGGTTCGCCAGTAGATATTATCTACTTAGATTTTCAGAAAGCTTTTGATAAAGTGCCACATCAAAGATTACTACTTAAATTAAAAGCCCATGGTATCGGGGATAGCATAACTGACTGGATAGAACAATGGCTGACTGACAGAAGGCAACGAGTTGTAGTAGATGGAGAAGTTTCAAATTATAAATCGGTTTTGAGTGGGGTACCTCAAGGATCAGTATTAGGACCTATATTATTCTTAATTTATATCAATGACTTGGACGACAGTATACCAAGTAATGTACTGAAATTTGCGGATGACACAAAACTGTTTAGAAAGGTTAATACTAATTTTGATAAACAACATTTACAAAACGATCTAGACAGATTAGTGAAGAAATGGTCTGAGAAGATGTTGTTCAATTTTGGGAAATGTAAATGCCTACATACAGGACATGGGAACTTGAATGTAAACTATAAAATGGGAGATACTGTTCTGGGTACTACTGTAAAAGAAAAGGACTTAGGAGTTACAATAAGCGCTGATATGAAAGTTTCAGAGCAGTGTGGTATTGCAGCTTCAAAGGGTAATCAAATTCTTGGATTGATTAGAAGAAACATAACATACAAGGGAAAAAAGTTAATTATACCTCTTTATAAAGCAATAGTTAGACCTCATTTAGAATACTGTATACAAGCATGGAGACCATATCGTAAGAAGGATATAGATACGCTTGAACGTATCTATATCCAAAGGAGAGCAACTAAAATTATTCCAGAACTTAGAGACCTTAGTTATGAAGAACGCCTGAAAGAAGGTGGTTTAACAACTCTAGAGACAAGGAGGTTAAGAGGAGATCAGATTGAAGTTTTTAAGATATTGAATGGGTATGAAAATATTGATAGAAATATGTTTTTCTCACTCAAGAAGGATAGCAGAACTAGAGGACATGAGGTAAAATTAGTAAAGGATCAATGTAGATTGGACATCAGGAAGTACTCGTTCTCACAGAGGACAATAAATGAATGGAACAAATTGTCTACAGATTGTGTAACTGCTAGCAGCGTGAATATGTTTAAAAACAAGGTTGACACATATCTCAGGATGTCGGGTTATAAGTATATGAACATTGTTGGACTCTCGATAAGCTAATGGCTTCCATGTCCTCTTGCCATCTGGGCCTTTGACTTGGATGGCAAATCTTGTTAAATCTTGTTAAACATCTGACGATGACACATCATGTGACAGCTGTGTGTGCTGCTTTTAAATATCATCTATAAAAAAAACTATCATCAATACGTCACTATCTCACAACAGAAGCCACCAAAAAGTGCTATAAACGCACTTGTGACCTCTCGCCTAGATTACAGTCTCAAGTCTACTTGAGACTTGAGACTTGTAATTCGATCTTGGTTAGCCTTCCGGCATCACAGATACTTCGACTGCAATGATTACAGAACAATGCTGCTAGACTAATTACGCGCACCAGTAGGCACGACCACATAACACCAGCCTTAAGGGGCTTACACTGGCTGCCGGTAGCAAGTCGAATACATTTCAAGGTGCTAGCGTTAGCGTACTGATGTGTCAATGGTTTGGCGACGACTTACTTGGCCGAACCTTTACACATCCGAATTCCTGATGGGCGTCTACGCAAGGACTATGCGCCAACAATGCACCAATGCATCACTAAGGAGAGCATTGGTGAATCTGCATTTGGAACAACAGCGCGTCGACTTTGGAATTCATTGCCCGCAGACATTCGTAATTCCAAGACGCTTACAATTTTTAGGAAGTCTTTAAAGACTCACCTTTTTATTGGTCACTTCAAATATATGTAAATGAAGATAATATTATGTGATGGACTCTATGGATGGACTATTTGTGATGTGCATTAATTTTGCATTAGGATTCTCGCCAGATTTTAAGGTTTTTAAATTATTTTATTTATTTATTCTAAAGTAATTTTATTTATTTATTCGGCGTTTACACATGTGTGTTTATAGTTAAATAGTATTTTATTCCATGTACAGCGCACTGATCCATATAGTGGGAAGTAGTGCTTTTAAAAATGCTGTATTATTATTATTATCTGCTGGATTTGTGTTCCGTCTGTTATCATTTTTAACAAATCTGGCAGCAACGTGTTGTACTCTTTCAAGGCTTTTAATTTGTGAAGTGGTGTGAGGATTCCATATGGGTGACGAATACTCGAGTTTTGGCCGGATTAGCATGTTGTAGGCTGTTTGCGTAACTTTACATGGGCCAAGAGTTCGTTTAATCATGCCTGAAACTTTCGAAGATTTTGAAGTTATGTCAGTGACATGATTTGTCCAGGTTAATTAGGAATCCAATTTTACTCCGAGATATCAGTGGCTGGATACAGTGGATAATAGCTGGTCAAAAAGCGAGTACGTGTGTGGGCTGGGTTTAGTTTTGTTTGTTACTGGAAGGTGGACACATTTAGATATATTAAATTCCATTTGTCGATTGTCTTACTATTTTTGGAGTTGGTTTAGGTAAGTTTGGAGAATTTCGTGGTCGGTTTTGGAAGACATTTGACGATATATAATAGTATCATCTGCATAAAGGCTTATGGAAGAGTTGCTTTTCCCATCTATGTCATTTATGTAAAATAAGAAGAGGACAGGTCCTAGAACTGAACTCTGTTTGACACCAGATGTGACATCTGTTATATCCGACAGGGATCCGTTAACTGTGACTCTCTGTTTGCGGTTGGATAGAAAAGATTTGATCCAATTTTTAGCGTTTCCAGTGATTCCGTAGGAGGTAAATTTTGATAGAAGACGTAGATGAGGCACTTTGTTTAAGGCTTTGGCAAATTCAAGCAGAATCATCAAGTCCTGGACTGTCTCAGTGAGTTGAGATTCACAAGATAGTCCCAACTGGATTCCGTGTTGGAAGTGGAGAATGATGTTATGCTTGAGCAGGTGTTTCCACATGTTGCTTAGGATGCTATGCTCCATTATTTTACAGAGGATGCAGGTTAGTGATATGCGTCTGTAGTGAGCAGGGTCAGATTTGTGGCTCTTCTTGTGTATGGGAGTTACTAATGATTGTAGCCTGTCGTTATGAAGTTTATGTTTTTAAGTGTTGTATGACTGTCTTTAAGGACCCTGGCTGGGAGTTTACCCGTGTTGTATGATTGTTAGAACTCTGGCTGGGAGTTCATCTGGGCATGTAGCTTTGTTCTGGTTTAGATTTTCCAGCTGCTTTATTACGCCATCTATGCCAATTTCAAGAAGGAGGGTGTAGGGGTAAGCAGAGGGGGCTATTTGGGGGATGGGGTGTTTTTCTTGGGTAAATACAGAGCTACTCTCGTGTACAGTTACTTCAATGTGTTACACACATACTCTAGTGTACAGTTACATCAATGTGTTAAACGCATACTCTCGTGTACATTTATTTCAATGTGTTACATGCTTACTCTCGTGTACAGTTACTTCAATGTGTTACACGCATACTCTCGTGTGCAGTTACTTCAATGTGTTAAACGCATACTCTCATGTACATTTATTTCAATATGTTACACGCGTACTCTCATGTACGGTTACTTCAATGTGTTTCACGCGTACACTTGGTACAGTTACTTCAATGTGTTACATGCATACTCTCAGTACAGTTACTTCAACGTGTTACACGCATACAGTCGGTACAGCTATTTCGTTGTGTTACAGGCGTACACTCGTGTACAGTTAGTTATATGTGCTACATGCGTACTCTCGTGTACAGCTACTTCAATGTTTTACATGCGTACTCTTGTGTACTGTTATTTCAATGTGTTACACGCATACTCTCATGTACTTTCACTTCAGTATGTTACACATGTACTCTCGTGTTCAGTTACTTCAATGTGTTACCATGTACTCTCGTACACAATTTCAGCTCCCATGGTTCCACACACAAGAACACAATACTAGGATCAGTATATAGATCACAAGACCTAAGTACAAGGTATGTATTTATTCAGAATCTTGATAGAATACGCAAACAACTCCAGAATGAAAACATAAACATTGTTATCTGTGGTGACACAAACATCATTATCTGTGGTGACACAAACATCATTATCTGTGGTGACACAAACATCATTATCTGTGGTGATACAAACGTCATTATAGTTTGTGACACAAACATCGTTTTCTGTGGTGAAACAAACATCATTATCTGTGATTACAAAAACAACATTATCGGTGGTGATACAAACATCTTAATCTGTGGTGACACAAATATCATCATCTGTGGTGACACAAACATCATTATATGTGGTGACACAAACATCATTATCGGTTGTGACCCAAAACCGTTTTCTGTGGGGACACTAACATCATTATCTGTGATTACATAAACAACATTATTGATGGTGATACAAACATCATTATCTGTGTTGACACAAATATCATTATTTGTGGTGACAAAAACATCATTATCTGTTGTGATACAAACATCATTATCTGTTGAGAATGAGCCAGGAGAAGACGGAAGTGATGTGGTTGGGACATCAGAGAGATAACTTGAACATTAGTTTGGATGGTAAGGAGATCAACAAAGTGGGTGGCTTTGTGTATCTTGGAGGAATGGCTAATGAGGATGGGCATTCAGAGGTAGAAGAGCGATGTAGGATACAACAGGGAGCGAATGCTTGGGGAAAGGTAGTGGGAGTCATGTTGGAAAAAACATTTTGAAAACGCTGAAAAGGGAAGTCCTGAGAGCTTCACCCTGTATCTGTATCTGTAGACAGTGGCTTTGACAGAACAACAACAGCAGCTGCAAGTTTAGTTCTTGGAAAGTCAAATAACAAGAACAAAGAGGGTTGACGAAAGAAGGATGAACGACCTGAGGAAAGATGGGATGCAACAGGACAGCTGAACATGAAGATGGGTAAGAAGCACCGTAAGATGGGAATGCGGCATGGTAAGGATGGATGCAGACAAACTAGCAAAAGAGTGGAAGATAGAGATGAAAAAACATCAAGAATGCAAGAAAAGTGGAAGCGAACAGCTAAGATGGAAGGACTGCGTGAGGTGGAATACAAGAAGATCGGGGGAGGATAAAAGATGGGGGGGCGGCCATTAGACAAGTATGGAAAGAAACAACAGAAAGAGTGGCTCGACAATATTTTACCTGGCCTTAACCCATGTACAGCAGGGAACAAAGAGGAAAAGCACCGTTAGTTTGGTAAACAAAAAGTTATGCTTAATAAATCCAAGAATATGATCAACACTTTCATAAACAGTGCATAAATTGCTTACGAGAAAAAACATTTTAATTAAAAATTTGCTAAATTGTAGCACCCCTCTACAGACATGGGGTTGTGTGACCATGATGCATCATTTAGAAATCTGGTGCCTATGAAAGTAACACGATTCTCTCCAGAGCCTTTTTCTCATGACACACCTATCTCACTGACTGACCTATGTCACGTGTGACCAGCCTGCCGTCATTGCTGACCATGACGCTCCACAACTGGATAGTGGAAAGGAAGTTGGCGGGCTCCATCCTGTTACAGTTCTCCTAGCCAGTGTTGAGCACATTGGCATTGAAGACCACCTGATCTATCAAATCCTTCAGACACGGATTAGTCCACAAAAATTGGCAGCGTGCAGAGTCCTTCATCCTGTCTGACACAAACACACAAGTTACATAGATCTGAAGGTCTGCGTCAATCAAACAGTTCGCACACCCACACTTTGGTATTCTGTTGAGGAACATTACAAAATCAATATCTCATATGTATCTCTGTTTGAGCAATATGCATTTTACCAAATGGTTGTACTCATATAAATGACGTACTCGTCTTGACTACAGCATGCTCATAACAAATAAATATCCTTTGACAAGGTATAGGGAAAGAATAAATAACAACATTTAACAAATCAAGCTGATTACCAAAACAAAAGCCATTACCACTCAGCGCTAATACTGATTTATTAGAACAACTGTAAAAGTTAGTTTATCAATCTAATGTGACATTCTCCCCTCCCCGTAATTCATCGTTACAGTTTTTGTAATGTATATTCCACTCATAATCCAATGAATTTGTAGGAGGACCATGAATGGCCTGATTCCAAGGCGATTATGTCTACTTATGACACCAACCTGTACCTACACACAAAGTGTGGATAGGCAAGAGCGCTAATACTGATTTATTACAACAACTGTACCAACACACAAAGTGTGGATAGGCAAGAGCGATCTGATTGAAGTGACCCTTGATATTGTTCACTCTTGATCCACCAAAATTGTTCCTGGTTGCCACAGCACCTGTAAAAAGACTTCAAGTAAAGGTATGTTTATATATAAACAGCACTGTGTCCAGTCCTTGGGATTGTTCATCGTGCTTAACAGTTCACCCCCTGGCTGACCAGTTCATTCCAACACCTTCTTAACTTCTCTGGGAAGCATTCAGCAATGATACAATTACTGTGAGAAGCAAGGTGATATGGGCAGGCCACATGGTAAGGATGGATGCAGACAAACTAGTAAAGACAGTGGAAGAGAGAGGTAGAAAACATACGAGAAGATCGGGGGAGGATGAAAGATGGAGAGGGGGCGGAAAGTATGGAAAGAATCAACAGACAGAGTTACTCGACAATATTTTACCTGACCCTAACCCATGTACAGCAGGGAACAAAGAGGAAAAGCACCATTAGTTTGGTAAACAAAGTTATGCTTAATAAACCCAAGAATATAATCAACATTTTTACAAACAGTGTATAAATTGCTTATGAGAAAAATCATTTCAATGCAACATTTGCTAAATTTTAGCATCCCTCTACAGACATGGAGTTCTGTGACTATGATGCACCATTTAGAAAACTGGTGCCTATGACAGTGACATGATTCTCTCCAGAGCCTTTTTCTCATGAAACACCTATCTCACTGACTGACTTATCTCACGTGTGACGAGGCTGCCATCATTGTTGACCATGACGCTCCACAACTGGATAGTGGACTGGAAGGTGGCGGCCACCATCCTGTTACAGTTCTCCTGGCCAGTGTTGAGTACCTTGGCATTGTGGACCACCTTATCTAGCAAATCCATCAGAAAAGTTATATAGATCTGTTGATCTCCTTCAATGAAACAGTTCGCACAAACACACTTTGATACAGCATATTCATAAAAATAAAATATCCTTTGACAAGAAGGATGTACAGTGAAATAATAAATAACATTAAACAAATAAAGCTGGTTACCAAAACAAAGCCATTACCATTCAGCGCTAATATTGATTTATTGGAACAAATGTAAAAGTGAGTTTCTCAATTTAATGTGACATTCTCCCCTCCCCCACAATTCATCGTTACAGTTTATTGCAATGTCTGTTCCACTCAAAATCCAATTAATTTCCAAGAGAACCATGACTCGCCTGCTTCCAAGGCGATTATGTCTACTTATGACACCAACCTGTACCAACACACAAAGTGGGGATAGGCAAGAGCGATCTGATTGAAGTGACCCTTGATATTGTTCACTCTTGGTCCACCAAAATATTTCCTGGCTGCCACAGCACCTGTAAAAAGACTTCAAGTAAAGGTATGTTTATATATAAACAGCACTGTATCCAGTCCTTGGGATTGTTCAACGTGCTTTACAGTTCACCACCTGGCTGACCAGTTCATTCCAACATCTTCTGTACTTCTCTGGGAAGCATTCAGCAATGATACAATTACTGTGCGAAAATTATTCGTTCACATTACCACACTCGTCTGTACCTGGGTACTCATTTATAGCTGAGTGAACTGTGGCAATGTGGTGGAACAAAATTGACAAAGCTTTGGTACAGCAGCAATTGGATTTGAACACGGGTTCCCTCAGCCGAGTCTGGCGTTCTAACATTGTGTGGTAGAAATATAATGAATAAATATTTTTTTCATATTTCGAAGCATAGGCATATTGACAGAAATGAAACAGTCAAATTTATGAACATTCTAACTTCTCGTGAGACAAATTCCCAGCAGATACTTTAGACATAAACATAGACAAATTCCCAGCAGATGTTTTTATAGTGTACACAGCCATTGTCTTAACCAAAACATGTACTTACATCTATTGATTTGCATCTTTAACAAAGAACAACACTGTTGCCTTTTAACCTTTCATGGCTATCGCTTGTCGAGGGAAATCTTCAGAATGTTCTTCGCGCAGTAACTGCAGCATGTCTGAGTGCTTCCCAGAGAAGTCAAGATGAAGTTGGAATGAAGAGTTGTGGTAGTGGGTGAAGTGTAAAACACTTTGAACAGTACAAAGGACTGGATACGACGAACATAATTTTCATGCGTATCTGTCTGCCCTGTCTGCTTCCATCCCCGATTACGTATTCTCGACATTACAATATGCATATGTCGATACAATTAGGATAAATGCTTCCCATAGAATTAGCAATACATTTTTATCCAAAGTAAGGGGCTGTCCTTTTCTGCCCACATTTAAATCACATTTACAGCAGAACACTGAACGTACACCAACTGATGCGTACTATTATTTTTTGTGTAACCGTGTTGAGAAAATTGCTGTAAACAAACGATTACGTATCCTCAATAGAACAACACGCATGTGTCGATACCATTAGGATACCAGAATAATTGCGACATAGAAATTGCCCTTCTAAGTGAGGATTACAACGTCATTCAGGGCGTTGACAGGTGTCAAGGCGTGGTGCTGCAAAAGATTATTTGATGCAAACAGGACAACGCCGTCCGAACGCATGGACAATGCCTGTCGTGGTTCGTTGATTACCTCCACCAGCACAGACAACATACCACAAGGGTTCATTCCTGTTTACCAGCCAGCATGCAGGGAATTCTTGCATTTAGCGTGTCTTATATAGCAATCCATGCGAAATTGGTGATTCTTCTTCCAAAAATTGGTATACGGTGTACGGCCTACCATGACTGAAGAATGATCAATTGGAGAAATATGGAGGAGTGTGCAAGATAGCATTTCGTGTGCTACATCCGTGTTGGCGTGCATGTTATTTGTTTCAACATACGTTGTATATCAATAGCACACGCTGCGTGCTTCCTGTGTTGTTCTCTGTAAAAGCTGATCTCATCTAGATAGGTAGAAATGCTTTGCGTTGACAGCCAGTCGGACGAAATTGGTAAAGAAAGAGATGATTCGAGACAGCTACTAACAAAAAGTGCATTATAAACAGAGACTTTTTGACCTACCAGAATGCGGAAGGTTTGTGTATAAACATTATTTGGCTTTGTAGATAAATAATATCTATACTACGGAGTACACATGTTTGATATGGTATTAATTCTGATTCATATTTTATTCATTCTACAAACGATTGATCATTTCATATGGAGTTTTGAATAATGTATTGGGACAGATTACTAATTAGTGACAACTATTTGTTTCTGCTTCTGATGAAATTCATGACTGTGTATTAGTCGCATGAACATTTGGCTAGACTGTTGCTGGCAAGGAGACGAGACACTTTCTAGGCGTTTTGGCTTATTGTTGGCTAACGTAACTGTTATGTGCATTTGTTCAACAAAGTAACGGCGGTGGGAATTGCTAGATGCATAGATATAAACAGACATACCAGTTAACACAACTGTTCGATGATACTATTGCCAATATAATAAACCATTTCCACTTGGAGTGTGTTGTATTCCTAAGACAGGGTTTTGTAGTGTTGTTGATATCAATTACACGGCCAACGTTCTAGTAGACGCCATCTTAGAGTGATCACTTCCGGCGCATGCGCATAATTATTATTGCCACTAGATCTGCATAATTCAATATCAATAACATAGACTAGTAATATTATTTATGCATGTTATACACTTTGCTGCATTACAACATGAACTATGCCATATAAGAAACATTCTAATTAACTAAATTGTTTAATGAGTATTTGTTATGTCAATTAAATGTGAAGTGAACATGTTTCAAGAGTTCACACCACACATTAATCTAAACAGGGTGTATATACTATATAAACGGGTAGACGTGTTGTAATAAGTGTTGCAAGCTCGACATATAGGGATTGTCAGTAGTTTGGTGGAGAACTACATCACGGTCTGGGGGCCGACAAATCTCTCCCCTGAGAGCTGCTCTATAAGCAACCATAAGAGACTCGGTGACTGTGGATTGGTCTCTCCACCGACCGATAGGAGGTGCAACCAAATAGCATGTAATGCTAAGTGTCACTCACGTCATTGGTCTCTTATTTTTAAACAAAAAAAACATCAATCATTACATATTCAGATAAAGGTTATTATTCTCGATTCGCATTAGTTCATCAATCGGCATCAGTTGTATGTCATCCCACCAAACGTCTGTCAATCCTAAATCAACTACATGTAAATTATTATGTTGATGTCCTTCCTTGCATTTTAGTAATTCAATGCTTTCATTATATCACTCTACGTCACTCCCAAAACAAAACGGCTATATAATGCTAGTGTTTTATGGCACTCCAGCACATATGCAAATTTGATCTCTTCGAAGAACAGCCAGGTCACACTGTTAATCTAATGCTTTCCACGTGTTTTACTGTGCTTCTCTACACAGTCTGACACATACGGAAACGTCTTGCAACATATTGTGCACACCTAATCCATTCAAATAAACATGCAAAAATTACCCCACCAATAATAACACACTCGGATTTACTTGCATTTAATTTTAATGTGGTCTCTGTCATCCCGTGGAAGATTTTGTGGAGAAAATCTCTGAGCTAGTTTTGAAAGTGATTTGTATCTCGTGTAGCCAAAATTGCTTAGGTATGTGATCTATTAGTATACATTTGGTGATCCAAGTTGTGACGTTGGATAAATGAACTAAGTAGAGTAGCGTAGAGAGTGAAATACCCTAAGGAACATTACGTGAAATAGGGAGGGCAGCTGAGAAACAATTCGCTATCTTCATTCTTTTGTATCTATCAGTTAAATATTATGAGAACCAGCTCTGTTCCAGATATGCCACACTACATTGACACTTTTAACAAGTTGTCCTGTGACCAATGGTATCAAATGCAGCAGATAGCTTCAGCAAGGAAATGGTCTCCTTCCATACACTTCCTGGACCCACTACCCAGTGCGTAGATCCGCTCAAGTCAAGTGGTCAATAATAAATTTAACACCTACACATGGTTCACTGAATGGTATAAATTCAGTCAACACTTGATAATTTGCTGTGTCGCCAGAACAGTATGCACTGATTGTCCTTAAACACTTCCAGGAGAAACCATGTGGCAATATCTTTATTTTGTTGGACCCCTGACTGCAACGTTATTTTTTAAATTATATAATAAATTATAACATTTGCATACATTAAATGTAACAACGGTAATAATAAGTACATTAATTTTCACGTAAATTAGCTAAGGAAGCTCCAGCACATGATAACAGAACAGAATAAACTAATGAAATCTAAATATATATTCCTCACTCACTTATCATATGCTTCTGGGAAAATCTCAGCAGATGGATGCACAACAACAAACTCACTTCTTCGTGGTGATGTCCTTCTCACAAGAGATTGAGTCCACAGCTAACCCATTGTGTCTGGAATGATATTAACAGACGTCGTCATTTCATCCTCCCAAAGGCCAATAAATGAATGGGACAAATGTTCTACAGTTTCTTTTAATGCAGGCTGTTACAAACACCATTTACAAATATCTTGTTAAACATAGGTGTAAGAAAACCTGTCTAATTAAATAGCTTCCTTTTCTCTCTGAATCAACCAATGGTTCCATTCCAAAAATATATATAATTCTAACTCGACCAAACATTACATCTATATTACACATCTGTTGAATAATAGTGGAATATTAGGATGAACATTTGAAGCAGTGTGCCGAGACCATAAAAGGATGAACATTTGCAACAGTAAAAACTACAACTCCTTCCCGTGTGTTTTTAATTATGTCATGTTTGATAGCCCTGACAGTACATGGCAAAGTCAGTTTAGGTTGCCCAACCATGGCATTGTGTTCTTTTGACTGTCGAGGACATCAAACATACGTCATGCCTGGACGATTCTGATCGAACGCAGCAACAAGTTGAATGTTAAACCTCTAACCATGCATAAAATACCGAAATAAGGAGTTATGTACCATATTGGTTCGTCCATATAAATATGTACGAAACATTGCCTGAATAATAATATACATACACACATGCAAATATTATGATAGTACACAGGCTATAACAGTTGTCAAGTAAAATGGAGTTAGCACATCAAATATACCTTCTAATTCATAAATTGGTGAAATGTTATAAAAGTGTTATATGCACGTATTTCCACAGTGACTGGCTGTGGTAGTGTTTGAATGTTTAGTGTCATTGTAAAATTAAAACAAATGCCTTTTTCCTTTGTTTACATGTGATACAATTCAGAAAATAGTAATAAGTTATCCTACTCAATATAACCATATAACCAGAATGCATGTAATTCCAAAAACAATGCCCCGAAAGCGGCGGTGAGCAGAAAAGTAGCACGAGTCATTGTATGTTCGCTGATCCAGTCGCACAACCACGGAATGTACGATTCATATAAGTTATCATCTCTCTGATTGTATACTTACCAATATTATCAGGACAATATCTCAAATATCGTAACTTAATATATATAATCTAATTTACTGAAATATATAATTCTTGTAATTCTAGATCCTGTTAATGTGACTTACCAAAGTTGTTTTTGTGGATATACTGAAGGAGTGGTTCCACTATATCTACTTAGATAACCTTGAAAGATGCCAAGGCCACTAAACGGGGTGTGTAGTGGTGATGCATAGGAATCAGGTCACGTTCCACGTATGTACATTGTTGTATTCAGAACACACTGCAAACACAGCAGTGAGCTACAGTGATTCACTTTCCTTTATTCGAGCACCTGATACTGATAAGCAGCGTCCTATCAAACGAAAGCTGATATGATCTTAATCAATGCTTCAATTTCGATTACTTGAAAAGAAAACCAAGGTTTTACTTGTATATTTTATATAAATGTTGAGGTCAGAGTATATGTAATTGATGGCCCACTAAAAATCAACCCATAAATGTAATATAGTCACCATCAAAAAATAAAGCTTTTCCAGGTGTATTTGAATATTTTCCAAAGACATATACTTGAGAATTGGACCTACCACAGACGAGATGCTTCGATGACAACATCACCTTAGTGATGGGACTGGTGTGTACAGAGAACGTCTGGAAGAGCTGTGGGCCCTGTCCAATTGACTCTGGCTGCTGCAGAACGACATGCGCAGTAGTAGGCTATCTCAATCCATTTCCCACTCAGGGCTGAAAACAATCAAAAATGTACAACACAAAAACAACCCTACTTAAAAAGGAGCAACTTGCACATTAGCGTAAGAAATATAATCAACACATATAAATGAGACATTAGTGTTCACTGTAGTTTCTCTGAATTAGTCATTATTTATAACATTTAGTTTTAACATTCTAGACAAATGTAACAAACAGGGAGACTCACCTGTTGTGGGGGCGAGATAGACATTGAGGGTTGTGACACTGTCCCTACTATGGTATATGTCCTTCATACGCAGCGGGAACTTCTGCATATTTGTAGGTAGGTTGCAGAAACAATACTCAATCAGCTTTAGTTTTCAATATCTGCATACACATATTATGTCTACTCTATCTAATCTATAAAGAAGTTTATGTTGGTATGTCAGTTGTGTCCTATTCACGGACGTATTTGTGGGCCAATCTAGATGAAACTGTACAAGGTGACACAGGAGCCCCTTCTGACGAACATGGAGGGTCATATGGGGAACCATCCATATGGGCCCTCGGGGTGGGAATTACATTTTAAAAAGGCTTTATTTTGCTTTCTATGTCATCATAAAGATAATAATTATGGCTGCCTTTTTCATATCGATACCAGCATTACACCAACTACTGTCCTGTCAGTACAACAGCTTATATTGAAAGTGTGGCCGTGGTGAGAGTCCTTGTTTACCACCACTGTCTCCGGGCCTGGGAAGCTTTGGTGGATTCTGATCCATTCAGCCTTGTTCTCAGTTTCTCGTCAACCAAACTGGCTTTCTGCATCTTCTAGCACCATGTCTGTAAAAATCAAACATCTTCTTCTTTGTAAGGTGGCCAAAGTACCGAAGCTTTCTTGTCATCACTGTTCTCAATAGTCAACAATTGTTTTCGATTTTACTTACATAGTCATTTATTTTCAATCCAGCTAATAACCAACAATCTTCTATAGCATCGCACCTCAAGAGCGGCAACGTGCTTTTTGCCTGCCCTTTTCAAAGTCTAACACCACCTACCTACGTAGTTTATCAATCCGTTGTTACCAGCCTGGAATAGATAATGACCCAACCGTGTCATACCTTGTCACTGGAACCATGTTCTTTACCTACAATACATTTCCTCTGCAGAAGCTGAACGAATGATGTTGCATTCCACAAAGAGCACTACATGTACTAGTGTTTACGTCAATCCTGGTTAAATCATGGTTAATAAAGGAATAATTTAACTAACAAATTATCTTGGACGGATATAACACAGTATGCTATTAATATTTTCTGACTTTCTATTGTAAAAAGAGCATGCAAACTGCGTTTTATTTATGTGATTACTTGCCAGTTCTGTGTCATGGCATGCCACACCAAAACCTTACCTGTCTTGCTGAGTACAGCCACCATCAGATAATTACCTGCTAGTCTTGTGTAATGGCATGCCACACCCCGACTGTGCCTGTTTTACTGAGTGTAGCTACCTTGAGAAAATTACCTGCTAGTTTTGTGTCATGACATAAAACACACCGACCTTGCTTATCCTACTGAGTACAGCCATCGTAAGAGAATTATCTGCCAGATCTGTGCCATGGCATGCTACACAACGACATTGCATTTCTTATGAGCACAGCCACCGTGATAGATTTAACTGCCAGTTCTGTGTCATGGCGTGCAACACCTACACCTGTCATGTTCCTGAGAACAAAAAGAAGAGTTGTGGTTGGATATGGGTTGTCGGAAGAGTTTCCAGTTAACATCGGTTAGAGGCAAGGAAGTGACCCTTTCCTCTTTATCATAGTGCTGGCACTAATCACCAGGAAGATCAGCATAAAGGATGTTCTCTCATGTAGGTGTTGTATGCAAATGATCTGGCCATGACAGCAGACAACAAACAAGAACTACAGGAAGTGTTGGCGGAATGGAAGGGGGTGTTCAAGAAGCACGGACTGAAAATGAGCCGAGAGAAGACAGAAGTCATGTGGGTTGGACATTAGACAGAGGATTTGAACATTAGTTTGGATGGTAAGGAGATCAACCAAGTGGATGGTTTTGTGTACCTAGGAGGAATTATTAAGGAGGATGGGCATTCAGATTTAGAAATGCGATGTCGGATACAACAGGGAGCGAATGCTCCGGGAAAGGTAGAGGGAGTCATGTTGGACAGAAACATTTTGATAAAGCTTAAAAGTCCTGAGAGTTTGCGTTACACCAGCATGCCTGTATCTGGAGATAGTGGCGTTGATAGAACAACAATAGC